>CM053785.1:1104778509-1105171009 GCA_028749045.1 Cupressus sempervirens
AAAACATCAGCATCAAAAGTGGAATACCAAACAACATTGATATGATCTAAAATATTAGTATTATTCTCAATGATTTTATAAATATTCTTGGCCTTAAGAAGAGTAGTAATGATACCATCAGGCCATTTACACTTAAGGTACCTGTCCGAATTAGCATGACAAACAGTAGGAATCCCAATAATAGCTTGCACAATCATGGTGTAGGTTCTTTTATGAGAGTCAGGGATGTCAAATTTAACCTTCAACTCCTCCCATGTCATAATTCTATCACAATCAAATGAGTCCATAAAATTTTTTATGCCATCCTTGGCCCATCATCTGGCAGAGCACCCTTGGGTAAGGGACAAAGGTTTACCATTTAGGTGAAGATTCCACCAAATGGATCTTTCACCATGGACTTGAACATTAGAGTGAAACTCCTTGTTAGTGATAAATGTCCAGGACTTCCAAATAGATTTAAAGACCGCAAAGCCTTGAACCAAAACACTGAAGTTACCAAGAATGAGATCACAATAGGGGAGGCCAGTCCAAGATTTAGCTTTCCTCGAAACACCCCTCTCAATATTACTTCTAACTAGCACTTTCCAAGGAGCATCACCCTCCATGGCCTGAAAATTTTATTTGGTAGACAAGGTTATACCTTGAGTTTTTAAATCCTTAAGCCCAAGTACCCCAAGGGTTTTGTCAATATGGCACTAGGCCCACTTGACAGAGTGAATCTTACCATTTCCCTTGCCATCAGACCAAAGAAATTGTCTGATGGCCTTCTGAATTTCAGCAATCTGATAATTGTTAAAACACCAAGCAGAAGAATAGTATATGGTGTACGAAGACAATTTTCTGGCACACCTAAATTCTGCCAGCCAAGGAAAGCACCCTATTATGCCATTTATTCAACTTATTGACAATCTTCTCTTTGACCCACGATCACATGTCTTTCAGGTCAGGCTCAACAGAGAAAGGTATACCAAGATACCTAGTATTCCTGTTAGGTCCTCCCCATTGAAAATTATAATGAAGAAACCAGTCCGGGGGCCGCTCATCCCATCCCAAACAAATAGATTTGGTTTGGGATATCTTAGCACTAGATATAAAACAAAATAGATTGAGCTTCTCTTGCATGTTCTTAAAGTTAATCTCTGAGAGCTCTAAGAATAAAGCGGTATCATCCGCAAATTGACAATTGATGAGTTCCTCATTATTGGGCAAATAAACGCCTCTAACTTCCTGAGATATGGAGTTATCTCTAAGGATATAATACATAGCCTCTGAAGTAATAATAAAGAGAGTGGGAGCTAGAGGGTACCCTTGCTTGATGGATCTCCCAAGAGAGAAGGGAGCAGAGAGCATACCATTGACCTCAACTTGAGCAGAGGTGTCTTTAAGAAGCATAGCCATAATATTTCTAAAGAAAGGAGGAAAACCAAAAGCTTCGAACATCATAAGAATAAACTTCCATTCAACCCTATCATAAGCCCTCTCAAAATCCAAGAGAAGCATGGCAGAGTTCTAATGAGAATATCTAGACCAGTCCATAGCCGCCCAGCTAGTTATGAGATTCTCAAGGATATATCTACCCTTAATTAACCCAGTTTGGGTAGAGTTAACAAATTTAGGAAGGAGATTGACCAATCTAAGAGCCATAACTTTAGCCAAAATTTTGTATGAGACATTCAAAAGGGTAATAGGCCTCCAATTCCTAATAAAAGTCTTATCCCCCTCTTTGGGGAGAAGCTTAATAATCCCTCTGTTAATATCCTGCCCCAAGGTACCATTGGTAAAGGCCTTAGAATAAAGGTCAAAGAGGTCATTGCATATCCAACCAATGTTGGCCTTATAGAATTCAACCGAGAAGCCATCAGGGCCCAGGGCTTTCTTATTATTGAGAGCCTTTATAGCACCTGCATTCTCCTCCACAGAAATATTCTTAGCAAGACTAGCAATATCATCCAGACCTAGTATCTTAGGGATAAGATTCTTACATCTGGTTCTGGTCAGCTCTACCTCAAGAGAGTTCTTTGCAGCAAAGAGAGTCTCATAATAGTTAGCAAAGGCCTGAGTAATAGTTTCAGAATCCAAAATGTCCTGGTTATCAATAGAAAGTCTATCGACAGACTCTTTGATGCGCTTATGCTTAAGCAGGTTAAAAAAGAATTTTCAGCCTCTATCCCCATATTGGAGCCAGTGGGATCTAGACCTGAGCCTGGCTCCCCAAATTTTAAACTGTTGATGTTTTCTAAGAGCCTCCTTGGCAGCCATAACCCTAGACAGAAGCACCATGCTAGAGGAGTCACATTGGATGCTCTCCTCAGCAACTTGCAAATCAATAGAAAGATGCTTTTTGACAAACCTATAGTCCTTAGCCTTTTTCTGCCCAATAGTTTGTAGAAAGGTCCTCCATGTCGAGAGGTTAGTATTCCATCTATCAGTATGGGATAAGTGTTGGAGATTGATATTATTTAAACCTCTAATAATTTGAACAACAGCAAGGACATCCTCATCCAAAAGGAGGCTGGAATTAAGAATGAACTTATTGCTTTTAGGCTTATGTTGAATAGGACTACTAATGAAGCTGACCTTAGTCAAAATAGGATGATGGTCAGATAAAGTAGTAGCAACGACATGAACAATATTGCCAACACTATCAGGAGGAAAAGAAAAGAAAAGCTTGTTAGCATAAAACTGGTCAAACCTAGAGTATATCCTAGCATTGCCCTATTGAAAATTGCACCAAGTGTGCCACATACCAGGATTAACATCCTTGCTTCCAGCAATAGGATCAAAAATACATTTAGAGATTAATAGCTTATTCCAGAATGATTTTTCATTGTCCTTCCAATGAAAAGGATTACCTCCCGACATGTCCATATGGGACTCAACCATGTTGAAGTCACCACCAAACAACCAAGGGATGTCAGGAAGATCAATAATCCATTTCTAGAGCTCAATCCTTTCTTTAGGGTCATTAGAGGCATAAATAGCACAGACTCCAAAGGTATTGTTATCATGATGCAAAGTAACCCAAACAACCCTATGACAGGGAGAACAACCACTATTGGTAATGCACTTCTCCCATTTATTGTTAATAAGCAGGGCAATTTCACCTCTACCTCTCACATGATTAGTGTAAAATTTAATAGCATCTTTCCAAATATAGTTAAGATTGGAATCCAAAGTGAATCCCATAGCCTTAATTTCCTGCATCATAAAAAAATGTAGAGAATGGAAAGAATTCAAAAAATGCTTAATAACAATTTTCCTATCGGGGGACTCTAAACCCCTAACATTCCAAGAAAGGCATTTCATTGGAAAACAGTGTTAAGGGAAGAATCCGCCAAACACTCATGTTCAGTTAAGGCTAAGAAGCTGTTGGAGGTCTCCCCCTGTTTAGCAACTAGCGGTTTATTTTTAGAGCCAGGTAGTCTACCTCTCCTCCTGGCAGAAGAAACACAATAACTCAAATCTTCCTTAGCCTCCACAAAGGAATCCATATTCATGGAAGGACCAATTTGAGAGCAGGAAGGAATAGGGGCAGCCAGAATGATCTCAAAATCAAACTCCTCACCAATCTCCTGAAATTTTTTTGTGGGGAGTTTCTGAACCTGATCAGCAGTAGGGGGATTATTCCTGCCATCTCCTTCCTTGGTTAATCTATGTGAAATGGTCAACACCGGGTCAGAGGCCACACAAATTTGGTTCTTACTGCTATTAGGGCGGAAAGGTTTAGGCACAGAGTTATTAATACCTTTCTTCCTCTTCTTTTTGTGGGGAACGACCGTGAAACCATCATCACTATTAAGATCTATAGTAGCATCAATAACCAGGAAGGATTGAAGACCAACATTATCAGAAGGTTGGAAAATAATAGCTAAGAGGGGTTTTGAAACAGAATGGTTCACAACTTTGGGGGGGGGGTTTTCGGGGAGAGGCTTTGAAGAGGAGGCCGAAGGAGTAGAGATTTCAGAAGCATTGGTCCGCATATTATTATTAGCTACAGGGAGATTGCTAGCAACCTTGGGAGAAGCATTGGAAGGGTTGGGCTTCCTATTAATTATAGGAAAATCTTTGCATAGATGCCCTTCCTTACGGCAGAGAAAAAAAGCATTCAATCCCCCTAACACCTTGACATGGCAACAATAAACTTCGCTATGAATTTTAATGGAAATATCAGCAGGGATGTCCTTACCAGGAGATAGGGAAATAAGAATTTTGGCATCCATATGCAGGACAAGCCTCACAGTTTCATCCATACGGATGATTTTCCCAATAGGAGCAAGCAAGTGTGGCAAAAAATGCCACAAAAAGGGAGGAACGTTTTTAACCAGCACCCACCTAGGCGTTGAGAGAGTGAGAACTTCTTCATAGGCTGCCTTAGGTGAGCAGACAATGGCCCTAAAAGATGTCGACCTGACATTCCAGTATTGCTTCTTCACAACCTCTTGCTAGGCATCATGATTAACGAAGAAAATAACATATAAACCTTTTTGCAATTGCCTACAGAAGGAAATATGCAGCCCTAATTTAATATTCCAGTAATTATGAAACCAATCATCCATAAACTTTCTTGGAGGACATTTTTCTAAATCAACAGCAGAGAAAAAAATCGCAGTGTCTCTAAGCCTGTCTTTCTCTTTCACAATTTCCTCTAACATTTCCTGATTGGGAGCAACAGTAAAAGGATTCAAGGGAGCAGCGGGGATCTTACCTGCTTCGGACGTCCCAACATTATGAACACTCACACAATCAAACCTAGCCCTCGTGTTAATGCCTGAAGATCGAGCCACGGCCTCAGAGAAAGACCTAGGTTGATCACTACTGCGGGCGTTGGGGGAGGGAATGCCATTCTGGTTAGTTTTATCAGCAATTGAGGAAAACTTACTTGGTACAGACTTGGCGCTCTGGCCATTACTCTTTGCCTCTATCATATTACAGTCTTTAATTCTGTCTATGGGAGGGGGATCACCCGAATCGATGGGATGCATAGATGACGCTAGGTGTCCACCTAGTGGACTGACGCTGCCGGATGTCGCCACCTTGGCAATGCCAAGGTAGCCGGGAAAAGATAACGCTGAGCGCGGAAGGAACTCACAGTTTGCCAAAAAAAGTTCGCACTTCACTTTTCACGCTCTCCGAAATTAGATTTCGATTCACTATTTAAAATTTTTCACAAAATCAGTATGATTTAAAGATTAACGAAAAAACAAAGAATAAACTCCCGAAAAAAATTGAAGGTTGCATACAAAATATTTCGTGAGTAAAAGTGTTTTATGCGTTAAACTTCTGATAGCAATGAAGCTTAAACTTGAAACCGTAAATAAACGCCCAAATGGCCTTATATAGCGGTTTACCCAGGTTTTGGTAGACATGGTCTCTGTTTTTGAATGCTGGCTTCCATGAGCAGAGATGTGGGAACATGATCTTGTGGGTCTCAGAAAGTAAAAGTTATACAGACAATGGGATTAGGTTAACAACACTAGGGATACAAGTATTTGGTAAAGGTTGGGCGTTTTGGATAGACATTTCTCCTTTCCCCTTTCCAGGTAAAAAGGTTCCGAAATGTCTGTTTATTTTACACTAAGACGTTTCTTTTCTGTCAATGGTCGATTTCTATCTGCACAAACTGAATTAAAATGCAAAGCGAGGTACCTTCTCAACAATATACAGGACTCCTAGTCATTAAGGTGTTTATCTTAAAATCGGAAATTGTATTCAGAGATGGGGGGGACTGCTTCGTATCCCCGTTCATCACAGTCCCCATCTGTATATGTAAAGCAAGCTCCATATGATGTTAATACATGACATCGTTAGTGTTGTTATGAGTGACCGCCTGTGCCCCTGCCTGTGTCAGTGCCCTGCTTAACCCTGAAATCCTTCCCTTACCAGTGACTCCAGATCCGTACTGATTCCTCTGCTGAAGATTAAAGCAGGCGTTCCATGACTCCAATTGGGTACTGGTGCGCTTGTGGGAGGACAGCCACTTGGCTTCCAGATAACTTTTTTTCCTCCACGGCGGCAGATGCAATCCCCTCGCTTTCAGCGACCTCCTCGCAGCGTCGCACATAATCCAGATGATGTCACGCATCTTATCCGCGCTCCCCACCACCAATTCAGGAAGCGCCTCCGCCAGAGCTGCGTATTCTGCCGTTGGCCGAGCGATCTCAAATTGCGCCCTGAAATCGATGTCCACCAACACCCGATCACTTTTACCCCTCGCCCCAACATTCACCACGTCAATGAACTCGTAATCACCTGCAGAGATCATAAAGAACACGTTAAGATCAGAATCACAAGGTACTGGACTAGATTTCAGACTTTAGAAAACCTGCAGAGGGACTAACCTTACCTAACCTAATCTAACCTGCGGGGTATCCGTTCGTTTGCTCCCAACGTGTTTTGCAGATTCCTGCATTGTACCCTGCGCATCGTAGACTCTTCACTACGAATCGTCGCAGATCGGCGCCGTTGTTTCTGTGGGGGGCAGAAGGGCCTATAATCCGCATGGCTTCCCTCACGTCTCTAAGAAGCTTCACCTCCAGTTGTGTTCTGCAGGAGCACACATCCTGCACTTTCATAAATAGTATACCTATTACGGAACACAATATAGAAGAATAGATTAGAGTTTCTCTGAAGTCGGATGCTAGCTAGTGTGTGAGCTACTGTTTACCCGTAAAATGCGGCATGTCTGATCTTGAGGGTGTTGATCAGGAGTGGAGCACTCTGTATCACTTCCACTATTTTCATCTAACCATTCTTTTCCACTGTCCTTTTCTTCATCATCATCATCTTCTTCCTCTTGAAGAAAGCACAAGTCGGCGAGAGAGCTGGAAGCGGAGATTCCCTTATTATTTCCCCTATTTTCTGTTGCGGTCGCAGGCGGGGGACCCATTGTTGGAGCAGCATGATTATGAATGTGGGTGCTGCCCTTTGTTGGGTGGAAATGAAGGAGATGAAGGTCGGCCTCACTGTTTGGGGGGTTCCGCGATGGCACCTTCACTGGCACGGAGTGGGAGCGGCACATATCGATAATCGTGGCTGTCAAACTCGTTCTTTTTTTCGCGATCAATTTAAAGAGGGGAGGAGTGGGCAGACTTTTAGCGCAGCAGCGGTCTCAAAGCACGGGAATGGGGATATCCATGGCATATGCAAGCGAGGAAGAGTCATTTGAAAGTGGTTGATGATGATATCCATGGCATATGTGGGCTTTCGACGACATAAGATGACATCATTGCGCCCGCTCTTGCCTTGCGCTTTACCCGTCTGAAAGGTGATAATAATTCACGTGTAGACCACTGATGAAGCCAGCGTTGCAGAGGAATATAGCATTACTACATGGAGACCGCGCCTCGGAAAGCCTGCAAGGCACGGAAGATAAGGTTAATCTTAGAACATAATTTGAGGGCCCAGGAGCTATGTTTTTCAGATGTCGACATGAAATACTGTGAAAAAGTTGTGGGGTTGTCTTCGTACGTTATTCACTTTGCCTCTTTTCTTTTTTTTTTGCTTTTTTCCTTTTTTTGGGGTTGGGGGATAAAGCTGCAATATATCAAAAGCTAGGGCATAGTCTTCAAAAACTAAAGTAAACTAGTTATATATATAAAATAAGGTGAGAGACCTCAAGACTTTAATTTTTAAATGTCAAACATTTTTCAATATTACATTAAAGTTTCGATATCTATAGACTTTTTGTACATATATTATGTAATATATATATAGCTAGTAGCATTGAGATGGGTGAGTCCCAAGAATTAAATTTATAATTCATGTATTATATAATATTACTTTATTTTATTAAATAGTACCAGTTTCAGTTAAAATTTATTTTCGTGTCATGATAAGATTTGATTAATGGTTAGGGTGTAAAAGGATTTTTTTAGTGTTTTATTTGATGGGATGTTTAGGTTTAAATTATAGTTTATCTTAATATTCAATTGTGAAAAGGTTAGAGTACATTTATATTTTCATGTTCATAATTCGATAAGATTTGGTTTCTCATTATGGTACAATGTGGTATATTGGTAATGCTAATTTAGGGTTGATGGTTAGGTTTAGGTTATAATTTGGCTTATTGTTCACTTATGAAAACGAATATAATTTATTTTTATTTACAATTATGATTTTAAATCAAAATCTATGTGCGACTATGTTGAATTGAGTTCAAAATTAGGGGCAGATGGGGTTTAGGGCTAGATTTCATATTTATTTAATATTAGGGACTTCTCTTGGATTTAGTCTAGTTCATTTGTTGCCCTTTATTTACTTTCTAAGTCAAGGTCATGTGTCTTACTCTCTCACTATTTTCCCACTCTATCATAGATTTCCCCTGCCTACTTTCACCATCTCTTCCTCCAATTAACCATCTATTTGTACCTCATGCCCCTCTCACACACTCTCTCATTTCCTTTAGTTTGTTAATGTTTGACTTGGGTATCTTGCTTTTAATTAAAATTTCATATACTTTTAAAATATGGTTTACTATTTAGGAAAACATTTGGTTGGGTATATATTATATAGGATAAGTTAGTTTGGTGTAAAGTTAATGTTAACATTGTGCGTGTGTGTGTGCGCGCGCGCATACATCTCTCTCTCTCTCTCTCTCTCTCTCTCTCTCTCTCTCTCTCTCTCTCTCTCTCTCACTCACTCACACACACACACACACACACACACACACACACACACACACACACACACACACATCACTTATAGTAAATGATCCTATTTTGAGCATTAATTATCCTCTATCTTTAACTATATGTCATCTCTCTATCACTCCCCATTTTTCATCTACCCCATCCCTCCCATCCCACTTTACCCTTTATCATGAGGTTATGAGAAAAGTGTAAAAGTATGTAACAACCTCTCTCTCTCTCTCTCTCTCTCTCTCTCTCTCTCTCACACACACACACACACACACACACACACACACACACACACACACACACACACACACACACACAAGCGTCCTTTAGGTTATATTTTCAACATGGTATCTAGTATTCAATTAAATTTAGTATTGGAGAATCATATTAAATATTATAAGGATTAATATTTTATTTTGTTTTAAATAAATGGTAAACATGCTTAGTGTAGATTTCATTTAACATGAGGGATAAAATTTGGTATATTCACAATAACCAAATTAAATTTTTTAAATATATTTGTATAACATATTTAGATATAACATATATATCTAGTATTCAATTAAATTTAGTATTGGAGAATCATATTAAATATTATAAGGATTGATATTTTATTTTGTTTTAAATAAATGGTAAGCATGCTTAGTGTAGATTTCATTTAACATGAGGGATAAAATTTGGTATATTCACAATAACCAAATTAAAATTTTTAAATATATTTGTATAATATATTTAGATATAACATATATTCACATTAAAAATTAAAAATATACAAAATAATTAAAATAATTGATGTAGTAATATTAATAATATTCTTGTATTAAATGTTTAAAAAAAGGTTATCTTATATAATAAAATTTCATCTATTGCTCAATGGCTAAACAATGTTGGACCTTGATAAGTAGGAAATAATTTACATAGCAAGTCAAATTGTGATATTGCTATGAGGATTTAACTGTGTGATAGCAATATCACAATATTAGACCTACTTCTTTTTTAATCATTTAAATTTACCTTTTATATGTATTTATATTTAACAATAATTTAGTTTAAAGATTAAATTTTTTATTTAAAAAAATTAATCATATATATGATTCAATATATCCAATTATTTTAATGTTATAAAGTAACTTATTGGATAGTAGTGTGATCTAAAACATTGATGCAAAAATTAGAACACAATCTACACAAAAAATACAACAAAGAATAATAGTTTTTTTCTAAACATAACGAGGTTATATTAATAAATAAATATATTTATGGAAAAACTTAATAACATATTTGATTATGTTAGAGAACAATCTTTTTTAGTCAAAAATAATGAGTTATAACTAATGAAACACACATTTTAATGAAAAGGCATACAATTTTCAATTGAAAGAATAAGGAAAAACATATTTAATGAAAAAAAATATTGTTCTAAATAATATAAAATTCCATAATAGTTTATAATGTTAATAGATTTTTTATGCATGAATAAAATCATATCTTTTATCAATAATAGCTAATTTAGTCGATGTAAAGACCTTATAAAATCATCACTGATGAGATAAGTATTGTGGCCTTAATTTTCTTCATGGTCAACTTTGAATTCTTAATACCTATTCTATTAAATGGCTCCCTTACTTTTTCTATAACATTTTTTGTTCTCAAAATTTCATTATCCTAGATGAAGTCAAATCTCACTACTGCATTTTCAAAATGTAGAAGCAATTTATAACAATTTCTCAAAATGTAGAATTTTCACATTTATCAATAATAGTTTGAGGGTCCAATCCATTATAGTTCATTGTGCCAACTGGACTTGGCATAATGATCTCAGACTCATTATCAAAGTGGTCCATTATATTAATATTATATCTTAAAGAAAGCATAAAAGGTTGTAAACAAAAATATTACATGTAATTTATCATATATGGTGGCCATAAAAAATATAGAGCATGTATACAGAAGAAAATACGATTGATAATAAAGAAAAAAATTATATTCATTTTTCATTTAAACAAAAGAAAAAAAATTAATATAGAAGTGTAATACATCTATATTCTGAAATGTTGCTTATACATTATAAAGTTGTATGGTAATCTAAAAGTATAAATATATTTCACAAAAAATCAAATAGCTTTAATTTTAAATTGTAAGTTATCAAAATTTGCTAATGAAATATTAAATATATTAATTAAATATGAAATCTATTTAATAATTAGAAATAAATAAAAATATTGTATATATTCTAATATGAGTTACAACATATTTAAATGCAAATATGAATGATTTTTTTCCATTAGAAATTATTTAATTGAACATTGAAATCATCATGAAATTATTTTAAATACAATATTGAAATTGATTACAATAGTATCAAGAATCAATTATTTGAATCTGAATTGCTAGAATCATTGTAGTGAATCATGTTTTGTCGAAGTAGTTCATCTATTTTAGGATCCAACACATCAAACCAACTTATAAATGCTCAAAGGTTCTTCATCTCATATATGAAGTGCCATTATTTGAATGTATCATTATAAAAAATCAATGGATTGTTTGTGTCCATGTAGGTATATCTTCTATTATAGTTTTTCTTATTCTTTCATGAAATGGATGATTTAAGAAAAAATGACGAGGCCCCCATCTTTCAACCACATGACTATTCCAAGATGTATCTAGCAATCCAAAAAATTGTATATGAAAATTTTGGCCATGATAGTGAAATTTATCTAGAACCTCAGTACTAATTTGTAGAGCTTTAAGCATTGTTTTCAACCAATGAGAACCATTTTCATTTGAATCTATGAAGAACACAATACTAGTATTCAGTGAGATCATACTTCTAACAACAAACCAATTCATCAAAAATAGCATCTCTATAGAAATGATTAAAATGTTGAAGAGCTGGAGGATGAAATCTAAGAAAACATGCTTCCAGAAGTTGTTTTCTCTTGATCATTTTCTCATAGTGATCATAGGAAAATGGTGGCATTATCCTCAATCCCTATAATTACTTTACATGACAAATTACAGAAAATTTCATCCATGTTCTCTCTATTGGACCTATACCGTGTATTGTTTTTTCAAGTATTAAACCTTGAGATTTGTGTATTGTCAATGCCTCAACCAATCACAATGGTATTTGAGAGGTATCGAAAGTAGGTGTCCAATTTCACCAATACATACAAGGGTATTTCTGGTGGAATGGTTCTTGACTTTTACACAATCTCTTGGACAAAACCTAGAGCACCATTTACATGTCATGCTTCTATACATAAATTGGAAGTCAACATTACTCTTGTATTCTTTGAGATCATCAATTCCATATCTAGTTCATATGTAGAATTGTCATCTTCTCTAGTAATATTTGATACTTTAGTTTCCTTAATATGTGCAATAGGGTCTCTAAGATAATGTGACATACTTCTATTATGAATGAGAACATTATCAATTTTCAAAAATAAATCAATATTTTTATCAAAATCATCATTTATTTTTGGAATAATATTAGTCCTTGTTCACAACATCAATAAATTCCAATCCACAATTGTTGGATTTCCATCTCTAAGATTACTGAGTAACTGACAAAACTTCTTTTGTTCTAGGTCTTCTCCATATTTCCTTCAAATATTTTCTAATGAGACCGCCTTTTTGAATTCTTCTCATAGCAGCTATTCTCTTCTAAAACTTGCATATGGTACTTTATCTTTTACTAGATGTAGTTGTCTGAGGTCTCTAACTAAAAAGATTGAAATTTCTTGCAAAAATAACAAACATTTATCAATTCCTTAGATTTTCAATTTAATATTTTCATATATCTTGAATAATATTAATCAAACTTGAAAAAATAAAAGGTGAACACCTCAAAAGTTGAGATTGGAATTACGAGGAAATGTCTAACAAAACCTTGAGTCAATATAGCTTCTCCCCAATAAAGCTTATTTCATCTATCAATATGTATTTAATATGACTCATTTCCTCTTATAAACTTGTCAAACATGCTCCTTTCTAGTTGCATGAAATCCTTAATTGGAATTTTTAACTTTGAATGTATTATTGATCCACCAATGTTAAATGCTACTATTCTAGTCGGTTCGACAAGCAGTAGAGGCGAGTGAGTTGTCTTTGCAACTTGTTTTACATATTAACTAATTCCACCTATCAAATATGACTTTTGGATACCTACAATTCCTTGAAAAATCATATATAATGGATCCACATTCTCACCTATTTGATAATGTGTCATAATGATGTTGAATACCTATTTCTGTCTCTCACTAAGTTTTTTTTGGTTGATATTTTTATCTATGGAAAAATCTTAAACAAGTCCATTTCTCTCATTCTACCGATAAAAATTTATTGCCACATTACTATATTCATTTTTCCTATATGTATTTGAACAATTATACTAGCTATATATATCCCTTTATCCCAACATATCAATTTTGAAATTTGCATTGCTTGTGCATGATGCAACTATGAAATTATTCGCAATTCATGTTCTTTGTAGTATTAACGTAACCAATAATATTGTCTTCACTTTTTGAATAACTTACATTATCACTATCTTTTGTTTCTAGTACTCATGTTACATTCCATGGAATATAGTTACACAACTCCAAATTTGAAATGATGGTGTTGCTATATTTACCAATATCATTTGCAATTTCTTTGAATGGTTTGTACAAAAGTAACTCTGATAAACATAATTCAACAAAAATTTTAGATTGGCATGTTAGAATAGTTACAAATCTTGGATGTACCCTAACAATTCCATTCTTTGGTTTTCTTTTCCATTTTTTTTCATTTTTTCCATGCTTTTAAATATCCAAGATATTGAGGTATTAATCGAGCTGGGTCTCCTTCTATATGCATTAGTAAAGGATTTTGATGGCTCCTCACTTTCACCTTCATTTTTTTTTTTTGTTATTGGTTTGAAAATTTTGTGAGAAACATTTAGATTAACAAATGTTCTTCTACATTAAGCCATTAGAAGTTCTAGTAGCATATGACATGTCTCTTGAGCTCCAAGATCTTTTACAACTATAGTTTCAGTTAAAATTTTCCTCTACACCTTTGATAAAAAGTCATCAGGATTATCTATATTGGCCAAACATATTAGCATTTGATGGTCGGTTTCTAATTTTCTCCTTGCCTTTGCTGCATATTTTACAATGTACCCAATAACTGCATGCTCTAATAGAACTAGATGCTAATCAATACTGGCTCTCCAAAGTTGGAGTATGTAATGTTTATGTGAGTTAATTTTGTCATCATTTCTAGCAAACTCAAACCTTTTCACACCAGTTTCAATGTTCTGATAAAACTTTGAACCATTTAGATTTAGAGGCCAAGGGGCATTATACCTATACATTTGAAAAAAAATAAAATTATATTACACTAAATGGTCAATAAATTTATTTTCTATATGAAATAAACCATTGAAATTATTTCTACCTACAAGACATTTTTCCTTTTTCTTCCCCTTAGACATGAACCCTCCTTACACATTGTCTACATGTCTTTAAATAGTATTTAGAATTTCATCATAATCTCGATCTTAGTCTTAGAATGGTTTTTGACATTTGAGTGCCAACACACTTAATCACTTTCTACATTGGAGCCAAGTACACTACATATGTCAAGCCACAATATGAGCCAAGTCAGGAAATCCAATAGGTGCTGAGTGATCTTCAGGTGCCGAGTAGCCTTTAGGTGCCAAGTGAAGATCAGGTGCCAAGTGAAGATTAAGTGCCAAATGACTTTAGGTGCCAAGCATGATACAAGTGCCGAGTGACATTTGAGTGCTGAGTCATAGATGATGCTAAGAAATACAGAAATGCTATAATGTCAAGTAAGCTAGTTTAATATAAGTGTCGAGCATCAGAGATCAGTAAGTGTCGAGCAACACAGAATGCACATATGAGTTTGTAACATTACAAATTCAAATGTAAACCATTTTTATGGCTGACATATGATGAATCTCGAAGGATTAAACGATAAGATCGAATCTTTTTGTTTTCCCCATGCAATCAACATGTAGCCAATAAGAAAAATGGAGAAGGCATGTAACCAATAAGAAAAGTGCAAGGAATGAGTGGGAAATAGAGATTCAATATGGATCGTAGATCCATACCTAACCCTAAGTCTTCGAATGTCTTTATAAGGAAGATGAAATTACATTGAACCCAATGATGGATGGATGAGGGTGTTCAAGGGAAAAAATATTCTCAGAGTGAAGAGTATCAAATCACAAAGGATCAAGATCAGGGAAAGTAGATAAGTGCTTGAATTCAGCAATTGAAGGATTGTAATCTATCAAATTTATTATACCTAATATTCTCTATCAATTGTATTAGAAAGAAAACCCTGTGGTGATAGGTTAGCTTAACAACTATTTTTTAGAATCCTTTAAATAGGTGATTAAATCCTTTAACAGGGTAACACTTCATGTAAAGTGTTTGAAATCCTTTAACCAAGTCACTATTGATACAGTGTAAAGCCTTTAACAGGGCAGACCATCAGAAGTGGTTAAACTTTATTACTGCAGTGATTTTGTGGGTATCATCCCCACCCCAGTTTTACCTTCTTATTTCTAGAGGGTTTCTGGGTTACCAAAATCTCAAGTGTTATGTGGTGATGATTATGTGTTTTTCATAATTGTTTGATATGTTTATATGCATGCAATCTACTTTCAGTTAAAAAGTTTTAATGCTAAAAGTACAGTACTTCTGATTCACCCCCCCCCCCCCCCCCCCCCACTCTCAAAAGAATTATTCCTATTTGAATATTCCAAAAATTGGTATCAGAGAAATAAGGTTCTCACAAGAAGAAGTCTAACAACTTGGAGAAAAAGATCTAAAGGTGGAAGTCTTCAAACTTGGGAAGATTATTGATAATCAAGTGATTGATGTGCAACTGGCTCTACACAAAGTAGAAGAAGCAAGGGAGGAATTGAGAAAATCTTTGAAGAGAAGGAAGGATATAGCCATAGCTGAAAATGATATAAACTACAAGGAGATTGATACCACAAAACTGTGTAGCAATGGAGACACTAAAGAGTTTTATGCAGCAATAGCAGAACTGATGGAGAAAAACAAAGTTCAAGCAGACGAAATAAGATCTCTCAAGATGGAACATGAATCTCCGGCAATAACATTATGTGAAATCACTAAACAAAAGAAAAGAGTAGTTGAGGACAAAGTCATGATGGAAAATGACAAAAGAAATATTGCAAACTGACTTGAAGAAAAATGTACTGAATTATCAAGGATCTCAAACATGCAGATGGATACACTTGCCCAAATAATGAATCTTCATCATGAACTCAACATAAAAGATATTGAGATCTCCATTTTGAAGATGCAAAATGAACAATTGCAGAATGAATTGAATAGAGAAAAAGAGGTAGCAGAGAATCTCAACAAATCAAGCGAAGCCATCAAGTACTTTGAACAATTGATGAAATTTCCAAGATCAACCCATGATACATTAGGACTTGGATACAACAACACTAAAATTGGAGAATCATCAAAGAGCATTGAACAAAGAAGTGACAAAGGTAAGGATTCAAAACCTACTTATCATTATTGTAATAAAAGGGGGCATACTGCTAATGTTTTCAGGAGTAGAAAAATCAATCAGACAAACAAACCCAAAAATAAAAGTTACTGTCACAAGTGCAACATGCAAGGACATATGACACAAGATTGCAGATCTAGAGTTACAAGGACACAAAGATTTGATGGACATTGTTATAATTGTAAGAAGTATGGACACAAAGCATTTGAATGTAGATCAAAGCCTATGTAGACATCAAATCATCAAACTAAAACAAAAGGAAATGGAAGTCAGTACCATTGGGATTACAACACCAGGCATAGTTGTCATTATTGTTAGGAATATGGACATATACCCCAGAATTGCATAAGAACACATTTTAGAGGGAATTATAGCAAGTGGCTAAGCCAAACCACATGTTTCAGCTGCCTGAAAATTGGTCACATCAGTAGAAACTGTCCTACAAGGTCAAAAGAACCAAAAATTGAATCAAACAAGGGAAAAGAAAAGATTGATGAGGAATACATTAGAACAAACATGAAGAAGACATGGTAGAAAAAGAATGAATCAAGTACATCCAACAAAATGGTCACTTCACCCACAAGGTCAAGTGATCATTTCTCATCCAATTAATCTCAAAGATGAGTCTATGGGGTTGATACATACAAAGAAGTATCATACATTAGCCCTAAATCATGAAGAAGCAATGCAAAGTACAAATCTGCATGAAACAAGATGTCAAGACAAAATGATGCTGAGACAGTCTTTGGATGCCGAGTAAAATCTTAGTGGAAGTCAAGTTCCTAATAGCGATCGAGTTGATGACTAATGCTGAGTTAAGAAACTCCTATGGAAGTTGAGTAAAATAAGAATGTAGTGCAAGCCAAGTAGTCTTAAAAATCCTTCATAAGATGAGTTTGTAGTTGAGCATTTAATGTAACGAAAATAGGGTATATTATTGCAATTTCAATCATTTTTCCTCATCACGATCAAGAAGCAAAGGAGATAAAAAGCACAGAAAAACTTCACAACAGAGAATCTAGTATTCCAAGAAAATTCCAACCTCCTACAATGAGTTTTCATCCATCTGAAGGTATTTTCATTTGTGCCGAGCTACGCAGTTTCACATTTCTGTAAGAGAAACCCTAGTTCACACAAATGGCTTCGAGTTCCAAGAAAACCCTAGAAAAAGAGTCGTTTGAAGTACAGCTAGTGTCTAATGAAGTTAGGCAGCTTGATTTTTTCCCTATTCCTAAAGTGGCATACAAAAATTACCCAACCGGAGCCCTTTCTTGCATACCCCCAAACGTTGTCATGGTTCAAGATGTAAGAAGATGTTACTATTGCAAGATAGGAGCCCTAGGAGACATGGAAATTAGAGAAGCCTTTGCAAAGCTGTGTGTCAATGGAGTATTAAAAGATGAATACAAAATTTTTGAAAGGAAGGGTTTGACACAATTTTTAAGTTTTCCCACCGTATTCAAGATAGAGTGGATCAAACTTGTATTGAGCAAAATTCATGATGGTAGTCTGTGGTTAGAAGATGTCCCTGTCAAACTAATAAAAATAATAATTCATAGGGTAACTGGATATCCTACCCTAGATCTGCACAAGACCTTGAGAAGTGAATCCAAAGAGGTCGTTGAAAAGAATATAGGTGCTCAGTGGAACAAGAAAGGAATGACTATTCATACCATTCAGGATCCTCTAGTTGAGTTTGTTGTTAGAGTTATTGCCCACAAATTCTACCAATCCAGTAGACTCAACAATGTTCTGTGCATAGCAGTAGATTTAGGTTATAAACTATTGAGAAAGGATCACACTTATGATCTTTCTGACTACAACTATAGTAGATAAATGAAAACCTAACTACAATAAGAAGGACAAAGGGTGCTCAATGTAAATTTGGAGCAATTTTGGTTTGTATATTCTCTTATGTTCAGAATGAATTTTCTTCTTTCGGAAAAGTGACATGGAGGAGTGATAAGACTATCATATCCCAAATAAATGAGTATATAGAACAAATGGGAGAGAATTTTGATACTCTAATGACAAGCTATTTTGAGGATTTCAAGAAATCCATGAAGCAAAAGGTGAGAATACCAATTTCTTTAGTAGAAAAAACATATTAATGATATATGTTTTTTAGTTGATATTGACTTCACCTACATTCAAGCTGCAATTCCAAGGGTGAGATGGCTAAGGCCATTTGGTTATGAAATCAATGTTAATGAAGCATCTGTAACAATAACTGCATTGTTGGCAGAAGAAATAGATAAGAGCGCCCCACATTTTGGCACTTACGATGTTGTAAGATCAAAAATGAATATGGAATTAAAAACTGCCTCCACATTGAAAAACAAAGATAAATTGATTAAGAAAATTAAGAAGCAATTTGGTGAAGGGATAGAGGCTGAAGCTAAAGATGATGATGATGACAATGATGATGAAGAGGATGAACAAGAGCAAGGCCCAATGGAATTAACTCAAGGCCTAGGTGAAGACAAGGAGGAAGGTGCTGAGGAAGAAGAAACCAAGGAAGCATCAACCTAGGCCAAGCCAAAGAAAAGAAAGATAAAAGATCAACTTCCAGGTCAGCTCAAACCAAAGAAATCTGCCATGCCATCACCCTAAAATCCAACAACCAGAGCTGCAACAACGGCCTCAACTCAAAAATCCAAAGAGAAAGCAATAACGAAGAAACCAATCAAGAAGACATAGGATGAGCCTAGGAAAAGAAGAAGATATGTAGCTCAACCTGATACTAATGAAGAAGATCAATCTGAAAAGGTAAGTCATTCTTCAGTTGATATAATATGTAAAAAGATTGGAAATGGAGATGTAAGCAATATAAATGAAGTTGATTTTAATAAGTTCACTAAAGAAGAGCATAATAGAATAGAGGAATCAATTTATGGAATGATGGCACAGTTCAAGTACACCCCTCTTGAACTAGATGGACAATTGCCAGATGAACTGTCAAAAATTGTAGAAGACAGATGACATTTCTGTTTAAGAATGGAAAAGGAGATGAGAGAATCAACCCTAGCAAGCATACAACCTAATTTGACTAAGGAGAAAGTAGAAAAAGCAATCAAAAGGCACAATGCTAGATTTACACCTAAATATAGGGCATTCTTCATTCTCCAAAAAAAAATGGAAGATATTGTACAAAGAAAACCAAATCATGGAAGAACTTGTACAAAAAGATTGAAGATTTTCTTGAAGAAGAATACAAGGAAAAAGCTTCTACTCCACTAGAAGAAAGAAGAAAAAGGAGAGAAGAGAAGACAAAAGTAGAGCAAGGTAGAGAAGAGCAGATGGAACAAGAGAAGAAACAAGAAGAAGAGAAGAAGGAAGAAGAAAAGAGAGAAACGAAGGAGGAGACACAAAAGAAAGATATAACGGCAACAGCTAAGCAAGAGTAGTAACAAGATCAGAGTGTGCAAGTCACACAAATGCTGCCTTCTAGCCCTCCTCATGTACCTCTCACACCTGTAGAAATAATAACTGTATAGGATGTTCCTGACACTTTTGCTTAGAACATCAATCCATTAACTGCAGAGGATCTCAAAAGAATCCTTGACCAATCCACACAACAATCAAGATTATGTACAAATCTAGTATTGGTCAGTGATGAATTGCAAAAACTAGTAGAAAACATTGTTAGAGATAAGGTGAATCCACAAGAACCACCTTCCAACATCTCTATAGCTACTAGTGGTCAACTTCAAATGCCAACAGTCATTTCAACAGACATAGTTGACACCACAGTACAGAAGTCAAGTGTAGTTGGAGAAAAAGAAACATAACAAATATGATAGACTATTACATCTGATCCTACAGCTCAAACACAAGGTGGACTTCCTAAAATTAAAATAATTGATCAAGGTAGACAATAGGAGGAGAAAATAGAGGAAACCCCTAAAGAGCAAGAGGCAATCCAAACATTGATAAACTTTCCTACCTCAGGAACTCCTTCACAATAGTCATTGCAGATTTCAGCCCCAGGATCAAGTTCTACCAAAGTTGCAAGTGTACTTCACTATGGAGACCCTGAACTAGATGAGGAAATAGTCATACCAAGCTATGACTCAAAAACAATAAACATTGATCAAATCAATGAGGTATAGGAAGCATTACATAGAAGGAAAAGGCAAGAAATACTCAAAAATGAGCATAAACAAAAGCAAACAATGCATGAGATTAAAGACATTTTTATGGATGCCTTCAGTATTCAGTCACTAGATGAGTCAAAGCATATTATGGAGCAATTATCAAATATTGTTGAACAGGTGACAAATGCAAAACTCATGGAATCGTCTGAAAGAAAATTTCAAAGAAAAGTTAATGAGAAAATATCCAGTGAAATAACACTTTCTCAGATAGAATTGGCAAAGGTCTTAGACAAAGTCAAAAAGGTACTTGAGAATATATTCTCATTATACAAAAAGTTGTGTGACTTTTCATATTTCACACAAGAGACTAGCCAAAAGATAAAGAGCCTAGAAAGAAATTTGAATATTTCTAGCATGCAGCTACCTAAAGATCCAGCTCAAAGTGAGAAGCATTTTGCTCAAACGCTTCACACTCAGAAAGAAATAGCTGTATTAACAATAGAAGAGGCCACCATCAAGGCCAAACTATTACAACTCCAATCTTCTATAACCCCACATTTGGAAATCCTCCATAAAGAACAAGTCTATGCTTAAACTGTTCTCAAGAAAGATCTTAATCTTTCTACTTCAGAAGGACTTATTCATCTTGCTGCAGAGACTTCCCTCTAGCGTAAATCATTGGAATTTTTTTTGCATAATTCGGATGTAGCTCTTAGAATGATTATGGAGGTAAATAACACATTTTTGGTGAAATATGGTCTTAACCCTTAAAACCCTCTAACATAAGTGTAAAAAAGGGGGAGACAAGATAATGGGGGAAATAAGACAACAAAGACAGAGCATGATATACAACACCAAATTTTGGTTACCAGGATAGCACTGATAATGGTACAATCAACTCAGGCGGAGTTACAATACATTTTGAGGTATATATATTGTACATTACAAATTTTGACTATATATACCAAAGAGATTAGTGCATGTACTCATAAGGGTAGTTAAGTATTTTTGTCACTCATGTCAAAGGGGGAGATTGTTAGTCTTAGAATGGTTTTGACATTTGAGTGCCAACACACTTAATTACTTTCTACATTGGAGTCGAGTACACTACATATGCCGAGCCACAACATGAGCCGAGTTAGGAAATCAAATAGGTGTCAAGCGATCTTCACGTGCCAAGCGGCCTTCAGGTGCTGAGTGAAGATCAGGTGCTGAGTGAAGATTAAGTGCCGAATGACTTTAGGTGCCGAGCATGATACAAGTGTCGAGTGACATTTGAGTGATGAGTCATAGATGATGCCGAGCAATAAAAAAATGCTACAAGTGCTGAGTAAGCCAGTTTAATATAAGTGCTGAGAAAGATAGAATGCACATATGAGTTTGTAACATTACAAATTTAGATGTAAACCATTTTTATGGCCGACATATGATGAATCTCGAAGGATTAAAAGATAACATCAAATATTTTTGTTTTTCCTATGCAATCAACATGCAGCCAATAAGAAAAGTGCAAGGAGTGAGTGGGAAACAAAGATTCAATATGGACCATAGATCCATACCTAACCCTAAGTCTTCAAATGTCTTTATAAAGAAGACAAAATTACATTAAACCCAATGATGGATGGATGAGGGTGTTCAAGGGAAAAACTATTTAAGGGTGAAGAGTATCAGATCACAAAGGATCAAGATCAGGGAAAGTAGATTAAGTGCCTGAATTCAGCAATCAAAGGATTGTAATCTATCAGGTTTAATATACCTAATATTCTCTACCAATTGTATTAGAAAGAAAACCCTATGGTGATAGGTTAGCCTAACAGCTATTTTGTAGAATCCTTTAAATAGGTGATTAAATCCTTTAACAAGGTAACACTTCATGTAAAGTGTTTGAAATCCTTTAACCAGGTCACTATTGATACAATGTAAAGCCTTTAACAGGGCAGACCATCAGAAGTGGTTAAACTTTATTACTGTAGTGATTTTGTGGGTATCATCCCCACCCCAGTTTTACCTTCTTATTTTTGGAGGGTTTTTGGGTTACCAAAATCTCAAGTGTTATGTGGTGATGATTATGTGTTTTTGATAATTGTTTGATATGTTTATATGCATGCAATCTACTTTCAGTTAAAAAGTTTTATGTTAAAAGTATAGTACTTCTAATTCACCCCCTCTCCCCCCCCTCCCTCTCAGAATCATTATTCCTATTTGAATATTCCAACAAAAATCTACATCCACAAGTTGTCTAGTATCTCCTAAGCATGGATGTTATGAAATTTTTTGAAATGCCTAAATTGAATCACTTCCCATTTAAAAATTGTTCAACATAAAAATAAAAAAAATCTCTATTAACGAAATTGTAAACCTATTGTAGATATACCTACATGTTATGTTGGTGAACACTAGCTCTTGGATTCCATGCATGAATAATCTTGTGAAAATAATCTTAGCTTCATTTACCTACTCTTCATTATGTCAATCTATTAAATCCATATTTGGAGTGCCATGAAGCCATAAAAACCATGTACATGTGGAGACCCCCTATGTTTCCATTCATATCTAGACCAATAGTCTTTAACATTTAATCCCTTTTCTAATATCTTCTTTTGAAACATAGTATGGTTGAGATGCATGAAGTGAGTGACAATGTGAGGGTAGTCAATAAAATTTTTTCTTCTCACATTCTAGGATTCTCTTGGGTTGGTGAAGTTCCTAGAATTGGTGCATGTAGATTAGGTCAATACATATCAGTTGTACTTAATATAAAGAAACTTTTAGGCATCCCTAACTACCTAAGCATGTTGAGATGCATGAAGCGAGTGAGAATGTGAGGGTAGTCAATAATATTTTTTCTTCTCAAATTCTAGAATTCTCTTGGGTTAGTGAAATTCCTAGCATTGGTGCATGTAGATCAAGTCAATACATATCAGTTGTACTTAATATAAAGAAAATTTTAGGCATCCCTGACTACCTAAGCATGTTACATAATTCTCCTAGACTCTTAGTCCAATATGACCTTGTGCCTCATAAAGTTATGCTAAATCACATCAATTTATCATCAAGATGAGAATTTGGTACATAAATCATATGTTCTCTCAATTCATCTATGATAATTGGAAATTCCTGGATATATATTTTTGGAAATATAGCACTAGAATTTTGTGCTCAATGTCTCATTATCATGTGTTAGAATTCTTTATAATAACTAAGAAGTGGGGGGAAGGGGGGTTAATTAGTTATCCAAAGTCCAGATGTACAAATAAAAATTTTCACAGCTTAGTGAACCCATATCCATAAAAAAATTGTATTCATGCATCCTTTAGATCATACAATACTTAAAATTTGTAGGTTACTTTCAAAACAACTTTGCAAAAATGTAATCATGTCATAACAGATTCAATAACATATTTGATGCAATGATTTCACATGGAAACCCAATTCAAGAAAAACCACCAATAACATACTACTAATTCTCACTCTTCAAAAGTGATGCCCTATGAAAGGCCAACCCTATTAAAGGTTACAATACATACTATTAAATGTGACCTGGTTAGAGGATTTCAATCACCCTATTAGGAGTGAGCCTTGTTATCTAGTACTTTAGATCATTCACATGGAATGTCACTTGGTTATAGGATTTACAAATGACTGTTAGGTCAACCTTAATCCAAAGGATTTATCCTAGACTGATAAAATGATTATAAAGTAATAATCAAGCTTGATTTGATACAAAATTATAACTCTCTTGTAGATTATAGATCTTTGTTTCAATCCTCCATTCTACTTGGATTTCACACACTTCAGCTTTGATAGCTTGTTCACCCTTTAAGCATTCATACTCTTAATCTTTATTTTTTTACATGTTAATAGCAATCTCTTCTGTTCGGCCATTGAATGAAGAAATTTCCTAGACTTCTTATCTTCCTTAGGTTCTCATACATGACAACCTTAGCTTCTAACCAACACTCTCTATGAGTGGATATTTAAGGTCGTTTTTTGTTCAATCTCAATCATCCATTTTAGGGTTAGGTAGGATTAGGTAGGATATAATGAATCTATCCACTTTTCTATTTGTTTTCTCTAGAAACTTATCCCTTGAATTATCTTTGAAATCTCTGCAAAATAGTTTACCTTGAATTCTATGCAACTAGCTCATCATAATTATCTTCCACACGCTTCACACAATTCAAAAAAATAAAGTAGCCATCTTAGATTCATCAAATCTATGATTTAACATGAATATTAGCACTCGGCATCAATATGTTGTCACTTATCTTCTATATTATTCTTCCACTCATCTTCCACTAGACAACTTGATAAAAACTAAAGTTAACTAGCACTTGACATTAAGTAAACTTTACTCAGTTTACACTAAGTTCATTCAGCATACATTGAAACTTCACTTTACTTGGCTCCAACTAATTTTTTGCTTGGCACCTACTATCCACTTGGTCAAGCTTGGTAGACTCAATTCTTTTTACTTGTTCTTCTAGACTTAATTAGTGTATCCATCCTTTCTAACCTTAAATAGATAATCAATATACTATATCATCACTATCTTAATTGATCTTTGCTATCATTTTTCACACCATAACTCAACCTTTCCTCTAGGTTCTCTACTTATCACATTTGATAAAGTCCTCTCCATTAATCAAACAAATGATAGTACTCAAACCAATTAAGCAGTTGTCTTACCAACAAGTAGTAGGTTTGGCATCATTGAGAAAACAATCATTGAAACATAAAAATCATATATTTATATCAATCTATTTTCAAGAATCTCCCTCTTTAGCATTGATGTAAAACCAATACCGACAACAATACCAAAAGGAAAATAATTATTGTATTGAAATATCTGCCTCTATTAGTAGTTCTAATCTTCTATATAGGCTACAAAACTATGTTTTGAACAACAAACAATCAAATCTTCCTTATTTTGTGGTATTTAGGTATCTATACTTTGATCTTATATATCCCTCAGTACTATCTCCCTTTTAGTAGGTAGATTTTGTACACTCGAAAGTGTCCCACTCTAAACCCTTCTATCCAAACGATTTCATGAGTTTGGAATGCTTGGATGTCGGCTTAGAGCTCCCTATCCATGGAGTGAAAGAGAGTGTATTTCAAGAATAAGAAAGCTCTCAGATGAGCCTTAGAGATACTCTTCTTGCTAGTAAACCATGCAATGGGAGGTTCCAAAGACAACATGCAAGAATGAAAATGTCCCATGGAGTTCCTCAAGAATGCAATGCAAATGAAAATTAAGCTAGAATGAGATGCAAAGTGGAGCTATGCTAAAACATGTATGAGAGTGTTACAATACCATTATTAAGCTATGTGAGATTAAGCTACATGTAAAAATGAAAGCTAATCTAAGCTAGAATGACATGATGCCATGGATGAGAGAATGTAGACAAGAAATAGAAGTTCTCCACAAATCTCCAAAGAAACCTGTTAGAAAACTTGTAGCATAACAATATTCAAAATGAGGATGGATTGAGGGGGAAATATCTCTCCCTTTTAAAGTTGTATGGATGATAGAGATCAAGATGAATATGGTGGATGATCAATGGTGGAATTTGAAAAGAGGAGTGATCCATGTGCACACACAAGTCAACCAATAGAATATAAGTTGACTTGTCATATAAGACAAAAGTCACAAAGCCTTTTCTTTTAATTGCAAAATAGAAAAAGGACTTTATGTGTACACTTTAAGTGGGTTAGAAGAATGGGGTCTTTTATTTAATTAAAAGGGGACACGTTCTTTTAATCAAATAATGAACTTAGGATAGCATAGTCAAACTATAGGTTATAATCAAATAAATTGATTATTAGAAATTTGGTCTAGGTAAATGATTAAATTAATTTAGCCAAAATGTTGAAAAGGGGGCTAATAGTCTAGATGACCATTTTTAGGTGATTACATTTGCCCCTCTTTGACTAATGCATGATTGATCTGGGAACACATTATGTCAAAGAAAATTGAAGCCAAGTAGGCGATGATAGATATAGATATCTAATTCCAAAGAATGAAATGTAGAAATAGATAGCAAGTCCTGAATGCACAGCCTGATAGCGGTAGTACTGAACATTAGGAAGATGATGTTAGGAACCGAAAAGAATTCTAATATCTAGCAAAGTGAATAGATTGAGAGGAAGTGATAAGGTCAAACAAATGCTCCTAAGAAATAGATAGCTATAACAATCAGCAATAGAGTATTTCTGCCCCCTCGGGATCAAAATTGAAATGAGGTAAGGGGATGCAAAAACTAGCTAGACATGAGAAAACTAGAATATAGCAATGTCCAAGATGATAGATAGATGATTAGAACCTAAGAATGACTATAAAAAAAATTGATAAAATGTCCCATTTTGACTAGAGTTGACCTTGAAGGATATAGCATAAAAATTAGGTTGAAATGAGTAGAAAGGTGATTTTAGAAATGAAACAGTGAATTGAAGTAGATATGAAGTATGGAAATGATGAAGACATGAAGAAATGAAGATGCCCCAGTGATGATTTAGAGATTAGACCTCAAAAGGTCAGCTAACTGCTCAGAAGAAAGTAGAATTTTAAAAGACAATTTTTACCATCAAGATGAACTTGAATTTGGATTTTGATCCAGAAAATGAATCTAGGATGTTGAAATTATTTAAGAGGTCAAAAATTTATATAATGTGATGATAAGATAGAAAAGATATGAAGTGAAAGATTAAGAAGGTAAAGGACATGAACAAGAAGAAAGTAAAGAAATATATGAAAGGAGTTAGCCGATATGTCCACAAAAAGATGAAGAGAGAGCTCTCCCCATATGCAAGAATGCAAGACTAAGCTAGAAAATGAACCTAAAATGCAAGCTAATATGATAAGTGGTTTACCAACAAGAAGTGTATAGCATTTAGACTCTTAATTTCTTCATTAAGAATTTATTAGGGACATCATGAGATCATACAACCATCACTAGTATAACAATGAGGATATGAATATGATTGATATTAGATAGGTATGTGGAAATCCAATCTAAGCATCAGAGACATGTAAGTCAAGATAACTATGCAATTAGATTCCCTAAGTTTAATTTAGCAAGATTACACCTATATCAAGTCATAAGCACTAGGATAAACCCCAAGTGCAGTGTTGTGAAACAGTCAAGGATGATACATTTATAAGTCAAAGTGTTGAATATGACAAGCACGAATGCTTACAACACTATAGAAAAACAAAGTATACCCACAAGAAGAAATCAAGAAAACATGCCCCATGCCCCCAATCTTCTTGTCAATGACATCCTTGAAAGACTATTAGGGATGGCACATATAGTAAATAAATCATCATAGACAGCACACAAAGTAGATAAAGATCAGCATAGCTCAGTCATTTAAGTGTTAAAGTACGTGTGTGTAAGTCATTTGGCCATTTCTTCAAGACTTGATTCTGATAGTGAGAAATATCGTGACATCTGAGACCATAGGTAAACTATCTGAAAAGTGTTGAAAAACACTTGATGTCAAGGTGGGGGAAGTGTTGAGAAACACTATTTTGTGAGTTGTCCAAGAAACCCTAATGCACAAGAATACCTCAATAGGCTGAGCAGTTGTGCCCCCAAGATGAGGACAAGAAAAAATTCCAAGCTAGGAAATGTGTAGCAAAATAGGTGATTGAGACTAATAGACAGAGGTGCAAGGGTCTCAAGTAGCACCTGTTTTCATATTTTCACCACTTGACAAATTTTTTCAGGACTTTTTTCAATTTTTTTGTATTCTTCAATTTTTCAATTTTTTTGGTGATACATCAAAACACCTATTGCTAGGTTTTCACTAAGATGATCATTTTTTCAAGACATTTTCTTATTTTTTAGGATTTTTTTCAGGATCATATATGATTTTTTTTTTTGGAATTTTTTTAGAAGGTTTTAGATATCACTAGTTCTCAAGCAAGATCACATCATTTTCTCCCAATGTCTAGCAAGGTATAGGATATGATGGAGCAATAAGCTAGTGGATAAGAAAAGATGGATGAAAAAGAGTATGAAGCAAGTGAAAGTGATCCTCAAGGACTGACTCCTCAAGAGTACCCAAGCTAGGGAAAGAGGTGAAATAGTCATATGAAGCATATTTTGGATAAGCAATGGAAGTAATGAGAAAGATAGCATGTAGGATAAGCAATGAAGCCAAAAAGTGAGATAGCATGAAGTGTGTAGTCCAAAAGAGTAGCCATGTCAAGAGACCTCTGAGAACCATGTTTCATTTATTATGATCAAGACCAAGGGGTCAACTAGATAGTATAGCAATGGGATAGAGCAATAAGAATAAAGCTCAAGATAGAGGATATGAGTGAATGGGAGAGAACAATAGAAAATCTCATGGATAAGATAGCCAATATGAAAAGATAGCTCAAATTGTCAAGATGAAAGAGAGAAGAGGGGATAGATGGATGATGGAAGAATTACACATGATGCCTGTTTGCTAGGTTTTCATCATGGTACTTACCCAAGGTGCCACAATAAGTAGTTTTCACCATAGGATAAATTTATTTCTCTTTACTTTTGCTACCAAGGTTCCACAAGATGTGGTTTTCACCATAGGATAAATTTATTTCTCTTTACTTTTGCTACCAAGGTGCCACAAGATGTGGTTTTCACCAAGGCACATTTTCAGTTTTTTTTCATTTTTTCTATTTTTTCTTCCTTTCTTTTTTGAATTTTTAGAAAGAGCTAAAGCTGTTTGAATGTAGATAATGCTCCTATAGAAAAGATAAGTCATGATAAGCCAAGACCATAGAAATGTATGCTCAAAGATGTTGATGGGGTGATGAAAGAGAAATGGTAGTAGGAAGAGTATATGGAGGATAATAGTTCATGTATAGAAAGTTAGTGTAAGCTTTAGAGGATTTCATGAGGGTAGTTGAAATATTATACAAGATCAACATTGAAAAACACCTTGAAGGGTATTGGAATGATGGAGGAATCATGGATGAAATAGCTTAAGGTTTAGATGTATGAGGTGGTAGAAGAGATTTGGAAAAAAGTGGAGTGGAAGGCTTTGGAATAATTTTAGGAAGATTTTTGGAAGAAGATGGAATGGAAGCCTTTGGAAGCTTGAATGTCAACTTTGAAATATTTTTAATATTCAAGTCTTTTAAAAGAGACTTGGGAATCCACATAGCTTTAGATTTTCCTCGTTCTTTGGGTGCTTGAGAGTGCCTTTGTATAATGATGGATTTAGGAACCCATATTTTCTTTGGTTTAGCTCTTTGAGTAGTGGATCTTTGTGGTATTTGTTGTGCATTCTCCTTCATAGCATTCATATATCGATTAGATGGGACATAGTGATCTTTCTTTTTCAATGGATTCTTATGTTTATTCTCACTTCCAAAGGACTTGGGATTTGTGGATGAATAAGGATGATATGACTAGTTTAGATGTATAGATGGGTTAAAATTCATCAAGGATGAGTGTCTTTGTTGATCTTGAGGTATGATAGGAGAGCTATGAGTGGAAAATGTAGAAGATGAATGAACATAAGGTTCCAATATAGATGGAAGGTTTGAAGACTTTAGCTTTGATGGATAAGGACCAAGGATAGATTTAGAAGATGTAAAGAGATAGTGGGAAGGGATATCAACATCTTTAGAGTGAGCAACATGGTCAAATCCATCAATAGACTCATGAGCACCTTTGATAGGAACAACATTTTTTATGGAAGAACTTTAAGCTTGAGCACAATTTTGAAGTGGATGTGGAGAAGTAGAATATGAGGGGATGCTTTGATCTTGACAAGTAGCTTTGGATAACATATGAAGAGAACTTTTCTCATAATTTTCAGTAAGCTCAAGGGAGATAATGGAAGTGGTATCTTCATCATACTTAGGATGTGGACAAGATATAGGATATGGAGGGGAAAAATCTTGAAAGAGATGAAAGGGTGCTTGATCTTGATATTTCTTGACATTTATAGCTTTTTCTTTTTGAGAATCCTCTTGACATGGAGCAACTTCTAAGGACAAGGGAGAATGATGAGTGAATGGAGTAATGCTTGGATTAGGCATAGTAGTGCATGAAGGTTGAGGATGATTAGGATTGGTAGCATGGAAATGGTTTGCAGCCAAGTGAAGGTTAGCTTGAGTTTCTTTTAGAGATAGCCCTTGAGGATACATGTAGTCAATGTGGAAAGCAATAGATTCTTTATTTTATGGAGGCATGTTGGAAAGATTTGAAGTGTTGGGAGATTCATGAGTGTTGGAAGAAGTGGAAGATTTAATGGAGCCACTACTAGACATAGGTTCATCAATGTAATCTTGCTCAAGAGAAGTATCCTCAGCACATGAGTCACTAGAGGTTCCAAGATCAACAATCTCATCATCAATGAGATCTTGGATTTTATGTTTAAGCTCTATACAATCAGAAGTAGCATGGTCATTAGATTGATGATAGGCACAATAGGTATCCAAGAACGGATTTCCATAGGAGCTAGACTTAGGCAACATGATGAGCTTGGTCCCAAGAAGTGTTTGCAAAATGTCATCATAAGAATGTTACAAGGGAGTAAAAGTCCTCTCAAAAATATGTCTAGGATGTTCTTTTTGTTTCTCAAGTGAATAGCATGCATCCATGTCTTCATCATATTCGTCAAAGATAGTTTTTTCATGAAAACTTGGCATAGGATCAAAGGAGGTATCACTTTCTTTCTCTCTAAGGAGGTCTTTAGATCTAGAAGATGAAGACATTTGATGGCTTGGAGTAGAATATGCAGACCTAGAAGAAGAGGATAATCTTAAAGAAGGTGACTCACATGCATGTAAAGACCTTAAGGAAGATTCATGTAATGATGCAATCTTCTCCTCTAACCTTTTCTCAAGTTTAGACTTCATTTCTATCATGCGCTTAGAGAGATGAAGGTAAGAAAGATCATTTGTCTCTTCTAGTTCTTTGTATTGTGCATATAGATCTTTAAAATCTTTAGTGAGATGGAGGATATCATGATCATCTAGATTTGGTTGAAGTTTGGTAGCACAAGGTTAAGATACCATAGTTTTAGATGCAAAGACAAGCATAAAAGAGCCTAGAAGATAACTTGATGTTGAAACTATAGGAGGTAGAGTGTTCACTTGCCAAGATAGTAGAGAGAGATTAAAGTGACTTGTTAAACAATATGTCCAAGAAACTTATGACATGAATGACTCAAGTCAATAGCTAGGCAAGATGCCCAAATATCCAAATAAATAGTTCAAGCAGGGTGACAAGTGAACAACTTTCCCAACCCAAGAGTGTAGTCATGAAATCAAGGTAACCATTTTAGCAAAAGGATAACTAGCAAGCATGCATAGACCATGAAGATAGAAAGACCAAGAGCACCAAGACCAAAGAGTCACTTTAAGCATGTTCAAGAACTAGAGACATAGAAAATAAAAATCAAATGATGAGACTCCCCTTAGCAAGAAACATAAGAAAATTTTTGCATTTGATGTTTTGACTTGGTTGACAATGTTTAACAATAGTTGATAGCATAGCAAGTTTGATGTTCAAAAGAAATTTCTTTCCAAGCAAGATAGTAACACATGGAGTAGTCTTCAAACAATCAAGCAAGGGACAAAGCAACCTTGCATGATACAAGCATATCTAAGGTCTCAAAAGAAATCTCTAGAATTATCGTCATGTGTATGTTCAAAAGATTTTCACAAGTATATCGCATTCGAGAACACATCAAGCAATATCTACCTTAAGGACATGGTTCATTACTCAACAACTTGGCCCATGCTTGATGCTCCTTTGCCTCACACCAAGTGGTTACCACAAGAGATATTGTCTGTCATAGAAGTACCATAAGCACAACCAAGGGAACACATATGGTGAGTGTAAATCTTGAGGTGATCCAGGTAGTCCACTAGGACCGATCCTTGCACCAAGAAGTTGATCGACTAAAAAAGGGTAGTTACTAACTTAGGGTGTTTAGATAGGGATTCCGTTCATAGTGTTCCTCTTGCTCCCAATTACATGACACCTCACCTTGTGATGAGTAACCGATCTCGCGACCGCAAGAATACCTTAAGCATTCTTGCCTAGTGATCTCCCTATGGTCGAAATCCCATAAGTGATTACACTAGGCAAAGACAAACACTACATCTACCAAAGTTTTGTGTCCTTGATAGCCTTGAGTTTATAGTGGGTTGGAAGAGCTGGGTAATCTGCTTGTCCACACTTGGGTCGTTCCTCTCAAGTTGTCCGAGAGCAGGCCCTCTAAAGGATTCTAACTACTTAAAGAGTGGATCAACTTTCAGAAGTCAAGATTTCTGATTCACGACAAGGGTGAAGAGCATACTCTCCTATTCCAACCATTTTCTCCCAAACACACCAAGAAGATTCAGTTGCCTCTTACTCTTGAAACCAAATGGTAAGTCAAGATTTCTAATTCACCACAAGGGTGAAGCGCATACTCTCCTATCACCAAAAGATCCCAATTGTAAGTTTCAATGTGCCTAAAAATAATCAAGTAGTATATGCTGAACATGTAAAAGTAAAGAACAAGCAAAATTGGGTTTTTATGCATTGGGCAACCCTGCAAACAATCGTTAGTAGCCCTTCTGCATTTGAAGCTTTGACATGCGTTCTTTTTATGCAATGTTTCAATTTTTTTTTCACAAGGATAACAACCTGCAATAAAAAATTGTTAGCAACACAAGTTAGTGTGGAATAACATAAAATACTGCAGTAAAAAGTGGTTAGTTGCCTCAAATATCCAAGTTATCTTCCAATCAAGTGTATGCAAAGAAAGTGCAAACTAATCACAAATGCTCTCATTTTTACTCTTTGCTTTTGACCTAGTCAACAAGATTGGACTTGTTTGCTATGATTTCAGATCCAAAAACATAAATGAAAAGAAGAGACCCCTACTAAAAATTAGAGAGATTTCCAAAAATGCAAGAAATTCAAAAAAAAATTCTTCATTTGTGTCCTAGAGATCGATTTTGTCAAAACTAGCTAGATTTATCAAATTGGGTTTTTGATCCCTAATATGACCTCAAAAGTCCAAACACAAAGATAATACCCCTCTTAGAATTCAAAAAAATTTCTAAAAGTGTAAGTTTTTCTGAAAAATGTGCTGATTTGTCATCAAAAATGGCTTTTTATGAAAAAAAAAGAAAAAATCATAACTCTCACAAATCACATCAAAATGCTTTGAAAATTAGACTGAGACATTTTGAACACATACCCAACCTATAAAAAAAAAATTCAGAACCAAACTCCAAGCGGTTTAAAAGATATGATCAAATCTTTAAACCAACTAGATTTTTGGCCTTCAAACCAATCTACTTATGGGTTGGCCTTAAAACCCAAGTGATAATTCTACAAAAGCACTTGATTAGATCCAATATGCTACTGTAAAAAAACCAAAGATGAAAAATAAAAGAAAATGGAGCTAGAAACTTGATTCAAGCCCCACGGTGGGCACCAAAAATGTACACTCGAAAGTGTCCCACTCTAAACCCTTCTATCCAAATGATTTCATGAGTTTGGAATGATTGGATGTCGGCTTAGAGCTCCCTATCCATGGAGTGAAAGAGATTGTATTTCAAGAATAAGAAGGCTCTCAGATGAGCTTTAGAGATACTCTTCTTGCTAGTAAACCATGCAATGGGAGGTTCCAAAGACAAGATGCAAGAATGCAAATGTCCCAAGGAGTTCCTCAAGAATGCAATGCAAATGAAAATTAAGCTAGAATGAGATGCAAAGTGGAGCTATGCTAAAACATATATGAGAGTGTTACAATACCATTATTAAGCTATGTGATATTAAGCTACATGTAAAAATGAAAGCTAAGCTAAGCTAGAATGCCATGATGCCATGGATGAGAGAATGTAGACAAGAAATAGAAGTTCTCCACAAAGCTCCAAAGAAACTTGTTAGAAAACCTGTAGCATGACAATATTCAAAATGAGGATGGATTGAGGGGGAAAGCTCTCTCCCTTTTAAAGTTGTATGGACAGTAGAGATCGAGATGAAGATGGTGGATGATCAATGGTGGAATTTGAAAAGAGGAGTGATCCATGTGCACACACAATTCGACCAATAGAATATAAGTTGACTTGTCATATAAGACAAAAGTCACAAAGCCTTTTCTTTTAATTGCAAAATAGAAAAAGGACTTTATGTGTGCACTTTAAGTGGGTTAGAAGAATGGGGTCTTTTATTTAATTAAAAGGGGACATGTTCTTTTAATCAAATAATGAACTTAGGATAGCATAGTCAAACTATAGGTTATAATCAAATAAATTGATTATTAGCAATTTGGTCTAGGTAAATGATTAAATTAATTTAGCCAAAATGTTGAAAAGGGGGCTAATAGTCTAGATGACCATTTTTAGGTGATTATAGATTTATCTCTCTTAGCCAATTCTCCCTCTATAGTAAACATCAGGTATGCTAACTCCCTCTAATTATTATTAAGTCAATTCTCCCTTTATGCTTCCTTCTGATGTTATATATAGGTTCTTTTATCTCCCTCTTTGACAACAATGCCAAAGACTTGTCATCTCAACATACAAATAAAAAAAAATTCAATTTCTCCCTCTATTATGTTATTTGTGACTATCAATCTTCTATTAAGCTCTTTGATTACTTTAGGAAGCTCCTAAAGTAATATTCATTGTATCAATGTATAAGATACAACATTCAACTCTATTTGATGCAAGGCACTTCTTAGCTTCTTAAGAAACTTTGGATAGGGGTATCACCCCTAGTTTATCTCTTACATACTCTTGGGCATCCTTACATAATGCTTTTATGAAGATGTCAGCTATCTACACTTTTGTATTCACATATTCCATCTTCACCTCTTTATCTTGAACTAACTCTCACAAGTAATGATACTTGATTACAATGTGCTTAGTATTTGTGTGCATCATGAGGTTCTTTGATATATTTATAGAAGTTGTATTATTACTATAAAATACAATAGGTTCAGTGATTTCTTCCTTCATATCTTTAAGTAGTTATTTGATCCATATAATGTTTATACAATTTACTACAATAACAAAAACATATTCAACTTCAGCAGTAGATTGAGATATGCAATTTTGTTTCTTACTTTTCCATGTTGATGCAGGAGCATTAAGCTTGGATTTTGGTAGAGTTATGACTTCCATGGTTAGGGATGTGTTTGAGACACATTGGAGAACCTTTCCTAGGTGTGTGCACCAAGTTTTGGTGCCAAAAACATGACATCCCTTTTATTTTTTAGTTTTCTAAAGCGCGTACGTGCTATAGTGCATACACACTTTCAAAACCTAATTTTTTAAATAAATTGGTTGCAAACCTATAGCCCATTTGATTTTCATTTCATATTGCAAATTTTCCTCCTTTCAACACATACATGAGTTTAAGGAATTGGAATTTCACCACCCGCATCCTCAGAATGCCTCCTCATTGCTGAAGTTCAAGATCAAGATCACGTTGTATGTTTTCTACTCTTTTTGTGCATTATTTTATATGTTTTTGCATTTTTTTGTAGGTTTTTTTCAATTTTTCTTTAAATTTATTTATTTATTTAGATTACAATTGGTTTCTTATTAGGAAATGTGGATAATGAACCACCAAATTCCCAACAAGATCAAAACCAAAATCCTCCACAAAATCTAAACAAAAACCCTCCACAAGATGAGAATCAAAACCCTCCATAACAAGAGAAAGAAATTCCACAACCTGCATTGATTGGAAGATCTCCTCCTAGCACACAAGATAGCATAATAAATGAAATAAAAAGAGGGAAAAATAAATTAGAAGCACTCATTGGTAGGTTGAAATCTTGTGGACAAACCAATCCAAATAGAGTACAATTAGCATCCTCCCTCGAGTCCATTATGACCAATGTAGCTTCTGTTAGTGGTTAGTTGGATATTTGGCATGTAAAGAGGGATGAAAAAAGAAGATATTATGCAACAAATTATCATATCAAGATGTAAAAAAAAAAAAAACAAAAAAACCAAAAGGTAGCATTTGTGTATTGTTTAAAAAGCTTGGTGAACAAAACACTATTAGAGAGACAACTAAAAGGTTCGCCATCCATTGGTGCATACATGATGGTATTAGAAATATTTTTTGGGATAAATGGTGGATGGTCCTTGATGCCTCTCCTTGCAATAATCATGAGGTTCCCATGTATTTCTTAAAGAAATTATATTGTGAATTTGTCCCTGGGGAGATTCCCAATTATTTTGATATATTAGAATCTTAGGGTAGAGGTGGGGGATCATCATTTGAAAGGCCATGGGCATGTTGTGACCCTAATTTAGTTAGGGCACCTGTTGTCAAGCTATAGGGTGAGCATGTGATTATTGCTTCAGTTGTGAAGGAACATGTAGAGGCCAGCACTCTAGGGACTATTAATGCTTTGATGCAAACCCTCATTCATTGCATGAGTCCATTAGTTGATGAGGAGTCTTCTGTGCATCGTGGTCACATGTGCACATCATCCAGATCCTTATGCACATTTAGGAGTCATGCCGAAGATAGTATGGATGATGGGCTACTCACTAATTAGTTCCTGAATGAGACATTTGGTATTGACACATAGGTAAATTACAATTATAGTAAAATAATTTGATCACATTTAATATTGTATAGTGAATGCATAATTAATTAGCATATATTGACATTGTTCAAAATTTAGGGTCAGAGTGTTGGTAGCCCTAGAAGAGATCCCTCGACCCCATTTTTCGTCCTGTGAACAAGTCTAGAGGTATGTATCAATTTAATCATTTAAATTAATACATATATTTATTAAGTGATCATATGAAGGATTGACCAAAAAAATTATGCATGTGCATCAAATCTCTACTAGACCATCGACATTCACTAGGGACTCCAAACCTAGGCATGATATGAGCTTCATAGAGGTACATTTATTTCATGTTTCATATTACATGTAACTTGTATTGTATGACATGAAACTCTTGACATCCAAGACTCCTACTCATCTTCGATAGTCCATCAATCATGGAGTTCCATAGCGATGGCTAGTTTAGAGCCATTAACTAAGGTATGAAATAATTTTCCTAGTTTTATTTGTTGTTTATAATAGTTAGTATCAAAATTTCTAATATTATTTAAAAGTGATTATATTGATTGAATGATTGTTGGGCCTTGTTACACCCAATCATCCACAAGCCTTTGAGGTGGACGTACAGAGTGATTATTTGATGGTAGTAAGAAAATAATTAATTTTGTGTGTACATATATTTGATTTCAATGTATAATAATTATTGATTCATATCTACTTTGTCTGTATCAAGTTGACTTAGAGAAGAGCCTAAACAAGAGGATGAGCAAGCATGTGAGGAAGACCCCATCATCCCCATCATCTCCCTTCACATGATGACCAAAGACCTCTAGAGATTTGTTTCCTTCCCCTCATGGGAAGGAGAAGATATAGTTGATAGAAACACATGTATAGGCATCCATGGACATATATATTGGATTTTATGTCAGTGGACATATTTGATGTACATTTGATGTATATATGACATTTTATATTTGATGTATGACATATATTTGATGCATGACATTATTAGACTTATGACATTATTTCTTAATATATGATATGTTTGTTCATGTATGGCATTATTGGTTATCATAATATATTATGTGTTTGTTAATGTATATCATTATTGTTATCATTTTATATTATATGTTTGTTCATATATGAAATTATTTGTTATCATAATATATTATATGTTCGTTCATGTATGACATTATTGGTTATCATAATATATTATATGTTCATTCATGTATGACATTATTGGTTATCATAATATATTATCAAGGTTGCATGGGTATTTGTACCCACACCCCTGGTGCTCATACCAATGTACCCAAGTATTGGGTGCACATATCCCAAGTATTGGGTAATCGGTGGAGAGCATCATAGCTAAGGACCTTGATTGAGATTTATGATTTTTTTTGGTTTTATGTTTGTGTATCAGCTCGTGGTTTATCAAGATTAATTCAATACCTAATTTGTTTGAAACTTTGATAGAATATTGATTAAAAATAAACTTTATCACTATTCAAGTATAAGTTTATCATTTTCAATATATCATCATCATATGATTTATGATCTTGTTCATGTTTAAAGTTTTCCTTCTCTTTTATTTTTTTATCAAGCTCAACTCAATACCTAATCAGTTTGAAACTTTGATACAATATTGATCAACAATAAAATTTATCACTGTTAAAGCCAAAAATTTATCACTTACAATATGTCATTGTCATATGATTTATGATATTCTTGTTCATGTTTAAAGTCTTCCTTCTATGTTATGCATCTAAACATTTATCATAAATTATTATTACAAACATATGACAAATCTGAAACTAAAAATAATATATTACATTTGCAAACTTTATCATTGTTCTTGATTTGAAAAATCATTGTCATGACTCATAAATTCAGGTTTTCTATAAAAATAAAAGTATAATTAAAAATAATGTTTGACATACCCAAGTACCCCCATCCCCTATTATAAAAAATAGTTGTAGTCGTACTCGTACTAGTACCCTAAGTACCCCAAGTACCCCCGTCCCTATGCAACCTTGTATATTATATGTTTGTTCATGTATGACATTATTGGTAATCATAATATATATCTTATTTTTATTGTTTACATTTTAAGTACATTTCATGTATTTCATTTTAATGTAAATTGTATCCAAAATGATGCAGAGTGCTCACACGAAAAGCTAGTGGATTCCTAGCAAGAATACTTTTAAGGAAAACTACCTTTCCCACCTTTGTAAGTGTCTTCAAGGAGTTTCTCCAAATTGGTTACAATATTGAAAAAACTTCTACCCAACATCACAAAACTACTTTATCACTTTCTCTATTCAAGACTTGGGAAGCAGTAAGGGAAGAATGAGCAAATTTGAGAAATGGATCATAATCAACTTCTTGCTTCAAACTAACATCTTAGCCAATTCAAGGAACACCTAATAAATATCTCACAAACTTCATTCTATCATTTATTCCATCCTTCTTAGATATTCTTCAACATCCTATGAGTGAAAAAAATCTTCCAACATCCTACGATTGTATTTTCTTTGCAACAACATGTAATTTGCTAATTTTCAGACAACTCTTCACAAAGGGAAGTGCTTATGTTTCAAACCCATAAAATGACTATTTAGACAACCAAGAAGATCATTAATATCTTTCACTAACTCCATTCAGTGATAACATGTAGCTATATAAGGTGTAATGGATCTCAAAACACTTATTGAGTCAACTTATTAACAAAAGCAACAAAAAATGGAAAATTGTTAGGACTAAGGCAATTTTGGTTTATAGGTGACCTCAAGTTCCTTGACCTTATAGACAAGGATTACCTTATTACAATAAAAAATAACATGTTCAAAATTATGTGTATGATCATCCTTTTATGTTCTATCATCAGTCTCCATCATTAGATGAGATGACATATCCAGTTACCATAGTCAAAGATCGCTGCCCTATGGCATTTAGCGACTCTTACAGACAATTCAGTTCGGCATGCTCAAGAATGTTTGATCACACAATGATATGGGACAATCTTGGGTCTAGTGTTTACCTAACCATATAGAGCTAATGGAATAAACAGTTCAAACCCATGATAAAAGGTGAGAGAGATTTGGTAGTTGGCAACTTTGTACTGGCCAACACTACAAGTTTTAGCATCATCCAAGATGGCATCAAAAAATAAAAATAGAGTGAAATCTCCAAAAAAGAGAGAGAAATTATTATAGGTCTCCATAACACAGTCCTATAACACCTAGAATCGCATCAATACCTTGCACGAGCTTTGAGATATGCCCCATCAAAGATCATTACCCTATGGCATTTAGTGACTCTTAGGGACATTTTGGTTCGGCATGCCTGATAATGTTTGAGCACTTAATAAGATGGGACAATCTTGGAGCTAGGTTTTACCCATCCACCCAAAGCTAATAGAATAGACAGTTTGATCACACAACAAACATTGAGGGAGATTTGATAGTTGGCAAATTTGTACTAGCCAACACTATGAGTTTCAACATCACCTAAGATGGCATTGCAAAATTAAAATAGATAAAGATATATAAAAAGTGAGAGAGGTAATTGTAGGTCTCCACAGAATAGTCCTATAGCACCTAGAATCGCATCCATACCTTACACGAGCTCTAAGATATGCCTCATCAAAGATCTCTACCCTATGGCATTTAGTGACTCTTAGAGATGTTTTGGTTTGGCGTGCCTGATAATGTTCAAGTGCTCAATGCGATAGGATGAGCTTGGGAATAGGGTTTACCTAACCACCTAGAGCTAATGAAATAGATAGTTCAATCCTATGACAAACAACGAGGGAGATTTGGTAGTTGACAACTTTGTACTGGCCAACACTACAAGTTTTAGCATCGCTCAAGATGGCATCGCAAAATAAAAATATAGTAAGCTCTCAAAAAAGTGAGAGAGGTTATTTTAGGTCTCTATAACATGGTCCTATAGCACCTATAATTACATCCATACCTTGCACAAGCTTCGAGATAAGTCATGTCAAAGATCATTGCCCTATGGCATTTAGTGACCCTTAAGGACATTTTGGTTCGGCATGCCTGAGAATGTTCAAGCCCTCAATGGGATAGGAAGAGCTTGGGGCTACAGTTTACCTAGACACTCAAAGCTAATGAAATATATAGTTTGATCTCATGATAAATAGTGAGGGAGATTTGGCAGTTGGTAACTTTGTACTAGCCAACACTATGAGTTTCAGCATCACCCAAGTTGGTGTCGCAAAATTAAAATGGAGTAAGATCTCCAAAAAGTGAGAGAGGTTATTTTAGGTCTCTACAACATGGTCCTATATCACCTATAATTGCATCTGTACCTCACACGAGCTCTGAGATATGCCCCATCAAAGATTGCTGCCCTATTGCATTTAATGACCCTTCAGGATGTTTGAGAATGTTTGAGTGCTCAATGGGATGGTACAAGATTGGGGCTAGGGTTTACCCAACCACCCAAAGCTAATAGTTTGATCCCATGATGAAAGGTTAGGGAGATTTGGCAGTTGACAACTTTGTACTGGCCAACACTACGAGTTTTAGCATCACCCAAGATGGCATCGCAAAATCAAAATGGAGTAAGATCTCCAAAAAGTGAGAGAGGTTATTGTAGATCTCAAAAACATGGTCCTATATCACCTAGAATCACATCCATATCTCACACAATCTCAGAGGTATGCCCCAACAAAGATTGTTGCCTTACGGCATTTAGTGACCCTTAGGGATGTTTTGGTTTAGCATGGCCAAGAATGTTCAAGCACTCAGTAGGATGGGACAATCTTGCGGCTAGGGTTTACTTGGCCACCCAGAGCTAATAAAAAAGATAGTTCAATCCCATGATGAATGGTGAGAGAGATATGAGCAAGATATGTATGCCTAGGCCACTTTGTGCAAGATATGAGCAAAAGTTGCTAATTAGGCCAAATTGGGTCTTTTTGAGTTTTTAGTCAAGATAGCCCAGGATTAGGTGGTTTTAGATGTTTTTTAATAGTTTGGAACCTTTTCTAATTCCTAGAAGTAAAATCTAGTGAACTTTGCATTAGTTGCACTTTTTGTGCAAAATTGCAAAAGTTGTAAAAGTTGCTTAAAAATGAAAATCTGATTGGAAACCTTCTAACCTTCAAAAAAATTTTTTCCCATGCTCATATACCCAAGCATGGATAGTTACAACTTCCCAAACTTTCATTTGCAACCATTTTGCAAAAATTGTAAAAGTTGCTCAAGCAACTTTTTGAGCAACATTGCAACTTTACATTTACTAAACTTGGGAAGCCAGGATACTCAAGCTGGGCATGATGCCTCATAGTTCTCATCAAAATATATTAATGATCTTAACAGAACAAGAAAAATCTCATTGCCACCTTTAAATGGAGATTGCTAGTTCCCAAACATGTCCTAGTCAAATAGATGATTGGTTTACAAAGAAACTAGTAGGAAGCGAGGTCATGGAAATAATCTCAATGCTTAGGAAGGTTATATAACATTAAAATAACTTATTTCCAAATGCTTAGCCCTTTACCAATTTCCAAACTCCTACCATTCACAAATCAACACGCTACAAGAGGTCAAATCCTTCATGGTACTTGACGGAGGGCTTGATTGGAAAAATCACAAAACACATCCTCCAGTATTGAAACCATGGAATCTTAAAAAGGACCCTACAAAATACCATTTTGCAAGTGGCCATGAAATTTCAACCAAGGAAATTGCAGTTAGAGGCCCATTTTTGCTGTGTGCACCAAAATGTTGCCCTAAAAACCTAGTTTCATTAAAAATGCAATAACTTGAGTTAAAAAAAACGTAGAAAAATGAAACTAGAAGAAAAAGAAAGCTAATTCAAAGAACTATCTAAAAAATTTATCACATCTAATCTAAAATTTTATACATTTTGTGCAATGTGCAAAAAACAATAAAAATGACTTGAAAACTAAATTTCTTTCTTTGCAAATTCTTTCAATATGTATATTAATGCTCTCTAGACCTAAAAAATGAGGGATATATATATCCTATGCATATTTTAATTTCTAGAACAAATATTTTAATATTTATAACCCTTTTCCCACTAAGTTGCAAATTTGAGCAACTTTTACAACTTTCAATAATGCAACTTTGCACAAAAAGTGCAATTTTTACACTTTTCACTTAATTCCACTTCTAGGACTCGAAAAAGGTTCCAACATACCTAAAACCAACTAAAAATAACTCAATCCTAGGATTTATTGACCAAAAACATTAAAAATCCTAAATTTTCCTAATGAGCAACTTTTACTTATAAATTGCATAAAGTGCCTTAAGCATACAAAATGGTGTCTTTCTTTGACAACCATGGACTTCTCATCCAAGGGTTTTTTATTCTAGCCTAAGTAGGTAAAAATAAACATGAAAACCAAAATATAAACCAAGTTCCTTGGTGCTCTACACCAGGAACATACCCCCAAACATGAATGAAAAGAGAACAATGACCATGGACATAGTGAGATTGTTGAAATGCTGGAACAAAACACTTCGTGTTTGAAATTTTGAAATAAATGGAATCCAATACCCATACTACCACACCTAGGTCCAATGATTCTTATTCTACTTACAAGGCTCACTTGGAGCATAACACAAAAAAAATGAAAAGGTGAGGGCCCTATGACTAGTGCAAGAGCACCCCTCTTATGAAATCATGTAATCAAGTTGTTTTGGTCATTTATGAGCTCTTTCCAATTTTCTTTCCATTTTTTCAATAAGGTCATGATTTTAGACTCCTAGATTTGCCATTGACCCTTTTGTGTGGTCTATTAGCAGTATTGGGTGTTTTACAAGCCCGTTGCTTAATGAGGTCACAAGGGCACAATTTTTGTATTTTCAATGCATATGCTTGTCATCTAGGGTCTAATAGTTGTATTGAGTCAATTAGGACTCATTTACATAGTTAAAATTCCTTTTAGGAACAAAAATACAAAAAGCCAATAAAATTTGCAAAAGTTGCTATGCAACTTTTTGCATAACTAAGCAAAATTGTTTGTAATCATGTTAGTGGATATGCAAAGACTTGGCATGTAATCAGGTCTCAAAGACCCAATTGCAAGTGGATTTGCAATGTTAGTATGTAATTGGGTCTCACTAACTCAATTACAAGAATGAATTATAGATAATATGTAGTCGAGCCTTCAAGACTTTCCATACAAGTGTCTACAAAGAAGATATGTAATCATACCCTAAAGACTTGATTGCAAGTGTAGAAGAGAAACAATATGTAATTGGGTCCTAGAGCTACATTACAAGTTGTAAGTTCAATACATGTTAATATGTAGTCAGTCTCAAATACTTAACTATGATTGTGTTAAGAGGGTGACATGCAATTAGGTCTTCAAGACTAGATTGTAGGGATGCAAGACTTAACCTGGTGACATATGAAGATTCTTAAAGAGCTTGCAATCAATTTCTAGAGACTTGATTACAATACATGCCTATAAACATAGAAGGATGACTTATTGGTTAGGTCTTAAGGCCTACCAACCAATTAGGCATGAGAAAACTTGCAATCAAGTTTGTGAGACCCAATTGCATTTTGTTAATGCATGTTTATGACTTGGGTAAAAGCATAGATCCGTGTCACCGTTTGTGATACAAAAACCTGTTTTGGTCAAATCTCATTTCTCTATCAAAACTCAATTTTAAAAAAAAAACTAAAAATACCCTTTTATAGATTTCAGATTCAATATCATCATTATATAAATTTTTGAGTGTTTTGATTAGTTATAATATGTTATAATCTAAAAATATTATAAGTCGATATTTTGACATTTCAGAAGATACTCTCTCAAAAAATGAAAAAAAAGAGTAAATCATATCAAAAAAATAAAAAAAATAAATTTATCACTAGAGGAGAGAATCCTATTCATGAATATGTAATTTTTTTTCAAGAAGGTATAGATTTGATAGGGAAGTTTTGACGGGGGGAAAAAATTGTTGGATTCTGACAAGGTCAAACTTGAGTACTTATAACAAAGAAAATATACATCAAAAATAATTATTTCTTTTTTTGTGCACTAGCTATACATGTCATCTATAAAATATTTTCATATCATAACAAAAAAAGATGATTTGCACATACTTGTTTGATGGGAACTACATCTTATATTTTTTACAGTTAAAAAATGGACTTGAAAATAAAATAAAATGAATAAATTCTTAGTCAAAAAAATAATAAAAATTATAGGCATAAAATTCATACAATTCTACACATTTCATCAGTTTACATCATCTTCCTTTTTTAAATGCAAATACCATTTTTTTTGTCATTAATGTTGAACTGTCACATTCTGATATCACTTTTCTTTATAAAAGGTGACACAGGTTTGTGCTTTTACCCACTTGTAATTGATGTCAAGGACCTTGACTAGATATGAGAGCTAAGAAAAACTATTCACATGTTGAGATTCAAATATCAACCTATACACTAGTAACTATGAGGATTTTTCTGTAGATTTATACTTAATTCTTACCAAGCAAAAATCAAGAGCAACATATTAAAAGGTTATGTTAAAAAAAAATAATGTTGATGATGACCTTCAATCTATCTTTGAACCCTTTTAAAGAAAGTTACATCTCAATATACTTTGTTACCTAAGATGAAACAATATGTGCATTGTTCAATTCACTTGATTTATATGTTCTTTACTCTTTTCTATCCCTGCCTATATAATTCAAACATTTACTACATGCAAAATACTTTCTAGTCTACCATTATGTTTGGTATCATAAAAGGTGTTAAAATATTGAAACTACATGAATTATTCTTCATAACTACTTTATCTATTTGTTCAATATAATCATTTAACCGTAGTTGAAAATTTGGTTGGATCATAACTACTTTATCTATTTTTGTGGTTTTACTTGTAGAAATGTAGGTACAAGGGAGAAAGATGATGCCCTAGGTGTATGTAGCATATATCCACCAACTCACTATTTTTCTAAAGTCAGCACTTGAGACCTTAAAACTCATTTCCAAAGCCTCAAACTTGGGATTTACACTATTTGGAACATTCCTCAATGTCCAATTGGTTTGGTGATAGGGAGAAGTAGGGATGAACCAGTCACTAATTCATGTTTCTTGTCTTCCTTTGAGACTTAGGGTGTCTTGCAAGATCACCACGTCGATTTATAGGAAAGCTAAGATCCCCCAATATAAAACCCTACTCCACTATCTCGATATGTTTTCACTTATTTTTGTCTACTAGGCTAGCATTCTAGAATGAGGAGCATTCAAAGTCTTCAACAAAACTAGGCCTTTTTGACCGTTCTTCTCAACCACTTTTAGGATCATGGAAGGAATCTCAACACCTTGCAATGTACTCCTTTGGCATCTTAAAACATCTTTCTATGGTTAAGTTTCAATCTGATTTCACCCTTTTTCTCCAAAATATGGCTACAAGGAAGAGCCCCAATTAGCCCAAGTTCACCTACAAAATATGGATTTTCTCCTTTGTCTTCAAATAACCAATCCAAATGGCCTTCATGGACCTTTATTCAAATTGTGAGAGATTTAAGAATTTCTAGGTTTTAGACCCTAGAATGGCCTTATAACACCCTTGCTGATTTAGAGGGTTTGTACAAAAAAAATGTTGTTTGGTCTTGTTTGATGGCTAAATGGATTTATGGAAACTTTTCCTATTGGAAATGATTGAAAAGATCATGAATGAAGAATAATGGAACTGGTAAAGAATGTTTTCAATCATTGTTTTGTCATTGATGTCAAACTTGCTACTTGCAGGAATGACAATTGCTTAAGGGATCCAAGTCCTATCAATTGGTTGATGAACAAGGAGGTGTCAATTAATAAGATGTAACTAGAGTACCTAGAGAAAGGTTGAAGTTATGATTTTGCAAAGAAGTATAAGGATCAACTAAGCCATTGATGAAATAATGTACTGATGACATACTCTAAGAGGTTGGACACACTAAGAAACATCAAAGATGTAAGGATTAACTATATCATTTGTAAAGCCTAACTAAGTTCATTTGAGAGAGCCGAGCTAGCTAGTTAGTGCTGTGCAAATTCTTAGTTGAACTTAAGTAATCTTTTATGTGTTGAGTAATCCTTTAGGTGCTGAGTAACACAGAATCCGTCAGGTGCCAAGTAACACACAATCCTTTAGGTGTTGAGTAACACAGAATCCTTCAGGTGTCGAGTAATTGTTCAAGTGCCAAGTAACTCAGGAAAAGACTTTAGGTGTCAAGCATCAGTAAAAGTAGTACAAGCCGAGTAACATAGAAGGAGCTAAGCATCAGTAAACCAATGATGCCAAGTTGTTGGATTATTTGTTAAGTCAAAGATTCACCAAATCAGTGATGATAAGTTTGTTACATCAAATTTTGTGAATCAGTTGGATGATAAGGATGATGAGTAGATTTCAATGAATTCTATGTAAACCATGCAAATCAATTCAAGGAAACTGCTGGTGGACTTATCATGAAGTTTCTAGAAGAAGCAATTTGGAGGGAAAACAATACCATTTTTTCAAGATCAAATCAAGATTTGAGCAGGAAATGAAGAAAAAAACTTCTTTATAAGGAGTTACAGGTAAGAGATCAAGTGTGCAAGTGTGAGAGGGAGTTGGTCATAAGCGTGGTCATGCGAAGAAGCCAAGAGGAGTAAGAATAGAGCATCAAGACTCTGAGTTGATCAAGTGACCATAGAGTGCATTGGCATAACGAGTGGGAGAACTCAAGGAGATAGATCTTGAAGGGTGGACAAGTTGTCAAGGAGGAAAGCCAAGCAAAGAAAAGAACTGAAGAGTGATCTTAAATCTGCACAGTTAAGGTTGCAATCTTTATCAGGTCAACTCCCTTCTAATACTCTCTTACCATTGTACTAGATATTGAAATCCTATGTTGCTAGGTTAGCTTAATAGGTAGGTGGATAAGCCTCTAGAAAAGGATAGAAGATGCCCAAGAGAAGGATAAGAGATCCTTAGGAGAAGGATAGGAGATCCTCAGGAGAAGGATAGGAGATCCTTAGAGAAGGATAAAAGATTCTTTTGAGAAGGTGACTATAAAACCCATGGACTTGGGTAAGCCTAATAGCTCTATGTAAATCCGTTAAAAGGGTGACATTCTAAGTTGAATTTTATTAAGTCCTCTAACAAGGAATACTCCTAACAGGGTGTATAAATCCTTTAACAGGGTCACATCTTACAGTTTGTAAAGCCTTTAATAGGGTAGACTATCAGAAGTGGTTGTAATCAATTGCGCAGTTATTTTGTGGGTATCATCCCCACCCCATTTTTACCTTCTTATTCCTAGAGGGTTTCTAGGTCATCAAAATCCTTTGTGTTATGGTGTGATGCATGTTTACTTTTCATGATTCTTTAATTTTTAATTGCATGCATGATAAGAAAGTAAAAAGAATAGCACTTCTGATTCACTCTTGTTTTATTAGAAAGTTTGAATTGGACATTATTGGACCATGAATAACTGATTCACCCCCATCACAGTTATTCTAATGAATTCTAACAATTGGTATTAGAGCCCACTACTAAATTGTTTCAAGGTACTAGTAGCAAGAAGATCAAGATGTCCAAGATAGAAGTTCCCAAGCTAAACAAAGATAACTTTTCTGCATGGAAAAGTCTGATGAAGCTACACCTCAAATCAATAGGTGACTATTCATAGACCTAAATCATAGTTGATCATGTAGACCCTATAGGACCTCTCACTATAGATGACATGAGAAAGAAGAAGGAGAACAATCAAGCAATGTTAGATATTACTTCAGCACTAAGCTATGTTGAGTATGATGACATCAAAGAATGCAGTACTACACATCAGATGTGGGAAACATTATCAAGAATCTATGAAGGAGATGACAATGTCAAGAGAACCAAAAGAGAGAGCCTAAGAGGAAATTTTGATGACATGAAAATGGAAGGAGAGAATGCTGCTCAATATGGTGTAAGGATGAAGGAAGTAGTAAGTGCCATAAGAAGCCTAGGAGGACAATTAGTAGAAGAAACAATATGTAGCAAATACTTGAGAACTTTTCTTCCTATCTATGCTATAAGAGTATCAACCAACCAAGAGCTAAGGTGTGTACCAGGAAAAACATTGTCATTTGAAGGAATAATTGGAAGACTCACTACCTTTGAGCTTTCCAACTTTGACAACTACAAGCTAAAAAACTTTGAATCTGCATTCAAAGCCAAGATGACAATAAAAGACAATGATGAGGTGCAAACAAAGAAAAATAGCGGAAAAGGAAAGTATGTATCTAATGAAAAAAACACTGATGAAGATGATGTAGATCAATTAGAGGCATTGCTAGCAAGAAGATTTCCTAGAGGAAGAGGAAAATTCAAAAGTAAGCTGCCAATCATTTGTTTCAACTATAATGAAGTTGGTCACATTGCAACCAGATGAACACAAAAGGAAAATTACAAGGATGGAAGCAACTTCAAGAACAAAAAGGAGGACAACAAGGACTACAGAAGTAAAGGAAAAAGATGCTACATTTTTTAAGAAGACTTTGATGAGAATGATGATCAAGTAGTCTATGTGGCTATGAAAGATGAATCAAATGAAGATGATGCAACTGCCTTGGTAACCTGCATGAACAAGAATGACAAATGGACCATAGGCAATGGATGCTCTCATCACATGAATTGAGATAAAAGTAAGTTCATTTCCTTTACTCAATATGAAGGAAATAGTGTTGGATTTGGTAACGATGCACCATGTCAGATCAAAGGGAAAGGTAGTATCAAGCTTACTAAAAAGATATCATGTGATAATGTATACTATGTTGGAGGCCTGAATTATAACTTGTTAAGTGTATCATAGTTAGGAAACATAGGATGTAAGGTTGAATTTGAAAATAGAGTTGCCAAGATCTATGATTCCCAAGGAAGTCTATTAGGAAAAGGTGATTAGACTAGGAGTAATTTTTTCTACCTAAACATGGAAGATACTTCTTGTGTCATTGTTCAAATTGATGATGTATGGTTATGGCATAAGAGGCTATGTCATGTAAATTTTGACAATCTGGTAAGCATCAGAAAGATGGAAAAAGTTAGAGGTCTACCAAAGTTGAAGAAATCTGATAACACCATGTGCAAACAATGCCAACTAGGGAAGATGACCAAGTCAACTTTCAAAAGCAAGGTTTATACTTCTAATGAAGTATTACAGCTAGTTCATACTGACTTGTGTGGTCCTATTGAAGTGCAAAGCTACAAAGGTGATAGATACATAATGCTATTTGTAGATGACTATTCAAGGATGATGACAATCATGTTCCTGAAACTAAAATTAGATGCATTTCAAATGTTCAAATGGTACTTGGCCAGAGTAGAGAAAGAGACTAGGAAGAGCCTAAAATATCTCAAATCTAATAGAGGAGGTGAATTCACATCAAGAGAATTTGAAGATTTCTGCAATGAAAGAGGAATCAAAGGAAAACATCAGCACCTAGGAGTCCACCACAGAATGGTATAGTAGAGAGAAGGAATAGATCAGTTATTGACTATGCTAGGACCTTAATGATGGAGAAAAATGTTGCACTCAAGTACTTGAGAGAAGCTATAAGTACTCCAGTCTACACACTCAATAGAGTTGAAGTTAAGAAAGGTACTAATGCAACACTTATTGAATTATGGTATGGGCATTCTCCTAATGTAAAACATTTCAAAATATTTGGATGCAAATGCTATATATATAAAGAGTCTAGAAATGGAAAGTTTCATGCAAAGAGTAATGAAGGCACATTTCTTGGTTATTCTATTAGAGGCAAAGCTTATAAGTGCTTGAATGTTAACACCAACAAAGTAGTAGAAAGCACAAATGTGAAATTTGATGAGCTTGACGAAGTTCAAAGTGTTGTGAACACCAAGAAAGAAGAAGAATATAAGACCTTTGTATACTTTTATGAAGGTATCCCTAATAATGTTGAAGTTGCAAGTCAGAATGACAATCAACAACAAAATCCAGTATTTTCCAAGTCACAGACAATTAATGTCAAACAACAGACACATTCAGAAGCCGAGCTACAAAATATAAAGATAGACATCTGGAAATTAAATAGACATCTTCATCTAGAAATTCTGCGATCAATGGATATGTATCTACTAGAGGCGCATCAGCTAGGTGATCTTCTATAGCTTTCCCTTTGATTGCCTTTTTGTCCACATACTAGATGTCAAATTTGCTAAGGAGCATAACCCATTTGGCCAAACGGCCTATAAGTGTTGTTCTAGAGAGCATATACTTGAGAGGGTCGATCTTGGAGACTAGTTGGATGGTATGACTTAGCATGTAGTGGTGAAGCTTTTGAGTTGAGAAAACAACTGCCAAACAAGCTTTTTCCATAGGAGTATAATTGAGTTCATAACCAACTAGGGTTCTACTAATGTAGTAGATGGCTCTTTCTCTGTCGTAGTCATCGAGCTATGCTAGAAGTGCCCCTAGAGCAGTAGGCATTGCTGATATGTACAAAATTAGGGGACAACCAAGAACTAGTGGAACCAAGATAGAGGGATTGGTGAGATACTGCTTGAGTTGATCGAAGCTTTGCTGACATAAAGGATCCCACTTGAAGTTCTCATCCTTCTTCAATAAATGAGCAAATTGTGTACACTTATATGCAAGATGGGAGATGAAGCACCGAACAGATTGAAGCTTTCCTTGAAGAGAGTGAAGCTATCACAATGTCTGGGGAGGAAGCATGTATAAGATAGCCTTGACCTTCTTCGGGTCGATCTCTATACCTCATTTAGAAACTATAAAGCCTAGAAACTTGCCAGATGTGACCCCAAAGACACACTTCTTGGGATTGAACATGAGATGATATTTGGCTAACCTATCAAAGACTTTCTCCAGGTCAGCAATATGATCCATGAAGGTGTGAGATTTAACCAATATATCATCCACATAATCCTCCAAAATGCTATGAATGAGATCATGAAAAATGGCTATCATAGCTCTTTGATAGGTAGCACCATCATTCTTTAGGGCAAAAGGCATCATGTTGTAACAAAAGGTTCCCCAAGGGGTAGTGAATGTTGTCTTATGCTAATCCTCTTCTGTAATCTTGATTTGATTTTACCCAAAAAATCCATCCATGAGGGATAAAATTTCATGTCCAGTTGTAAGATCTACAATCATATCTATGTTGGGCAAGGGAAAAGCATCTTTTGGAAAAGCTTTGTTAAGATCTCTGAAATCAGTGTAGATTCTGATGTCACCGGAAGGTTTAGTGACGAGGACCATGTTGGAGATCCACTCTGAGTAGTCAATAGGTTGGATAACCTTAGTAGCTAAAATTTTTTCTAATTTAGCTTTGACCATTAATGCCACCCTGGGGTGCATTTTTCTAAGCTTTTTGCTGATGGGTTTGATCTTTAGATCGACTGCAAGATGATGAACTACAAGCTTTGGATCCAACCCTGGCATGTCCTAATATGACCATGCAAATCGACCAATGTTCTCTTGTAAGACCTCAAAGAGGAGATCAGCTTGGTCTTGTGATAGGGATGCAACAATGTGAACAAGTCTAGGGATCTCTAAAGAACTAATATTGACTTCTCTAGTATCCTCAATTAGAATAGAAGACACCTCTGGTTGATTATCTCAAGGAGGAAATGCTAAATCCTCATGTTCTACTTGTGACTTTGGATTTTCTTACTGAGGGGCTCTCTTTGCTGCCTTAGCTAGTCTCGAATTTACCCTAGTTCCAGTTTTGGGTGTATTAGAACTAGGTTGGGGATTTTCTCAAAAATACCACTTGGGATCTAGCTTATAGATATATGTTGAGTATAGCTTTGTTTTATTGTGAGGTGTTTCAGCTCCCATGAATCTCAAAAGTGCTTCCTCTAATGTGAACTCATCAATGTGTATGACCCTTGGTTGGTCCCAATCTATGAGTTGTGGATGGGCAAGTGGTAGGTCAATGAAATGGATGGATAGCTCTTGGAGAACAGAGTCTCTGAGGGAGATTTGGTCTAGGATATCATCATAGGCTCTCTTTTCAAATTCCTTAGGAATGTCTTTGATTTTGACAAGGTCACGGTGAATGTTTAAAAAAGCATGACCATTTTCATTAGTGCCCCCAGTTGTGGGTATGCCAAAGCCAAGACCTGACTTTGCTTCCCACTGGTGTGCTTTGATGGGGCACTGCATGCCTCTTTCTTCTAGTCCTAGACCACCACCTTGATAGTTCCATTTCTCAGTGATGAGCTTATGTTCTTGAGAATACTTTTGGCTGAAGTGATCAAGGCATGCTTGATTTCTTGGAGGTGCATCCTTATGTAACCAATTGTTGATATATGGAGTGAGCTCCTCATGAAGAGGGATTTTTGAGGATACAAAGGTTGTTGTGCCAAACTATATGTATCAAGGAGGTGGAGTCTCCTTAGCTTTGTGGTATGTTGATCATCCATGAGTGTGTGGATCAAGTAGGAGTGCCCCAACAACAAATGCAGCTGACAGACTATACTCTCCACAACCTTTGTTATTGATCTTCATGATAGATAGGGTGGAGGAGAGGATGGTTTCTATGTCATTACAAGTTTGGAATGAGCTAGTGATGGTTGTGCCGATATCAATTCTAGGGCAATGGTTTGCATATGAAGCTTCAACAGCATTGTAGTAAGCAAAGTGTTCTAGATTGGCATGGATGGTTACCTCAGTGCCCTAATGCAAAAATTTGACGGACTGATGGTAAGTGGATGGAATGGTTTTCATGGCATGAATCCATGCATGACCAAGGAGGATGTTAAATGGTAGGTTTAGATCAATAACATGGAACAGTGTTTCTTCGATGACTGGCCCAACCTTGATTGGTAGTAAAATAGTTCCTTCTATGGTTCTTTCCAAGTTGTCTTAAGCTTTGATGGTGATAACCTCACCGATGATATCTGCCTTAGTATGCCTAGCTTTTTTTATGAATTTTAGGGTACAAATATTCAAGGCTGATCCATTATCTATCATTACTCTTTTTATGACAAAATTGGATACCATAATGGCTATGCAGAGCGAAAGGGTGTGATCTAGCTCGACCATGGGTATGTCGGTGGGCTTGAATGATAGGGCACATGAGGATGAAAGGTGTCCAACAATTTTACAAAAATTAGTAGCGTTGATATCTAAAGGGACATAGGATTCTATGAGAGCACTATCAAGGATGTTCTTGTACACAGGACTAGTGTGGGGAAGGTCTAAAATGGAGATCTACATTGGCATGTTCCCAAGGTGTTCCAAGATATTGTACTAGCTTTTTGATGGAGCTAACGATGCTGGTGAAACTGGTGGGCATATGATGTTAAATCACGCTCTTCAAGTGGTGATTGCACACTCATTGTTTGGTCCTTGGATATTGATAACATTGACAGAAGGCTCTTTCTTAGATATACAACCTATGAGGCTACCATAATCTATATAGGATGAAGTGTGGTCATTGTTCTTCCCATGCTATTGGTTTGGCTGGCGGTTTTTGGTGTTGTTGTTGTTTGTTTGGATAGGTTCTTTTCAAGGATTTTGGTTGTTGTGAGGAGGAAAACCATTTTGATAGATCTGTAAGCCTACATTGGGAGAGGTTTGGGCCCCAACTGTGATTTCTTTCTGATCAATGAGGTCCTGCACATAATCTTTCAGTTTCATGCATCTGAGGGTGGTGTGACCTTTTAGCCTATGAAATTTGCAGTACTCATTATCTTTGTACCATGCAACTTTGGATTGGCTTGGGTCGATTTGCTGGGTAGGAGGAAATTTGATGAGGTTTTCCTTGACTAATTTCTCAAAAATGACATCCAAAGGCTCACCAAGGGGTGTATAATTTCTAGGTGCAGGTTGGAATCTGGGCTTTTGCCTTGTAGCTACATTGATGGCATTAGCTTGATTGCTAGACCCTTGAAAGTTGGGTCTTGGATTGTGGTTTTGATAACTTGTTGATTGTTTGGTTGATATGGTGGGTTGGGCTGACTTTAGCAAAGACCAAGAATATTCACATGCCTGGTGTCAATGATGCCATCTATTGCAACGTGCTTGTTTTTGTTCGAATACCTAGACTTGTCATTGGAATGTGTTTGATTTTGGTTGGTTTCCTTGTAAATCTTGACCACACCATCTTTAATGAGTCCTTGCTCAAGGATCATTCCTTTCTCTTTAATATCTTTGTAGTCTACAAACAGTTCATGGTCATGTGGTGAGCCAAGCTAGGATGGGCATTATCAATAAACATTTTCACCAAATGGCGCTCTAGCAAGGTGCAAGATATGTGGGTGGTAAGGGTTTGCCATCTTTGTAGATATTCGGGAAGGCTTTCTGCACCTTTTTGCTTAGTGTGGACAAGATCAACTACTAAGAGCTTTGTTTCAACAAGATGGGCATATTGGGCTACAAATGCCTCAAACAATTCAGCCAATTTTTTAATTGTGCCATATGGTATTCTATAAAACCATTCAAGAGCTGGTCTAGCCAAGCTTTTGGGAAAGAGGTGCAAGAGGAAGATGTCATCGCATGCCACTTCTTGGCAGTGCATGTAAAATTCTTTGATATGTGAGACAGGGTCTCCTTTCTCTTTAAATTTGTCAAACTTGGGTGTCTCAAAATGCTTGGGGAATGGAGTCATAGTAACGGCTCTATCAAATAGGTAAGGACACACATTCTCAAACTTGAAGGTTTTTGGATCATTTTCCTACTGGATGTTCTTCAAAGCTATCTTCATGGCTTCATGTCTTCATGTGCTAGATGGGGCAATGGAATATGGATGGCTTTGAGGTATGCACTAGTAGGGATTGTATATGGTTTGGTCAACTGAATGGTGGATGGTGGGTTGCTGAGGTGGAGGTGGCACATATTGTTGCATGTGTTGTGAGGCTTGCAGCTGATATTGGATTTAAGGTTGGGATTGAGAAACATAAGCTGGCTATGGGGTAAATAGGTTGCTTTGTGGAGGTAAGGTATAATATGGTTGTGAAGCTTGGGGGAAGGATCGAGGAGCTTGCGAAACTTGACTTTGGATTTGAGGAGTTTGACCAATATATGTGGGTTGTGCCCCGATTTGGCAAGGTATCTGCATGGCAAAGGAGGCCAAATAATTGGTGGTTGATGGTGGTGGATTTCCTCCTAGAAGTGGCATAGAAAAATAGTTGGTGATAGGAGGTAATGGATTAGTTGGTGGTGGAGGTGGTGGGAATTAAAAGCTTGGGAATGGAACTGATGGGGTTTGATAGCTTGGTGGTTGGATTTGAAAGCTGGGTAGAGTGGTGGAAGGAGCTTGGGTCACTTGAGAGCTTGGCAGAACATTGGTAGTAGCTTGTGGGGTTTGATAGCTTTGTGGAGTGAGGGTAGTAGCTTGTGGATTTGTGGCTGATGGCACTAAGCTCCAAGGACCTAGTGGAAATGATGGAATTGTGTTTTGAGCTAAGGTAAACAAGCTGGGGGTGATGAAGAGTTGATTACTTGGCCGCATGGGTGGCATCCCTATTGTATATTTCTGAGGTTGGCCAAAGATACTAGCACTGATTTGGGAGATGGGTGGATTTGGAAGCCTAGGTTGGGGAGCAGTAGGAGCAATAGTGAAGGGAGTTAATGGTGAGGTGTTTTGGACAAAGGGAGTTTGGGATGGAGTGGTATGTACCAATGGTGGAGTGGTGGTGGCTAGATTGGCTTGCAGAAGGGAGATTTCAACTTGAGTGGAGGCTAGTATGTTTGGGTCAGTTAGATCATAAGGACTGATTTGAGGCTCTTCTTTTGGCTCATATTGAGGATAATTTGAATCATAAGAGCCTATTGGAAGTGGTACTTGTCCAAAAAATATGTGAGATGGTTCTGATAAGGGAGGAGGTCTTCCAAAGTTGAAGACTCCTATGTTGTCCCTTTGAAAGTTAGCCATGATTGTTTCTTTTTTTTGTCTATAATGGCATTCACCAATAATACATTTCCTAGTTGGTTCATGAAAGCTTCGATGTCAATAGGTGATGCTATAGTGTTCTCTGGGCTGAAGGATGGTTGATTGCTCAAGGGGAGCAAAGCTGTTTGATCCAAATGATAGGACTCCATTGTTTCCTTCTTCTTCTTGGCTAAGCGAGTGACGGGTGGCATGAAAGTGTTCCTAGGGATGAGATGCAACAATGTTGATGGATGCAAAAGGTGAAGGCTTTTCTATGCAAATGATTTCCTAGGTTGAGGCAAAGCTATATGACAAAACCTAAGGAGGATTGGGTTGGGGATTCTAACTTCAAATATATGTTGCCAAATCATGAAAGGTCTACTTCCCTATGTGCAAGCTTGGTGGTGATTGTGTCAACTTAAGGATAGACTGGTGATTCTTTAGGAAGAACACGAGATTGACCACTTGTGGATCCCAACCTTTAGCTCAAGGTGATGAGGGATAACAAGTGAAAAAGCTAATGAGGGATAACAAGTGAAAAAGCTAGATTACCCTAGATAAAGCTCTGTTAAAGGGATAACCTTGGTGAGATTGGTGGATTTGGAAGATGTTAGGAATGCAAAACTTTTGGCAAAGTGACAACAATTTTGAAGACTTGGATGTGAAGATTTTGGATTGTTGGCTAGATGGTTTGGTTCTAAATGAGATGGATGAGCTAAAATGCTTAAGAAGAGGACTAAAGATGGATGGCTTACCTACAAAGATGACTCTAAAGTGAAGCTTATGCAAGAAGATGTGGAGAAACAAGGGGTTCTAATCATAGAAATCATGCCTAGTTGGTAATGCATAAGCAGGGCTAACTCCTGGATGTTGGTTAAGTTGGATAGTGTGATCTAACCAAGCATCTTGAAGGGCTTTGTCAGCAGCTTTGTCCTCTACTTTGTGGAGTTTGGCAATTCGAGGGCTTGGTGGAGCAGCTTTCTCATCTAAGAGATCTAGTTGGGTGAGTCTGGCTACTCTGTATTCTTCATTTGATATTTGCCCCTACAAAGATATGCACAAGGAGGGAAGTTCAACCTCTATGGTTAGTACTACTTCGGTACCATAGACTAGGGAGTATGGAGTTGTTCCTATGGATGTACGGAAGGAGGTTTGGTAGGCCCATAGGGTTGGATTTATTTGTAGGTGTCAATCACGACCGGAATCATTGACAACATTCTTTAGGATTTTGAGGAGGGTTTTATTAGTTTCCTCTGCCTGGCCATTACCCTATGGGAAATATGGGCTAGAAAAGTGGTGATGGATGTGGAGGGAAGTGCATAATTCTTCAATGTTGAGATTTTCAAAGTTACCTCCGTGGTCGGTGAAGATGGTGGATGGGATGCCGAAGTGGCAAACAATGTGGTACAAGATGAACTTGGAGACCTGAACTCCTATAGCTGAGACTAAGGGGACTACTTCCACCCACTTAGTGAAATAGTCTGTAGCTATTATTATCCATTTAGGTCCATCAGATGAGAGAGGTGTGATAGTTCCAACTAGATCAAGGCCCCAACAAGCGAAAGGCCAAGGTGGTGCAATAGGCTATAGATCTTGTGCTAGCATATGCACAAGATTTGCATGCTGCTGACATGGGAGATACTTTCTGACAAAGTCACAAGAGTCTTCTTCAATGGTAGGCCAATAGTAGCCTCCTCTAAGGATTTGTCATGCTAGGATAATACCACTTGTGTGGGCACCGCAAAGTCTAGAATGTACTTCTTTTAACACCATCATGACCTCATTTTCATCTAAACATTAAGAGAGAGAGTATCATGATAACCCCAACGATATAGGGTATTGGCTATGATAACATAGCAGGATGATTTTTGGATGAGGTTCTAGCATTGGGTACATGTGAGGTGAGGGGATATGATACCATCATTAAGGTAAGTGTGAATCTCATGGTACCAAGGGGATTGGGGACCAACCAAGATACAAACACGGTTTGAATCATCATTCATATAGGCGGGTGTGAGGAGCTGCTCAACTAAAAACTCATACTATGTAGCTGCTTGGGGAATTTCCAAGAGCGAGCCTATAGTAGCCATAGCATTTGCTTCTTTGTTCTATATTTGAGGCACTTGTGTAAACTGAAGCCTTGTAAAATACTGGGTTAGCTGATCAACTAGCTCTTTGTAGGGTAATAGAGTTTCATCTTTGGTTTGATATTCATTTAGGGCTTGCTTGATGATGAGCTAAGAATCACCAAAGATTTGTAACTTAGTAATGTTCCATTTTGCAACTATCATTAATCTTGCTATGAGAGCCTCATATTCAGCTATATTTTTGGTGCTAGGGAATTATAGCTTGAAGGCTTTTGGAATGTAATCTCCTTGAGGTGTGACCAATAATATTCCTACCCCTGATCCACTAGATGTGTGTGAGCCATCAAAATAAAGTTTCCATGGGGGCTATTCTTCAATTAGATAGACATGTTCATCTGGAAATTTTGTGATCAAAGGATATGTATCTACTAGAGGTGCATCAACTAGGTGATCTGTTATAGCTTGTGCTTTGATTGCCTTTCTATCCACATACTGGATGTCAATTTTGCTAAGGAGCATAACCCATTTGGCCAAACGGCCTATAAGTGTTGTTCTGGAGAGCATATACTTCAAAGGGTCGATCTTGGAGACTAGTTGGATAATATGACTTAGCATGTCGTGGCGAAGCTTTTGAGTTGAGAAAACAACTGCCAAACAAGCTTTTTCCATAGGAGTATAATTGAGTTCATAACCAACTAGGGTTCTACTGATGTAGTAGATGGCTCTTTCTCTGTCGTAGTCATTGAGCTATGCTAGACGTGCCCCTACAGTAGTAGGCATTTTTGATATGTACAAAATCAGGGGACAACTAGGAATTGGTGGAACCAAGATAGGGTGATTGGTGAGATACTGCTTGAGCTGATCGAAGCTCTGCTGACATAAAGGATCCCACTTGAAGTTCTCATCCTTCTTCAGTAAATGTGCAAATGGTGTACTCTTATCTGCAAGCTGGGAGATGAAGTGTCAGATGGATTGAAGCTTTCCCTAAAGAGAGAAAAGCTATCACAGTGTCTGGGGAGGAGGCATGTCTAAGATAGCCTTGACCTTCTTGGGGTCCATCTCTATACCTCATTTAGAAACTATAAAGCCTAGAAGCTTTCCAGATCTGACCGCAAAGACACAGTTCTTGGGATTCAGCATGAGATGATATTTGGCTAACCTATCAAAGAATTTCTCTAGGTTAGCAAGATGATCCATGAAGGTGTGAGATTTAACCAAGATTTCATCCACATAATCCTCCAAAATGCTATGAACGAGATCATGAAAAATGGCTATCATAGCTCTTTGATAGGTAGCCCCAACATTCTTTAGGCCAAAAGGCATCATGTTGTAACAAAAGGTTCCCCAAGGGGTAGTGAATGTTGTCTTATGCTGATCCTTTTCTGCAATCTTGATTTGATTGTACCCAGAAAATCCATCCATGAGGGACAAAATTTCATGTCTAGCTGTAAGATCTACAATCATATCTCTGTTGGGCAAGGGAAAATCATCTTTTGGAAAAGCTTTGTTAAGATCTCTGAAATCAGTGTAGATTCTAATGTCACCAGAAGGTTTAGTGATGGGGACCATGTTGGAGATCCACTCTGAGTAGTCGATAGGTCAGATAACCTTAGCAGATAACATTCTTTCTAATTTAGCTTTGACCATTAATGCCACCTTGGGGTGCATTTTTCTAAGCTTTTGTCTGACAGGTTTGATCTTTGGATCGACTGCAAGATGATGAACTACAAGCTTTGGATCTAGCCCTGGCATGTCCTGATATGACCATGCAAATCAGCCAATGTTCTCTCATAAGACCTCAAAAAGGAGATCAGCTTGGTCTTGTGATAGGGATACAATAATGGGAACAAGTTTGGGGATCTGTAAAGAACCAATGTTGACTTCTCTAGTATCCTCAATTAGAATAGAAGACACCTCTGGTCAATTATCTTGAGGAGCCAATGCTAAATCCTCATGTTCTACTTGTGACTTGTAATTTTCTTGTTGAGGGGCTCTCTTCACTACCTTAGCTAGTCTCGAATTTACCCTAGTTCCAATTTTGGGTGTATTAGAACTAGGTTGGGGATTTTCTCCAAAATACCCCTTGGGATCTAGCTTATAGATATATGCTGAGTATGGCTTTGTTTGCTTGTGAGGTGTTTCAGCTCCCATGAATCTTAGAAGTGCTTCCTCTGATGTGAACTCATCAATGTGTATGATGCTTTGTTGTTCCCAATCTATGAGTTGTGGATGGGAGAGTGGTAGGTCAATGAAATGGATTTATAGTTCTTTTAGAATAGAGTCTCCGAGGGAGACTTGGTCTAGGATATCATCGAAGGCTCTCTTTTCAATTTCCTCAAGAATGTCTTCGATTTTGACAAGGTCACAGTGAATATTCAAAAAAGGATGACCATTTTCATTGGTACCCCCAATTGTGGGTATGCCAAAGCCAAGACCTAACTTTGTTTCCCACTGGTGTGCTTCAATGGGGCTCTGCATGCCTCTTTCTTCTAGTCCTAGACCACCACCTTGATAGTTCCATTTGTAAGTGATGAGCTTATGTTCTTGGGGATACTTTTGGCTAAAGTGATCAAGGTGTGCTTGATTTCTTGGAGGTGCATCCTTATGTAACCAATTGTTGATATCTGGAGTGAGCTCCTCATGAAGAGGGATTTTTAAGGATACAAAGGTTGTTGGGCCAAACTGTTTGTATCGAGGTGGTGGAGTCTCCTTAGCTTTGTGATATGTCAGTCATCCATGGGTGTGTTGATCAAGTGGGAGTGCCCTGACAACAAATGCATCTGACAGACTATACTCTCCACAACCTTTGTTATTGATCTCCACGATAGATAGGGTGGTGGTGAGGATGGTTTCTTAGTCATTAAAAGTGTGGGATGAGTTGGCGATGGCTATGCCAATATCAATTCTGGGGCAATGGTTTGCATATGAAGCTTCAATCACATTACAGTAAGCAAAGGATTCTGGATCGTCATGGATGGTTACCTCAGTGCCTTGATGCAAAAATTTGATGCACTGATAGTAAGTGGATGGAACGGCTTTCATGGCATGAATCAATGGGTGACCAAGGAGGATGTTAAATGGTAGGTTTAGATCAATAACATGGTAGAGTGTTTCTTTGATGAGTGGCCCAACCTTGATTGGCAGTAAAATAGTTCCTTCTGTGGTTCTTTCCAAGTTGTGATAAGCTTTGATGGTGATAACCTCACTGATGATATCTGACTCAGTATACCCAACTTGTTTTATGAATTTTAGGGTACAATTATTCAAGGCTGATCCATTACCTATCATTACTCTTTTTACGGCAAAATTGGATACCATAATCACTATGCAGAGCGGAAGGGTGTGATCTGGCTCGACCATGGGTATGTCGATGGGTTTGAATGATACAACACATGAGGATGAAAGCTGTCCAACAAGATTACAAAAATTAGTAGCGTTGATATCTGAAGGGACATGGGATTCTATGAGAGTACTATCAAGGATGTTCTTGTACACAAGACTAGTTTGGACAAGGTCTAAAATGGAGATTTGGGCTAGCATGTTCCCAAGGCGTTCCAAGATATTGGACTGGCTTTTTCATGGAGCTGACGGTGCTGGTGAAACTAGTGGGCCTGCGATGTTAAATCACATTTTTTGAGTGGTACTGCACACTCAATATTTGGTCCTTGGATATTGATAACATTGACAGAAGGCTCTTTCTCATATATACAACCGATGAGGCTACCATAATCTATATAGGATGATGTGTGGTCATTGTTCTTCCCATGCTATTAGTTTGGCTGGCGGTTGTTGGTGTTCTTGTTGTTGGTTTGGATAGGTGCTTTTCAAGGATTTTGGTTGTTGTGAGGAGGAAAACCATTTTGATAGATCTGTAAGCCTACAATGGGAGAGGTTTGGGCACCAATGGTGATTTCTTTCCAATCAATGAGGTCCTGCACATAATCTTTCAGTTTCATGCATCTAAGGGTGGTGTGACCTTTTACCCTATGAAATTTGCAGTGCTCATTATCTTTGTACCATGCAGCTTTGGATTTGCTTGGGTTGATTTGCTAGGTAGGAGGAAATTTAATGAGGTTTTCCTTGACTAATTTCTCAAAAATGACATCCAAAGGCTCTCCAAGGGGTGTATAATTTCTAGGTGCAGGTTGGAATCTGGGCTTTTGCCCTGCAGCTACATTGATGGCATTAGCCTAATTGCTAGACACTTGAAAGTTGGGTCTTGGATTATGGTTTTGATAGCTTGTTGATTGTTTAGTTGATACAGTGGGTTTGGCTGACTTTGGGAAGGACCAACAATATTCACATGCCTGGTGTTAGTGATGTCATCTATTGCAACGTGCTTGTTTTTGTTCCAATACCTAGACTTGTCATTGGAATGTGTTTGATTTTGGTTGGTTTCCTTGTAAATCTTGACCACATCATCTTTAAAGAGTCCTTGCTCAAGGATCATTCCTTTCTCTTTAATATCTTTGTAGGTCTGTAAACAATTCATGGTCATGTGGTGAGCCAAGCTGGGATGGGCATTATCAATAAACATTTTCACCAAATGGTGCTCTAGCAAGGTGCAAGATATGTGGGTGGTAAGGGTTTGCCATCTTTGCAGATATTCAGGAAGGCTTTCTCCACCTTTTTTCTTAGTGTGGACAAGATCAACTACCAAGAGCTCTATTTCAACAAGATGGGCATATTGGGCTACAAATGCCTCAGACAATTTAGAAAAGTTTTTAATTGTGGCATATGGTATTCTATAAAACCATTCAAAAGCTGGTCTAGCAAAGCTTTTGGGAAAGAGGTGCACGAGGAAGATGTCATCATATGCCACTTCTTGGCAGTGCATGTAAAACTCTTTGATATGTGTGATAGGGTCTCCTTTTCCTCTAAATTTGTCAAACTTGGGTGTCTCAAAATGCTTGGGAAATGGAGTCATAGTAATGGCTCTGTCAAATGGGTAAGGACACACATTATCAAATTTAAAGGTTTTTGGATCATTTCCCTCCTAGATCTTCTTCAAAGCTGTCTTCATGGCTTCCCATTCTGAATTAATGGGTGATGGTTGTAGTGCCCCCAATATAGGAGTGCCCTGAGGTAGGTATGTGCTAGATGGGGCAATGGAATATGGATGGCTTTGAGGTATGGGCTGGTAGGGATTGTACATGGCTTGGGCAACTGAATGGTGGATGGTGGTTTGCTGAGGTGGAGGTGGCACATATTGCTGCATGTGTTGCGAGGCTTGTTGTTGATATTGGATTTGAGGTTGGGATTGAGAAACATAAGCTATCTATGGGATAAATGGATTGCTTTGTGGAGGTAAGGTATAAGATGGTTGTGAAGCTTGGGGGAAGGATCGGGGAGATTTTTGAACTTTACTTTGGATTTGAGGAGTTTGACCAATATATGTGGGTTGTGCCCCCATTTGGTAAGGTATCTGCATGGCAAAGGAGGCCAAGTAATTGGTGGTGCTGGATTTCCTCCTAGAAGTGGCATAGAAAAATAGTTGGTGATAGGAGGTAATGGATTAGTTGGTGGTGGAGGTGGTGGGATTTGAAAGCTTGGGAATGGAACTAATGGGGTTTGATAGCTTGGTGGCTAGATTTGAAAGCTTTGTAGAGTGGTGGAAGGAGCTTGGGTCACTTGAGAGCTTGGCAGAACATTGGTAGTAGCTTGTGGGGTTTGATAGCTTTGTGGAGTGAGGGTTGTAGCTTTTGGATTTGTGGCTGATGGCACTAAGCTCCAAGGTCCTACTGGAAATGATGGAATTATGTTATGAGCTGACGTAAACAAGTTGGGGGTGATGAAGGGTTGATTACTTGGGCCCATGGGTGGCATCCCTATTGTATATTGCTAAGGTTGGCCAAAGATACTAGCACTGATTTGGGAGATGGGTGGATTTGGAAGGCTAGGTTGGAGAGCAGTAGAAGCAATAGTGAAGGGAGTTAATGGTGAGGTGTTTTGGGCAAAGGGGGTTTGGGATGGAGTGGTGGTGGCTGGATTGGCTTGTGGAGGGGATATTTCAACTAGAGTGGAACTTGGTATATTTGGGTCAGTTGGATCATAAGGACTAGTTTGAGGCTCTTCTTTTGGCTCATATTGAGGATAATTTGAATCATAAGAGCCTATTAGGAGTGGTAGGTTCCCAAACAATGGGTAAGATGGTTTTGATAAGGGAGGAGGTCTTCCAAAGTTGAAGAATCCTATGTTGTCCCTTCGAAAGTTAGCCATGATTGTTTCTTTGTTTTTGTCTATAATGGCATTCACCAATACTGCATTTCCTGGTTGGTTCATGAAAGCTTCGATGTTAGTAGGTGATGGTATAGTGTTCTCTGGGCTGAAGGATGGTTGATTGCTCAAGGGGAGCAAAGCTCTTTGATCCAAATGATAGGGCTCGATTGTTTCCTTCTTCTTCTTGGCTAAGCGAGTGATGGGTGGCATGGAAATTTTCCTAAGGATGAGATGCAACAATGTTGATGGATGCAAAAGGTGAAGGATTTTCTATGCAAATGATTTCCTAGGTTGAGGCAAAGCTATATGACAAAACCTAAGGATGATTGGGTTAGGGATTGTAACTTCAAAGATATGTTGCCAAATCATGAAAGGTTTGCTTCCCTATGTGCAAGCTTGGTGGTGATTGTGTCAACTTAAGGATAGACTGATGATCCTTTAGGAAGGACACAAGATTGACCACTTGTGGATCCCAACCTTTAGCTCAAGGTGATGAGGGATAACAAGTGACAAAGCTAGATTACCCTAGACAAAGCTCTATCAAAGGGATAACCTTGGTGAGATTTGTGGATTTGGAAGATGTTAGGAATGGCAAACTTTTGGAAAAGTGACAACAATTTTGAAGGCTTGGATGTGAAGATTTTGGATTGTTTTCTAGATGGTTTGGTTCTAAATGAGATGGATGAGCTAAAATGCTTAAGGGGAGGACTAAAGATGGCTGACTTACCTACAAGTATGACTCTAAAGTGAAGCTTATGCAAGAAGATGTGGAGAAACAAGGGGATCTAATCATTGAAATCATACCTAGTTAGTAATGCATAAGTAGGGCTAACTCCTAGATGTTATTTAAGTTGGATAGTGCGATCTAACCAAGCATCTTGAAGGGCTTCGTCAGCAAATTTGTCCTCTGCTGTGTGGAGTTTGGCAATTCGAGGGCTTGGTGTTATTTCCTTTCTCTTGGCTGAAAGTTTTTGGTATGCCTAAGATGTCTTGAGTTTGACTTTGTGAAACTTTTGTTTGGGTTTGGGTTTTTCTGACATAAATTATTGAATGTGCTTGGCTTAGAGAGATTTTGGTTGTTTTTCTTCAACTCATTCAACTTCTGGAATAGGCAGTGACTATGCTAAGTGTGCCCTAAGCTAGGATTGACCAAGTTTGGAAAACATTCATTCAACAAGTAAAAAATCAAGCAATAGATAGGAACAACCAGATAGAAGTTTGTGATTCTCAGAATGTGATACTTGCACCATGAAGTGTGTATCTTCTACAAATGTTTTGGTCAGTCACTTCTAACACATTAACATCTTAGATGGTTGTCTACAAGGCTAACAGTTGGTTTAGCTAGGGAGTCCTTGATATACCTAAGGTACGTGAGGCCTAAATCCATAGATGAAACCAAAACAATGTCACACAGCCAAGAGGAGTGGTAACCCACTTCTCCTATTTCACTTCTCAAGGGTATAAAGTTCCTTGAGGCTTAGCCCGAGTGAAAAAATCTTGATTTCAAGAGAGGTGTCCTTGTATTCACCTCTCGATCTTTATACTCTGTCAGAACATTGGAATTGAGGTCATCCCAAGGGGTGATGAAATCCCCAAGTAGGCCTCCTAAAACTTAAACAAGATTTTGGATCCTAATCTTATGCACCCAAGATGGCCTCGAAAGATGACAAGGGGAGAGAAGACTTGGATGATCTTGGGCTAAAAGACAGAATTCTTTTCCAACTGACGTTTAAGTTTTCAAATCTAGACCTTGCAAACACACATGTTTAGGTTGCAAATGTTCAATTCCAACTTGAAGCGTTAACAAAAGTAAAATCAATTGAAGAATAAATACACCAAGAAGATTTAGGGTCAACAAATGTATACTCACACTCTCAGAGGCCCTCCACGTAAGTATCTATTGATTTTTCTTTAAGGCATTGAAGATTGAGTGTGATTTTGTTTTAAGCCCAAAACAAGGATATGTGAAATTTGATTTCAAGCACGTGCCCGGAGGCCCTCCACATCAAGATTTGTTCAATTTTTTTATGCCCAAATGAAGTGTTAGCAAGACTAATGTGCATTCAAAAAAATTTCTAAGTTAGAAAAACTAATAAAAACACGGTGAAGTTTGATCTTTGTGGAGCACTTAACACCCTCTTAGGTGGACCCATCCCCATAGATGGTGTTGAGATTGAAACCAATGGTTAAATTGATGGGTGATTAAAGAGGGTGATTCCAACTACAAACTCACTTAAAGCGTCTTTATTTGGTTTTTATAATTTATGAAGTTCCTAGAATGTAGATTCTTTTTATGCCCCAAAAATTGAAGTGTGAGATATTGCAATGGTTAGTTGATCTTTTGCATTCAAGATTGAGTTTGCTTGTTTTAAGCATGCATTCCAAGAAAGATTGATTTTAATCCGTGGCATTCAAGATTATGTTTGAGAAACATTCAAGTTCATTTTAGCAACATGCGTTCAAAGACAAGTGTTTAAACATTCATGTTTTTTCCTTCGAGCATTCAAGATTGAGATTTTGTGCGTTGTTTTAAGAACTTTGAAGTGCTTTTTTTTAACCTTAGATCATTCAAGATTGTTTTGGACTCAAAAGTGAAAATGACTCTTTGGACTTTGGTTTTCATTCAAGATTTTGTGTTCTAGTTTGCATGTTTTAAGCCCAAAAATGATATTCCTAGATTGTTTTGATGCATGAAAAACCTAAGAAACATTCAAGATTTTGCAACAAGACATTTTTTTGGAACAAATAACAAAGCTTTTAGGACAATTTTGGCAACCATCTAGGACTCTTAGTTTTCATGAGATTTTTAAAAGAACTTTAAAATATTTGCAAATGAGGTTCATTTTATCCTTGATTGATGCTTTGAGTTTGATTTAGATTTTAGTGTGCACTTAGTGTTGATTTTGAACCTTTTGAAATGGGAACTTGAAGTTCTTTTTAAATTTCCAAAAATGAAGTGTTCCTAACTTTGCATGAATGCATCTAAAACCTTGATGTTGCAAGGATGCAAATGATTGGATTGGTTTAGTTTCACTTGTTAAAAGATTTTTTTTTTTTTTTTTTGCAAATTTTTAGTTTTTAATGGATTTAAGTATGATTTGGGGGTTCATTTTAAGCACTAAAAAGAAGTGTGTATGATTTTTCTTCCTTAAAAAAAAAAAAGACAAGATCACCCACAAGAAGAAGAAGAAGAAGTAGATGGAATAAGAAGAATATAGACAAGAAGAGGAAGAAGAATTCCAAGTGCTTTGTCCACCTATAAGCTTGAAAAATCTGTAAACACTATGAGATAGACTATGAGTTCCTTTGTCTTCTTCATGCTCATGTGGACCTACAAAACCAATTTATACAATCCTACCAATCACAAAAACAAGCAAGATTATCCATAATTATAAAATGACATACAAAACTTGACTAAAAAAGCTAATGAAGATGACCCATGCGGGGTCCCACCAGGCGTGCCAAAATGTATATGAGCAATGTTAGTATGCTAATAGAAACCAAATTTAAATAAAGATTTTATAAACTAAACAAAATTCATAAACTTCAAGATAGACTAAGATGAACTCTCAATTTAGAATATGAGTCATTAATGGGGTTTCTCAATGAGAAGCTCTCTTGTTGAGTGACTTTGTCTAAATAGATAGGATGTATGCTCAAGCTTATGCTTCAAAATGGGCTTCAAATGGAGTTGGAATTTGGGTGTGAGTGTATGATTTTGATGTAAAATGGCTTCTTAAAATGGCATTATGAATTTACTTCATGGATTGTGTTAAAATGTCTTGGGAGAGGATTCCTTAAATAGGCAAAAGGCTTGAGGGATGGAGGGCTAAGATGCAAGGATGGGGAAAAGCTCATGGAGGGCTCAGATTGCATGAGAGGAGAGCACATGGATTATGCTTCCTTACAGCCAATCAGGGAGTGACACATGTCATAGGGTGAGAGGATGGACAAAAGGGGAAGGATGAGTCAACAAAGGAGGCTCAAGGGATAAAATCTTCATAAAGACCCTCATAATAGCTTGTAAGAGCAATGAAAGGGCTTGGAAGAGTCATTTATGGCCTAGTGGGCTTCATAAAGTTTTATGGTTGGGATATTTTGAGGGAGATGAGAGGAATTTCGACTTGGACTTGATTAGGAAGGTTTTAAGCTTGCTAGGATTGTGCAAATGATTATAGGATGGATTAGGATGGTTTAGGATTAGCTTAGGGATAGGCAAGTGGATGGCATTTAATGAGGGTGGGTGAAGGAGGAGATATTTGTTAACTTTGGCTTGGGTTAGTAAGTCTTAACCATGTTTAGGGAATGTGACAAGGTTAGGAGGGGATTAGGATTAGGTTTAAAGACATCTTCTAGAATAGTCTGGACTTTGGATGAGGATAAAGACTTTCTAGAATAGTCTCGAACTTCCTAGGATGAGGATGAAAACTTTCTAGAAGAGTCTACAACTTCTTAGGATGAGGATAAATTAGATTTTAGGAAATAAATAAAGTTTTATTTATTTCAAGGGTTTGGGTTGAGGAGATATTTATTAAAACTTTTATAATAAACATGAGGATTAATATTTAATCTTAATTAAATATTTTGAGTTGGGATTAGGGGTAAGAAATGATGAGATTAGTCTTTAATCAAAATTAAAGAAGGATTAGAAGATTTTGGAAGGGGTTAGTGGTCTTAAGGAAATTGGCCAAGTTTTGGGCAAAAAATAAATTATTTATTTATTTTGGGCTTTTGGTCAATTTATTAATTAAATAATTAATAAATAATGAAATAATGTTTAAATAAGATTTAAACATTTTTGGGAGGGATTCTTTAATTAAATATTTTAAATTAAGATAAAGGGATTTAATGGCATAAAAATAAATAAATAAATTAATTAATAAATGATGATGTCATCAGAAATTTTTTCAAAAAATAAAAATACTTTATTTTCTAAAGGATTTAGGTGTCTACAAAAAGAACAAACTGCAAATATCTTCAACAAACCATTGCCCAAGGATGCTTATGAATGTGTTAGAGGCAAGTTGGGGGTAATGCCCCTAACTCAAGCAGTCTAAAGCAACATAGAAGTTGAATTTCATCAACAAGAACAAATCATTAAAATATCAGAAGAGTGATGTAGAGGATATCAACAGAAATAGAAAATCTAGATCAGTCACAAGCATGATGATAGAGGGAGAAAACATGAGATGCAAAGCTTATATTTAGCATGTTGAAGATGCTACATCTTTGGAATTTATGTCAAAGAGGGAGATTTAAAAGAAACTGATCAATGATAGGTAAAGATATGGAGATGTATGAGATCAGTAGTAAGGATGCAACAGTCAAGAGGGAGAAGCAGAACAGAGGATTCAATTTGTATCAGCAAAACATGCAGTTATATACCAAATAGAAAACATGTATAAATTTGGTGGTAACTAAGTTGATCAGCTTAATCAATTGATCAGTTTGGTTTGCCATCAATTCCAAAGAGGGAGATTGTTGGAAATGATTAAAAAGATCATGAATGAAGAATAATGGAACTGGTAAAGAATGTTTTCAATCATTGTTTTTCCATTGATGTCAAACATGCTACTTCCAAGAATGACAATTGCTTAAGTGATCCAAGTACTATCAATTGGTTGATTGACAAGGAGGTGGCAATCAATAAGATGTAACTAGAGTACCTAGAGAAAGGTTGAAGTTATGATGTTGTAAAGAAGTATACGGATCAACTAAGCCATTGATGAGATAGTGTACTGATGACATACTCTAAGAGGTTGGACACACTAAGACACATCAAAGATGTAAGGATTAACTAAGTCATTTGTAAAGCCTAACTAAGTTCATTTGAGAGAGCTAAGCTAGCTAGTCAGTGCCAAGCAAATTTTTAGTTGAAGTCGAGTAATCCTTCAGGTGCCAAGTAACACAGAATCCTTTCAGTACCAAGTAATTTTTCTAGTGTCGAGTAACTTAGGAAAAGACTTCAGGTGCTAAGTATCAGTAAAAGCAATATAAGTCGAGTAACACAGAAGGAGCCGAGCATCAGTAAACCAATGATGCTGAGTTGATACATTATTTGTTAAGTCAAAGATTTGCCAGATCAGTGATGATAAGTTTGTTAAATTGAATTTTTTGAATTAGTTTGATGATAAGGATGATGAGTACATGTCAAAGAATTCTATGTAAACCATGCAAATCAATTCAAGGTGAATGTTGGTGGACTTATCATGAAGTTTCTAGAAGAAGCAATTTGGAGGGAAAAAAATACCATTTTTTCAAGATCAAATCAAGATTTGAGTGGGAAATGAAGAACATAACTTCTTTATAAGGATTTATAGGTCAAAGATCAAGTGTGAAAGTGTGAGAGGGAGTTGGTCATGAGTCTAGTTGTGTGAAGAAGCCAAGAGGAGTAAGAACATAGCATCAAGACTCTGAGTTGATCAAGTGACCATAAAGTGCATTGGCATAATGTGTGGAAGAACTCAAGGAGATAGATCTTGAAGGGTGAACAATCTGTCAGGGAGGAAAGCCAAGCAAAGAAAAGAACTAAAGAGTGATCTAAAATCTACACAATTAGGGTTGCAATCTTTATTAGGTCAAAACCCTTCTAATACTCTCTTACCATTGTATTAGATATTGAAATCCTATGTTGCTAGGTTAGCTTAACAACTAGGTGGATAAGCCTCATGAAAAGGATAAATGATCCCCAAGAGAAGGATAAGAGATCCTTAGGAGAAGGATAGGAGATCCTTAGGAGGAGGATAGGAGATCCTTAGAGAGGGATAAAGGATTCTTTTGAGAAGGTGACTGTAAATCCCATGGACTTAGGTTAGCCTAACAACTCAATGTAAATCCTTTAATAGGGTGACATTCTAAGTTGAATGTTCTTAAGTTCTCTAATAGGGTACACTCCTAAAAGAGTGTAGAAATCCTTTAACAGGGTCACATCTTATAGTGTGTAAAGCCTTTAACATGACAGACCATCAAAAGTGGTTGAAATCAATTGCATAGTTATTTTGTGGGTATCATCCCCACCCCAGTTTTACCTTCTTATTCCTGGAGGGTTTCTGGGTCATCAAAATCCTTTGTGTTATGGTGTGTTGCATGTTTACTTTTCATGATTGTTTAATGTTTAATTGCATGCATGATAAGACAGTAAAAAGGATAGCACTTCTGATTCACTCTTGTTTTATTAGAAAGTTTGAATTGGACATTATTGGACCTTGAATAACTGATTCAACCCCCTCTCAGTTATTCTAAAGAATTCTAACATTTCATTCCACTTGAGGATCCTCCTCCCACTCCTCTTTTAACCTCCAAAATCATTTTGCAAAAAATCTCCACAATCCTGCAAGAGACAAGCTCTGCAACGACATTATTCCCTAGCCGAGCATGCTTTAGCTCGCCTAGGGGAAGAGCTTAAAAATGCTTGCCAATATTTTGAAGGACCCTACTTTTGCAAAAATATAGTACATTGAATGTACTCACTATCCCCAAGAGGCCATACAATTTCAATAGTGGGACAATGAGTTACACCATTATTTCTACAAATTGCTGAAAACAAGACAACAAACTATCTAAAATAGAAAGATTTTTATAACTATGAAACAAACAACTTTCAAAGAAAAATTCCTATAAAAAAAATGTTCTAATTAACCCTATCTATGATTCCATTAGGTATAGAAACCAAGGATAGTGCCAAAAACATCTTAAAACTTAGAAAATCAATGATTTTGCCTTTAAAATGTCATGCTAGAACACTTGTTCGTATAAATGACAATTCCTTATGCCTATTTTAGGGTTAGGAAGGTATTTATATGTCATTTTAGGTGTTTCCCTTCCATATTAGGGCTTGTTTCAGCCTTCTTCAAGTTTTAAAAGGAAAAATCCACCATTTCTTGCAAAATCAACATTTTTGCAAAAATTGCAAAAATTGAAATATAGCAACTTTTGCAATTTTTTCTTGCTCACTCTTTCTAACACTTCCAACTTGTTAAATTGGCTATCCATTAGAAATTCCATACTAGGGACCCTTCCCTAAGCTAGAGACTTATCCCTTAAGTTTCTCATTGCCCTATGGTAAGGTATGCCTTTACTTTTAGGCCAATTAGGGACTCTTCCAAAGACATTGTGACTTCCTACACCCTAGCTATCAGACCTAAGTCTAATGACCCTTATTGATGCAGAGCACACAACCTACTTTTGCCACTTGGTTCTTAAACCTCTACCCAAACCCACTTCAAGATGATGTCTTGGTTACCAGCCTTTGCCAAATGATGACCTTTACTTATCCAAGTGGACTCCACTCTCCTGAGGTCCTTCCCTTTTCCTTGGGCTCTTGGCAAACTTGGATAAAAATATGGCTTTAGGGACACTTGCCCTCAACTAGGGCAATTAAGGAAAAACAAGTAAAAAGGTTTCAAAACTTCAAACTTAGACTTGATTCAGCATTTATAGGACTAAACCACTATTATTCATGCACTTTCAAGGCCCCAACACCTTCAAAGGATCAATATCCCTAACTTAGGCCTATAAATCCTAATAGGTCAAAATTTAGTTTTCCTTGGAAAAATCCAAAAATTTCCAAAGGACAAGGCCAACTTATCATCTTTTCAAATACCCTTTACCTATTTCTTGAAGACTTTAAAGGACCAAGGGCTAACTCTATTCCAGCATACCCAAACTCCACTTTAGTCCACAGATCCAATAGGCCTAATTAGGTTGGGTTTCCAAAGCAAGTGCTTGAAGATGGGTTCATAGAATCAACTCAACCCCATGGAAATATTCCTCTCCTTCCTAAAAATCCATTTCACCCTTCACCTGGGTTTAGACAATTAGTTTGGAAACCTAAATGTCATTTCTTCTTCAATTCTTGGCTGAACACATAGGGATGTTTAGCCTAGGGCCGGTTGGTAAAAATATCAAACCAATTCCTCTAGGTCTAAAAATTTTCCATGTCAAAGTACACTCCCCTAACTTGTATCCCACAAAGAGGCATTAAATTCCAACCTTGGGTTTGCAAGTTAGAGGCACATGTTTGCCAAAACCCTTGAATTTATTCCCAAATAAGCAATCTTCACAAAAACTACAATAACTTAAGAAAATGAAAAGATATAACATTCAAACCAAATGAAAATGAGACCTAATTTATTAGGCTATCTAACCATGATGGTTGATCTCCTTCATCAATCCGTACACATTCGTACAATTCAAAAAAATAGAGAAAATGACAGAGAATCAAAGTTTTATTCACGTAAATCTTCACTAGTCCATACAACTATGTTGTCCTCTCCATGTACAATATTTTTAAACATGTATTTCTCCAACAATCCTAACCATCATTCAAATGTTTATGCCAATGTTCAACTGCCTTTTCAATTCTTTAGCAAGAAAAGTTGTCATTTTGCATTTTTTTGCATAACATTGACATTTTTTCTTTAATAACCTCCTAGACACCTAAATCTTTGCCCAAAGACCGCAAGGCATTTAAATCTATCTAAAGACCTAAAAACTTCTTATTGCACAAAAAATAACTCAAATTCCTCAAATTTGACCTTTGGTTCAATTTGGTATGTTGGCTTATAATGACACCAAGGATCCAATTGACCTTACATATGGTCTTGTTACAAAAACCTTATTCAAATGACTAATCCATGGACCTATTGGATGTTTCAAGGTTCCCTTGCACCATTTGGTGGTTCGAGCATGTGTCTAAATAGTACTTCCTTTGCAATAGTGGCCTAATAAGCCCTTTAGCCTTAATTTCTATCCCCATACATTTTTGTGTATGAAATTTTAACACTTTGGAATTTGACATTATATCAAGAGTAGGAGGTGTCTTTGTGGTTAGTTTTTGCTTCCATTTAAGATATACTAAGTTGTAGGCCATAACCTTGCTTGTTGGGCTACTAGGAATCGAAGATGTTAATGAAGGAACTATGACTTTTTCTCAGTTTGAGGCCTTCAAATTCAGTCCATATGCCCTTGCTGATGTGGAAACAAGATGCCCTCTGGACTAGGTTTCATATGTTAAGCCTTTATTGTTGTCAAGGTACAAGTGCGGGATTTTGGGCCTTGTTTGGGCTTTCAAACTTTGTTTAGGTGTCCTTGTGGGTTTTAATCTCCCAACCTTCATTGTTAGTACCCTACCTAATGCAGAGCTTACACCCTACTTCCACCAAATGATTTCTAAATACCTAGCAACACCTAACCCACTGCAAGATACTAATCAAGTATACCAGCCTTTACCCAATTCTGACCTCTATCTCTCCAAGTGGACTCCACTTTTCCAAGGTCTTTCCCCCTCTCTAGGACTCTTATCAAACTTAGGTCAAATCTAGGCTTTAAAGACACTTGCCCTCAACTAGGGTTCACAACTCCAAAATTAGACTAGGATCAACATCACTAAGCTTATACCAATGAGATTCATGCACTTTTAGGGATCTAATAGCCCCAAAGGACCAATTTCCCAAAATCAGGCCTAGAAATCCTAGTAGGTTAGTTTTCAATTTTCTTCAGATAACTCCCAAACTTCTCAAAAAATGTGACCAGATTATCACCTTTCTAGATATCCTTTGCTAGGTTCTTGAAGATTCCAAAATATCTTAGGCTGATCTTACTCTAGCATATCCTAACTCTAACTTGGTTCACAAACCTAATAGGCCTAATTAGGTTGGCTTTCCAAAGCAAGTGTTAGGAAATGGGTTCATAGAACCAACACAACTACATGGAAGTCTTCCTCTCCATATCAAATCACCATTTCACCCTTTACCTAGGTCAAATCAATTGGTTTGGGAGTCTAATCACTACTTCTCCTACAAATTTGGGCTGAACACATAGAGATGCTCAGCCTAGGGCATGCTGGAAAAAATAGAAAACCTTCTCCTCTAGTCTTGAAACTCTGCCACATGAAAGATCATACCCCTAACTTTCTTTTTTCCAAAATTCATTAAGGTTCCATAGTTGGGTTGAGGGTTAGAGGCACATGTTTGCCAATAACTCAAAATTCAGGCTTAAATAGGTAGCCCTCACCAAAAATGAAATAACTTACACAAATGAAATGATAAAACCTTCAAACCAAATGAAAATGAAAGATACTTAACATATCTATCCAACCATGAAAATTGGTCATATTTTCCAATCAATACACATCTGTACAACATAAAAATAGAGTCAAATTGGTAGAAAATTAGGTTTGTCTATTGATGCAACTACTCAAATCCATACATCCACCACCACACTGATCATGTATGGTCATTAAATGATTATATGAATTTTTTCCAATGGATATAAACATATTTAATATGGTTATGCCATCATACAACCATTTTACAACCATATTGCAAAGTTGTCAACATTTGCAATTTTGCTTGACAACTTTTGCAATTTTTGACAATTTTTAACAAATAACTTCCTAGACACCTAGGACTTGACCAAATGACCCTAAGGACCATTAAAAACTTCTAAGGATAAAAATAAATCCTATTTTCATTTAAAAATCACCAAAATTTCTCATTTTTGACCCATTGGTACATTTTGGCACTCTAACTTACAATGGCACCCAAAGCCCAATTGACCTTACATTTTGGTCTTATTACAACATTCTCATTAATGTTCCAAATCTAGAACTAGGACCACTATCCATTTGACTTGTTTTATTGCACCACTACAACTTTCATAAATGATAGAAGGTGACATTGCACCAGTCTTTCTCTCTCTCCCTCTCTCCCTATTCAATCTAATGAACCAACTAGATTTGCTCTACATTTTAATGTCTCAAGTATTGCCTCATGGTCTAACTCATGAACTTTCCAAAGAGTCTTATTATGTGTTTTTACACCATATTTTATGAAGTAGATATTTGATGTGACAAAAAGGTTTTAATAATGAAGAATCTTCCTCTCTATTTGGAAATCCTCGAATAACCACAAGTTAGGGTTCTTTATAGAATATCATCTAAGCCATGTGCTAGTTACAACCACCGTACTGATATGGTACTCTAAACCTTCACCATCTATAACTAAGTGATCCAATTTTTCTTTGTCTTGGAAACAATGAAACAAATAATAATATGCCCCTTCTTCATTGTCTTCAGTTACAATAACAACCAAAACATGGCTTGCAGTGATAAATGTACAAAATGCGGTCATTAATTTAGAAAATACTTAGGTAAAAGTTATAAAGTTACATATTGAAATATAAATATATATATATATATATATATATATATATATATATATATATATTACCATATTGCAGTAGATCAAACAACCAGTCAAAGTCAATAGATGAATCCATCTCTACCATTTCCAGTGCTTGCGGTGGATGATAGGTGTTAATTGGGTCCAAAACCCATATATCCATCAGTCGACTCACAGTCATCCCAATTTTTCTCTGCACATGATGCACAATAGCATGTCATTTTTCATGTGTGTATACTCCTTGAACCTACATTAGAGCTTCTAAAAGAGTGTAACTCACTCGATCCTATTAGTGTGCAACAATCCTTATATTGCGCAATGTTAGCATTATCTATCAACCAAAAAAATCTACAAACCATAGACTCACCTTCCTTACCTAAACCCATTGTAGCATTAAACCATTGGATGATAGATTTTGCATCTATCAATATTGCTCTATCTTTGTACTTTAGTTCTTCATGAGCTAAGGCTCTTTTGATGCACGCACCTGCACCGTCATGCTCTCCCTTTCCAGGACCACCCTTTGTGAAATTCCACATATATTGAATTCTACACAACCTATGTATCCTACTCAACCAATAGAATATTCATGCATTCTTGAATTGAGATGTGTAATTGTCTGACGAAATAATGTGTTGACAATATGATATGCCCTTGTTAGAAAAATATCCATTAAAAAGTTGAAAACAACCATGTACAAACTCTGTAGAATGTGATTGATCATCGCTGATGTAAAAATGGTACTCCCTCAAAATCTTCTTATCATCCTCTGTACTTGTAGGTGAATGCATGAATATTATGTGAACAAATATGGAAACCTATTGAGAAGTATAATACTTTTCGTGCACCTCATTTTGTGGTTGTAGTTTGTAGTTCTCTATGAAGTCTACAACCAAAACAATGGTATCCAGTGGAAACATATCTTTGCACAACTTGAATTGCAAATCCAGCTATCGAGCTCTATGTATATGCCTTGCATACTTGTAAATAATCTTTTCACAAAAAATCTTCACGAACTCATACACTGGAATCTTTTCAATGACTAAATCACATCTTTCACCCTATTTCCCATCTTTCAGAGCATATGTCACTTTCTTATATTTTTTGTAATGTACTATTTCATTTCCAATTGCATGTGTACTATCCATATATTCAAAAGTTGATAAAAGTTGCAAAGAACCACAAAATAAGCATGTACAATCCAAGCATGATGTCTTGTAAAATTGTTCGCCATCCCGTATTTTACATAAAATTTTGGATATGAATTCCCTTGAAGATCTTGGTGGCTCATTCATGTCACAATCATGCAAAACAAACTAAGAATGCAAAAACACACATATATACCTAAAAACATCAAAATCATTAGAAAATTAAATGTGTATCCTACAACAACAAGTTGTGCATATGTGATTTATCTTCACATAAAAAGGTTTACCCATCTCAAAAAATATTTGACTTATTCAAATTTGAGGATACATAGCAATAAAATTTGCAAAAAAATGTTTCTAAGTTGAGTCCAAAAAATGTTTCGTATGTGGGTCATGATTTTGGCTATCAATCCTCCTTCTTACAACATCTCTTTGATTAGGGGAAACATGTGTGTTATTTTTCCAAAAATTTTCAATCAATGATTTCAAAGTTTCACTAATTTCTTTATCCTTTAGCAGTACTCTACCACTAAATGTCCATAACTCATTTTTTATTGGATCTTTCAATCTCTCACATTTTAGCATGGCTCTCCTTAGATTACCTCTACCAATTTTAAATGCTTTTCTTTTCTTTCTCATGAGTCAAGCTTTTTTCATTTGGGTACTTACTATTATTGATGAAAGTACTTGTCTTGTGATATTACTATCTTTGGTGCATGATTTAGAACCCACTTTGTCATAAGCACTCATTAGATTCTTTACAATGTTTTTTTCATTTGAATCATCCATCATTCTTAGCCCAAGAATCTTTATGATAGGCCTAAATTTTAAATTCCTCATCATTTCAACAAATAATTGGCATTGACCTATAATATTTAATTCTTCAAAGAATAATCTCCACATATGATTAACTTTTCTTTGACAAGTACGATTACTAATCTTGTCAGGCATTGATTTCAAAATGTTAGTATCAATATCAATCAAATATTTTGGTCTTCTAAAATGAATTCTAGAAGGTGTTATAATCTCTTCCATTCCCTCAACATTTTGAACATCAACATAAGGTTGAGTGTTTTTCATATCTTGAACCGAAGATGATGTACCTTGGAAAAAAGATGCAAAAGATGGAATATCACCTACTTGATGTGTTGATGTTGTGCCTTCAACATGACATGATGGAGTGTGTACATCATCAGATCTACAAATTAGCATCTCTTCAACATGAGAGGATGATATGACTCCAACATTGGTAGATGGTGTAGCTTCCCAATTCAATTGTCTTCTTGAGTGTAACAGTCTCATTCATTCTCTTTGTCTTTCTAATTCTTCCTCTTTGTTTCTTTGTATCGGTGGTTCTTGTTCCTCTTCAAAAGTCAATTCTTCATTATTGCTTTGCAATTTTCTTTGTTCATGTAGTAGTTTCATTTTATCTCTTTTAATTTCCAAATCTCTCCCCCTCTCTTCATTTGTGTGATTTTTTGGTTGATTCCTTAGCATAATGATGATTTCTATATGCCAAATTATTCAAACATCCGAATTACTTATAATTTGTAAATTATAAATCATTCAAATACATATAAAAATTATAATTATTTCAATGAATACACAATATATATTAAACAGCTTGCCAAATTTCTAATCATGTCCAAATAAAAACTCATCCAAACATACAAATTTCAATCAATTCACTATATATTAAACAACATGTCAAATTATAATCAAATTTGTCTCTATATAACAACAAAGAATATTTAAAAAGGACTGCACTAATAGTCTCTATAGAAAGAATATTCAAAAAGCCTTAAAATAGCATATCCAATGATTGAATTTGGTGTTTGCTAGCTTCATATAGAATGAAAGAATCTTCAAAAAGCCTTCAAATAGTGTCTACTAACTTCCAACAGATTGAAACCCATGTTTTCTGTCAGAACAACCAAATACACAATAGACAAAAAGCATAATATGCATTAGTAGGGATCCAAACTTTCTTTGTGGATTTTTTTTGGTGTTTTCATATAGTGCGTATGCCCTATAAAGTGCATACGCACTATGTGAAAAATAATCTCTCCCAATCCCACCATCCCCCATCCCCTACTCTCTCTCTCCCTAGTCTCTCTCCTCTCCCATCCCCTACTCTCTCTCACTCCCTCTCTCCTCTCCCAACCCCTACTCTCTTTCACTCTCTCTCTCCTCTCGTATTCCCTACTCTCTCTCTCACTCTCACTCTCCTACTCCCTCTGCCACCACCTACTCTCTCTCACTCCTTCTCCCATCCCCTACTCTCTCTCACTCTCTCCTCTCCCATCCCCTAATATCTCTCTCCCTACTCTCTCTCCTCTCCCATCCCCTACTCTCTCTCTCAGTCTCCCTCTCCCACCACATACTCTCTCTCTCCCATCTCCTACTCTCTCTCACCCTCTCTCCTCTCCCATCCCCTAATCTCTCTCTCTCCCCTCTCCAATCCCCTACTCTCTCTACCTTCTCTCTCTCTCTCTCTCTCTCTCTCTCTCTCCCCTCCCATCCCATACTCTCTCTTGTTCTCTCTCCTCTCCAATTCCCTCCTCTCTCTGTCTCTCTGTCTCTCTATCTCTTTGTCTCGCTCTCCCTCTCCCACCACCTACTCTCTCTCATCTTCTCTCCTCTCCCATTCACTACTCTCACTCTCTTACACACACTCCCATCCCCCATCTCTCTCTCCCTCTCCCACCACATACTCCCTCTCCCATCCCCTAATCTCTCTCTCTCTCTCTCCCCCCTCTCCCATCCCCTAATCTCTCTCTCACTCACACACTCTCATCCTCCTCTCTCTCTCACTCTCTCTCTCCCACTCCCTCTCCCACTGCCTACTCTCTCTCTCCCATCCACTACTCTCATTGTCTCTCCCATCCTATTCTCTCTCACTACCACCCCCTACTCTCTCTCTCAAACTCTCACACTCTCTCTCATCCCCTACTCTCTCTCTTACACACATTCCCATTCCCCCCCCTCTCTCTCTCTCCCACTCCCACTCCCTCTCCCACCACCTACTCTCTCTCTCTCTCTCACTCTCTCCCTCACTCTCTCCCCCATCCACTACTCTGTTTCTCTCTCTCTCTCTCTCTCTCTCTCTCAACACACAAAAACACAAACACTCCCATCCCCCCCTCTCTATCCTCTCCCATTCCATACTCTCTAGATCTCTCAAACACACTCCAATCCCCCCTCTCTCTCTCTCTCTCACTCTCTCTCTCCCATCCCCTACTCTCTCTCACACTCTCACACTCTCTCCCATCCCCTAGTCTCTCTCTTGCACACACTCCCATCCCCCCTCTCTCTCCCCCTCTCCCACTCCCTCTCCCACCACCTACTATCTCTCCCATCCCCTACTCTCTCTCTCTCCCCCCTCTCCCATTTCCTACTCTCTCTCTTTCACACACACACACACCCCCATCCCCCCTCTCTTTCTCTCTCTCTCTCACTCTAACTCTGTCCCTCTCTACTTTCTCTCTACCACACTCTCTCCCATCCCCTACTCTCTCTCTCTTGCACACATTCCCATGCCCCCTTTCTCTCCCTCTCCCACTACCTACTCTCTCCCCCATCCCCTACTCTCTCTCTTTCACACACACACACACACACACACTCTCTCTCTCTCTCTCTCTCTCTCTCTCTCTCTCTCTCTCTCTCTCTCCCATCCCTTACGCTCTCTCTTACACACACTTCCATCCCCCCTCTCTCTCTCTCCCTCTCCCACTCCCTATTTCACCACCTACTCTCTCTCACACTCTCTCTCTTTCACACACACACACACAAACTCCCATCCCCCCTCTCTCTCTCCTCTCCCATCCCCTACTCTCTAGATCTCACACACACTCCCATCACCCCTTCTCTCTCCCTCTCTACTCTTGCTCTCATCCTATACTCTCACCCTCTCTCTCCCATCCCCTACTCTCTCTCACACTCTCTCTCATGCCCTACTCTCTCTCTCTTACACATAATCCCATCCCCCTCTCTCTCTCTCCCTCTCCCACCACCTACTCTCTCTCTCTCTCTCTCTCAAGCTACTCTCTCTCCCCTCTCCCATTGCCTACTCTCTCTCTCTCTCTCTCTCACACACACACACACACTCTCTCTCTCTCTCTCTCATCCCCCCCTCTCTCTCTCCTCTCCCATCTTGTACTCTCTCTCTCCCATCCCCTACTCTCGCTCTCCCCTCTCCCATCCCCTACTTTCTCTCTCTGCCACCCCTCTCACACTCTCAAACTCTCTCCCATGCCCTACTCTCTCTCTCTCTCTCTCACACACACACTCCCATCCTTGTATCCCTCTCTCTCTCACTCTCAGTCTCACTCTCCCACTTGCTCTCCCACTACCTTCTCTCTCTCTCTAACACTTCCTCTCTCTCCTATCCCCTACTCTCAATCTTTCTCTCCCATCTCGTACTCTCTCATTGCCACCTCTACTCTCTCCAGTCCCCTCCTCTCAATCTCTCTCTCCCATCCCATCCTCTCTCTCTTCCACCCCTACTTTCTCTCTCTCTCTCACACACACACATGCCCACCCCTCATTCTCTCTCTCTCTCTCTCTCTCTCTCTCTCTCTCTCTCTCTCTACCTCTCTCCTTCCCTCTCTATGCACTATTTAGGTCTTGATAGTGCATGCACACTAAAGCACATATGCACTAAAGTGAAAATGCACTATTAAGACTCAAATTTTAAAAAGCTTTGAATAGAGGATGCACGCTATAGTGTGCATGCGCTATAGGGCACACACACTATTTAAAGCTTTGCATTCTACCAAGCCTAATGCTTGATTTTTCCTTAGGGATCCAAACCAAAGGTTTGGAGTCTATAAACTAGTCTAAGACATGTTTTATTGCAAACATACAAAAAATGATTGATTTTTGGAGTGTCCTCTCCTTCAAGTTTCCTCATGGTTGAGCATTGATAAAATCAAGTTACATCACATTGTAGGTCTTTATGTTAACTATATTACCATATAATTTACTTTTTATTTCAACTATTTCAAGCCTTTCAAATATAATTTTTTTTGAATGTATGTCCATTTTTTGTCAAAAACCAACATGTACTAACTGGCTTGTAGATTTTAGCTCATTCATTGAATTTTGCAACAACTTAGGTTTTTAGAAACTAGACTGCATTCTACACATTTTGAAAAAAAGAAGTTTTGATTTTAGATTAGTTTTCAATCATTTCTAGGTGGAGCACACAAATATTTCATGTTTTTGTGATATGTCTAATTAAAAAATTCATAAAAAAAAATACACATTATAAAATTACCCAAAAAATCTAGGATAAACTACATAGTGTTAGGTAACTTTTAACCAGAGCAATTAAAAAATTTCAAAAAAAAGGTTAAAATTTTAGGGGGGCCACACTTTGTACTATGTTATATTTTTTTGGAATAAAAAGTACCACTTTTTGTGGCCCCATTTTTTGAGGACCTAAAACTAAACCAGTTTGAAAAAAAATTAGTAGTTTAGAAACTAGATTCAAAGGATTACTACTTTTGTTTTTGTCATATTTTAAAATTTTGAGAATAACTTTCTTCAAATTCTTGCTGAAGTTAAAAATTTGTTAATTTCAAAAAAATGGTGTCCATTTATACCCCCTTTTGACACCACAACTTGGTGCACTTACCCTCCTCATGATTGCATAGAGATTGGATGCATTGAGTTGAAGTTTGAGTTGTTTTTACTTTGTTGTTGGAACTATGTTTTTTTGTTTCTGGGTGCTTGTTATAGGCTGTGTAAATAATTTTGTGTAATGAATGAGAGGATGTTGATTTTAGGGGTTGTAAAGGACCTAGGTTTCTACCTTTTTTTTGAAGTGAGAGTTCTAATTCAATTAGAGCTAGGAGAAATCATGATTTTTCTCGGGTATCAATTTTTGGACATTTAATTTCCATTGGAGGCCAACTTGTGGCTCTTCAAGTATTTAATGTTAGTTTTTGGCATTTTGCACCAACTTGTATCTTAGATTAGTATAAGTAGGGGTTTTGGTGGAGTATTTTATTGATTCATTCATGATAGGATGATTCATTCATTCAGAAGAGGAGTGAGTGTGGGAGTAGTTAAAGGGCAAGTTTTACCGAGTTTGTAGATAGAGCACCAAATGTGAGGTAGTTTATAGAAAGATTGTGATAGAGTTGTGAGTGTGTGGACAGAGCATAAAATGTGAGGAAATTTACACTTGGATCTTGGATAAGTTGGAGTAGAGCTATGGCTCTGGCTAGAAAATAAGGAGATTGCTTGGTGGGCTTGCAAGCACAAGTTTAGATTCCCTTGGTGGTTTCTTCTAGATCGTTGTTATGTTACAGAACTAGGCTAGCTATGATAGTGTTTGGATTGGGTCTTGAGGGATCTTGTAGAACTAATTTTTTAATTTCTATTTCTATTTGGCCCTATCCTAGAAGGACTTAGATAAAGGCATATTTCATGTAATCAGTTATCTTTTATGAATAAATTATTTTAATTTGGTATCAGATCTTGCATTATTGCTTCTTGCTATTATGTTTTCACTATGTGGTTAGATTGTTGGAGGATAGGACATCTCATTTGGGGATTCTCCTACCTTGTACTATGTCAGATGGTATCAGAGTGGAGGTTGTACTTGAGCGTATATATAGATTACTGAAATTGAGGCAGTTTGCACTAGGACTTAGGTTGTAGAAGTAGATCTGAGTTGATCTTGATTTGGTGGTGGATTTTATTTTTGGAGTCCTAGATCTCTTGGTTGTGAGGTGGAAGATTGTGGTTCTTGCTTATAATTATAGAGGACTTGTAGATGGATTGATGGATGCAAATATGGAAGACTAATCTAGTTGAGTCATGATTGTAGAGAGTTTGTAGATTGCAGATCCATGGTCCTAGACTTGTGATTTGGTTCTTGATTATTCATGTGAGGTGGCTAGTTGCAAGCTAACTTGAAAAAAATTCAATTTTTTTAGAAGGAGCATAGGAAGGATTTGTTGTAGAGAGTTTATGAAGATCTTGGGAGATGGCTCTGAGAGAATTGGACCCAAAGATAATTGTAAATCTTTTTGATGTGCTGGAAAGGAGGTTTTCAAAGATGTCTACTTGGGTTAAAGCTAGTTTGGCTAATCAAACTAAGAAGGTGGTTGCTCAGTTTGAAATTATTTTAGCTGATTGAGATAAGGATAGGATGAGGAAGGAATTTTGTAGATTTTTGTGGAGTTGGAGTCTACTAATTTGGAAGAGATTTATTTATGGCCGGTTAAGATACTTGCTCATGAGAGAAGATGGCATGACAAGAATTAGGTGGAAGAGGTTGGTTTTGTGAGTTAGTTTGTGAAGTCTAATACAAAACTTGTAGAGTAGCTAGAGGTTGTTGCTAAATATATTCCTAACCTTGTTAATACTAGGATAGACATTGGTTTTCATGATCAGTCAGTTGGGTTTGACATGGAAACTACAGAGCACTTGGTCATGGATGATTTGGTTGTTCTTGGTGATGAGTTGTGTGTTGCAGAGTATCTTATTGTGAGCAATGAGGTTTCTAGTGTTGCAGGTTTGGAATATGTTGATGGAGATCTACATATTGGTATTGATATGGAGTTTGTTGTTCTTGGTGTGGATAAACTAGTTGTTGATGTGGATAAGGATTTACTAATGAAGAATTATGTTCAATTTGTTCTTAGGTGTGAGCATATTGATTGGGTTGCTGATATGTATTTGATTGTGATGTTTCATTGGATGAATCATAGATGGTTGACTTTTCGATTTTTCAATTGACTTTGATGAAGTGGAAGCTTTTGGTAAAATGAAGTTTGTTGCAAATCTTTCTTTGGGCATCAAAGTATGGGACATACTTTTCTGTTTACCTGGGGAGTTTGATGCAGGAGCATCAAGCTTGGATTTAGGTGGAGTTATGTTTTTCATGGTTAGGGATGTGTTGGAGACACATTGGAGAACCTTTCCTCATGATTTCATATAGATTGGATGGATTGAACTAAAGTTTGAGTTGCTTTTACCTCCTTGTTGGAACTGTGGTTTTCTAGTTTTTGAGTGCCTCTTGCAGGCTGTGTAACTAATTTTGTGCAATGAATCAGAGGATGCATATTTTAGGAGTTGTAAAGGACCTAAATTTCTACCTTTAGTTTGAAGTGAAAGTTATAATTCAATTGGATCTAAGAGATATCATTATTTTTCTCGAGTTTCAATTTTTTGACATTTAATTTTTGTTGGAGGCTAACTTATGGCTCTTCAAGTATTTAATGTTAGTTTTTGGCATTCTGGGCTGACTTTTGGCTTAGATTGGTATAAGTAGGGTTTTTCTTGGAGTCTTTTATTGATTCATTCATTTGAAAGAGGAGTGAGTATGGAAGCAACTGAAGTGTGATTTTTCCTAAGTTTGTGGACAGAGCGCCAATGCGAGACAGTTTACAACAGGATTGTGATGGAGCTGTGAGTGTGTTGAAAGAGCATCGAATGTGAGGTAGTTTACACTTGGATCTTGGATAAGTTGGAGCAAAGCTAGGTCTACAACTAGAAAAAAAGGAGATTGATTGGTGGGCTTGCGAGCAAAAGTTTAAATTTCCTTGGTGGATTCTTCCATTTCATTGTTATGTTACAGATTTGGGCTAGCTGGGATAGTGTTTGGATTGGATCCTAAGGGACCTTGTAGAATTAGATTTGTATTTGCTATTTTTTTTTGGGCCCTAACCTTGAAGGCCTTACAACCAAGTATATTGCATGTAATTAGTTATCTTTTATGAATAGGTTATTGTAATTTGGTATCGGATCTTGCATTGTTTCTTCTTCCTATTATGTTTTTGTTGTGTGGTTAGATTATTGGGGTCTAGGAAATCTCCTTTGGGGATTCTCCTACCTTGCATTGCATCACATGTAACTAGTCTCTTTCCTAAGAAAAAAGATCCTCCACTAGTGCTCTTTGTAACAAACAAATTGTAATAACAAAATAAAGGAGATATAAAAAGAGTTTTCCTTAACTAATTATTGAAATAAAACATCTTGAATTCATTCTCATGAGAAATTAACTAATTTTAACTACTAAAAATTAACTGAGATAACAAAATCAAATATAAATAATTGTAATAAAATTCAACTAAAATATCTATAATAATGATTAATTGAAATAACTTTAATAATGATTAACTGAAATAACTATAATAATGATCAATATAAATAACTGAAATAACTAAAATAATGATCAACCAAAATAACTTAAATAATGATTTACTTTCTTTCCTTGCATACAAGTAAAGTAATGCATAATATGAAATAGAAAAAGGAATATACAAGAAGTAACTAGTGAGTCTTTAATTGGTTGTGCAAGCGTTGTCTTTCAGTAAGAGAAGAAGCATTAACTTAAGCTTAACCTCCCAACCTTGGGACCATATTCATCCCCACACAACCTATTGAATAGAAAGGCCCTCCCTACCATGGGATCAAGCTTGGGATACTTTTAGTCTAGCCACCTAAGTATTCTAGTGTTTAGAATGTCTGCACAATTATGGACAAGCATGTCTAAATAACTAGCACTATTGACATCAAGTGATCATAGATGGAAAACATGCTTTTAATAAAGTTTTCCAAGGTTTTTTAGATGGGTACAATTACCCAATCACCACTACTCAACTTGATAATAGGGGAACAATAAGTATGATCATGTATGAGCTATTAAATTATTTTTCTTTTTCAAATAATTTAGAATTGTTATGTCATGTTTGATTTTTATTTCCTTATTATTTCATATTTTTATCTCACCTCTTCCTTGGCTATACAGTTGGGTGAGTCCCAAGTGTTTGAATCTCAAAGTAATCAGTTACATCTATGAATCCTCAACTTGATCTGAGAATATTACATGTTTTCAACATACCACATTTTTGCAACCTAAGAAATATAATCTTAAGACTTGCAAAATAATACCTTTTGATTCTAACATTCAAGATTAAAATAAAGATGTCAAATCATATCATAAACAATTAGTCTTGACTTATCATGAGAAGTTCTCATTTAAGGTGGAACTATTTGATGATATCAAACAAGGATTTTGTATGACATTTCCAGAATCTATAGTTTAGTGCTATAAATACAATGCACTGGTATCTGATAAAAACATATTATCAATCAATTAGATATGATAAGTCAACCACATATCCTAGTAAGTTTAGAAGTATTGGAGCCTTGCCTAGATGCTATTAATCAGTTCCTTCATATTAATCACTTCAAACACATATCTTAGTGTGATTACCAATCACATCTTTTAGCAAAAGTATTCAATGAAATGGTCAAATCGTAGCAAGGAAATATGTAGAGGGAAAGAACATTAGGGCTAATGTAGAGAGATATCATGAGTAATGAGACCCAATGGTCTCTCATGACTTCATAATTTAAAGAAGTATTCAAAAAAAAAATTGGTTTCCAAGAAGCTATAACTTAAAAGGAAAAGACTTGGCTTGTTGAACACCAATATGCCAAATGTGCATTTTGGTTATAGTAAGAAATTGAAAAAATATGGAAAAATATTTGATGGTTATAAATCAAGGATAATTCACAATATATTTATCTACTTGCAAGTAGATGTATTTATCAGGTGGAATCATATTATTTATTTTATCCAAGGTCATATCTATTATTAAGTATATCTAAATACTTTCTCTATTTGGAAGATTATTTTATCTTCTTGTACATGTATTTAAATGTACATACTAGATAAAATATTGTATAAAAATAATATTATGCTATAACATTTATTTCTATATCTAAGTGCACATACATAAATATTGTTTTAATGATGTGGTGAAAAAGTCAATCAAAAACCATTTGAGGTACACATTATTTTTAATTAAAATAATTAATATTTTAAATGTTTATTTAATAGCTCATGTGGGTCCATTGATTGTATCTGGATGTTCAAGTCACTAGGTCCTTAGCAAGATAATTAAAGGTCATACTTGTCAACCCAATAATTAGACTAAGCTAGTATCACATTGTGTTGATCCTATTTAGCAATGCCTCTCCCCTTCATCTTCCCCTGCCACCACCCATGCAACATTTTCCATGATAATAAAAAATTTCATGATAAATGTATAAAAATATTTAATGTAGATTAGGAATTTAATTATTAACCATAATTCTGAAATCAAGCAACTGTTAATCATTAGATGAAAAATAATGGACAACAACCATCATCATTAAATAGTTAACATATTGAATAGAATGGATATATTTAACTACCCTTTTCACATGATTATGAAAGAATATCCATTTAATCCAATGGCTATAAATAAATTTAAATTAGGTCAAAATTTGGGATCTAATATAGCCTCCCCCTTAAGTTTTTCATCATCCTTGATGAATGTCACAACAAAAATTAAAATTAATATCCATTCAAACCATTACATCAATGAAAATAACTATAAAAGTAAAAGTTTAGGCTCTAGTCCTAGAGAAAAGATGTGGGTATTTTTCGAAAAAAAAATTATAATATTTTCAAATAGCATTATCCTCTACATAATGATCCCACTGGACCTTCCATTGAGTCACATCTTGATTTTATAACCATAACTTATGCACATTGTGTAGTCTGAGTGGTTCTATTTCCACCAACCCTAGTTCTCGTACCTATAATAGGTTCCAATCAATTATATGATCATTATGAGTGACATATTTCTTAAGGTATGATAGATGGAGATGTTTTGCATCCTTGCAAGAGCTAGTGGTAAGGAAATTTAGTAGGCTATTGGGTTCATAATTTCAAATATTTCATAGGGCCTCACATACCTTGCGGCCAACTTGGCATTCTTACCAAACTCGATGGTACTCTCTTGAGGTTTTACTCTTAACATCACCTTTTCTCCCACTGAGAATTCTCTAGGTGTTCTTTTTGCATCTGCATAACTTTTCTGTCTATCATTGGCCTCTTTCAAACTTTGACAAATTTGGATTACCTATTCCTCCATTTCCTTAAGCATTTTGGGTCCAATAATAATTTTGTCCTCCAATTGATTCTAGAGCTCACATGGGTTCTAAATTTGATATAGAGCCACAGAAGGGGTCATTTTAATGGTGGATTGATAGAAATTGTTATAAGAAAATTCTACCAAGGATAAATATGTTTCCCACAAGTATTTCTAATCTATATAGTAAACTCTTTAAAGATCTTCTAAAACCTAGTTTACTCTTTTTGTTTGACAACCAACCTCAGGATGATAAGATGAGTTGATGTTCAGCTTAGTCCCTAATGCTGAAAATAATGTTTTCCAAAATCTAGAAGTTATTCAAACATCCCTATTTGACATAATTTTCTCTAGAACTCCATGTAATTTGAAATCCCCTTTTATGAATTTATGAGCGATTTCTTGTGCTCCATCAGGTAGATTTCCTGGCATAAAATGAGAAAATTTTGTCAATCTATCTACTACTACTAGAATGGTGTTGTGTATATTCCATATTGACTAAGTAACCCTTGTACAAAATCCATGGAATTTATCTGTCATTTGCATTCTAGTACATCTCATTTGGGTGCAAAAGGCCAACTGGGTAACAACGATCTAATTTTACTCATTGGCATTCTAGGCATCCTACCACAAGTTCTATAATTTCCCTTTTTATTCCTTTCCAAAGTATAGAGGTTTTATATTAGACAACATTTTAGTCACTCTAGGGTGTCTTGAATATGGAGCTAAATGAGATTCTTCAAGAATCATTCTTTGAAATTTAATTTTGTTGGGTCTATAAATCCTATCATGATATCTTAAAAATCCATCCTCCTCTATCCTAAATTATGAATACTTGGGATCATGTGGGTCTTTGATGAGATATTAGTTGATCTTTGCTAAAAAATTTGTTGGTCAAAAGAATAGTCTTGACAATTGAGTGTCAACACACTTAACCATTTTCACTATATATGTTGAGTACACAATGTATGCCAAGCAAGAATTTTAAATAGGTGGCAAGCCATAATTGGTGTTGAGCAAGTCAAAATGTAGTATGTGCCAAGTGATGCAAGAAATTTTCATGTGCCGAGTGATCCAGAAGTGTTCAGATGCTAAGCAATACATAACATACATGTGCCAAGCAATATAGTGTTTAACAGGTGCCGAGAAAACTAGGAAAGTAATAGATGCTGAGTAATCTAGGAATTAGTTCATGCCGAGCATCAATAATGTAATGAGTGTCGAGTAACTCAGGATCAACATAAGAGTTTTTTCTTTCACAAACTAGGATGTAAACCATTTTTGGAGCTGACTTAGAGAGATTTCGAAGGAGAAAAAGGATAAGAATGAATCATTTACATTCCCTATGCAGTCAACATGTAGCCAATCAGAAAAATGGAGAAGACATGCAACCAATGAGAAAAATCCAAGGTATGAGGGGGAATTTGAGATTTAATATGGATTGTAGATCCATACCTAACCCTAAGTCTTCACTTTCTTTAAAAGGAGGTTGAAAACCCATTGCATGTGTGGAAGAGAAAAGTGTATGAGAAGATTATAGTGAAATTTTTGTGAGGAGGAAAGACTTAGAGAAATAGAGCAACAATTTTATATCAAGTTTATTAGAACAAGACAAGGAACAAGGAAAACATATAGAGATCAGATCAAGAAAGAATCAGAACAAGTAGAATAGATCTAGTACCTAAATCTAGCAATTTGAGATTGCATTCAATCAGGTCAAATGTTCTAATACTTTCTCACCATTGTATTAGATGCTGAAATCCTATGTTGATAGGTTAGCTTAATAGCTAGGTTGGAGAACCTTTGGAGAAGGTCATGAAAAACCTATATATTAGGTGGCTTTAACAACCTATTGTAAATCCTTTAATAGGTGACACTTCATGTAAGTGTTTGTAAATCCTCTAGCTAGGTCACTATTGACATAGTGTAAAGCCTTTAACAAGGAAAACTGTTAGAATTGGTTGAACATTGATTGCTGCAGTGATTTTTGTGGGTGTCATCCCCACCTAGTTTTACCTTCTTATTCCTAGAGGATTTTTGGATTACCAAATCTCTTATGTTATGTGTTGATGCATGCTTTCATTTCATGTTTTCTTATATGTTTTCATGCATGAACATTACTTTTAGTTATGTGTTAATAAGGGTTTAAAAGGATAAAAATTGGTTACTTCTGATTCAGGCCCCCTCTCAAAAGTACTCTTCCCATTTGAATATTCGAACAATTGGTATCAAAGTTTTGGTTCTCACAAGGAGAATCCTAAAAACTTGGAGAGAAAGGTTAGAAGATGGAAGTCTTTAAACTTGGGAAGATCATTCACAATCATGTGATTAATTTGCAACTAGCTCTACACAAAGTAAAGGAAGCTAGGGAGGAACTGAGAAAATCCTTGAAAGAAAGGAAGGAGATAGCCATAGCTGAAAATGACATACACTACACACACAAGTGTTTACCAATGGAGACTCCAAGGAGTTTGATGTGGCAATAACATAATTAATGGAGAAAAATAAAGCACAAGCTGAAGAAATCAGATTACTTAAGCTTGAACAAGAATCACAAGCCATAATGCTTTGTGAAGTGACTAAACAAAAGAAAATAGCGATTAAAGACAAAGCCATGATAGAAGATAACAAGAGAAATCTCACCAATAGGCTGGAAGAGAAGATAATTGAATTTGAAAAGATCTTAAACATGCAGCTAGACACCTTAAGCCAGATGATAAATGCTCATCATGAGCTAAACATTAAGGACATTGAGATCTCCACTTTGAAGATGTAGAATAATTGTAGAATGAATTGAAGAGAGAAAAGGAAATAGTAGAAAGCTACAAAAAACCCAATGAGGCCATCAAGTACTTTGGACAATTGTTGAAATCACCAAGTGCTAGTAATGATACTTCAGGACTTGGATACACAAGCACTGAACAAGGAGAATCATCTAAGGCTACAAAAGAAGAAGCAACAAAGGTAAGAACACTAAACCTACTTGTCATTTCTATGGTAAAAAGAGACATACCTCTAATGTGTGCAGAAGTAAGAATAATCATCAACATGATAATCCTACAAATGCAAAAAGAAAGGACATTCAACACAAGACTGTAGAACCAAGACCATGAGGACACCAAGATTTGAAGGTCACTACTACAACTACAAAAAGTATGGACATAGAGCATTTGAATGTAGATCAAAGCCTATGTTGACACCTAATCAGCCTACAAGAGGAATCAATCATGTACATCACTACAATTGGGATTACAATACTAGGTATAACTGTCACTATTATCAAGAGTATGGACACATTTCAAGGGAAGTTACAGTAGGTGGCTAAACCAAACCACATGTTTTAGTTTCTTTAAGACTGGTCATATCAGTAGAAATTGTCCTACAAAGTCAAAAGCACCAAAGACTAAAGTCAACAAAGGAAAAGAAAAGATTGATGTTGAACAAATAAGAGGACAAATGAACAAGTTATGGAAGAAGAAAGGTGAATGTAGCACATCAAATGACGAGATCACTTCACCCAAGAGGTCAAGTGATCCCTCATCAAATTAAGCACAAGACAGATACATTAGGTTGATACATATAAAGATGTATCATACATCAGCCCAAGAAAACATGGAAGCACTGCAAAGAAGGAAATATGCATGAGAAAAGATGCCAAGTTAAAAGTTACAAGATGATGCTGAGCTACCTTTGGTTGGTGACTGAAACTCTAGTATATGTTAAGTTGAATAGACTAGTGGATGCCGAGTAAGACATGTTAGTAACTACCAAGAGATTGAAAAGTTTAGTTGATGATGAGTGAAATAAGATAATAGCTACCAAGTAGATGAACTTCAGTGGAAGTTGAGCTGATAAAATCTTTGGATGCCAAGTGTACAGCTGTAATCACAAATGCAATAAATGTTAGGTCTTTGAACCTAATAAAGTTAAAAATCATTCATTTTTCAAATCATTCAAACACAAAGAAAGGTTGAGCAAAGAGAAGAGGTGATTCTACAGTGATCAAACAATGATTTGTAGTGATTCCAACAATGATTCTACTTGATTTCATTGATCATCAGGTATTTCATTCAAGTGTCGAGCTATGAAAAACTTGAAAGTTTATTTAATTTTACACCCTAGTTTGGTAAATGATGGCATCTGGGTCAAAAACAACTAAGGAGAAGGAAATTCATGAAATTCAACTTGTTAGTAGTGAAATCAAATAGCTAGAGTTTAGGCCCATTCTTGAAGTCTCTTATAAGAATGATCCTGTTAGTGCCCTATCTATAATTCTTGATAAAGTTGTTATGGTTCAAGATGTTCAAAAGTGTTATAACTGTAAAGTTGGAGCCATAGGAGATTTGGATATTTTTAATGCATTTGATAAACTATGTGATAATGGAAAACTTAAAGATGAATTCTCCATAGTTGAGAAGAAGGGTTTGACCAAAACTCTAGTGTTCCCTATTGTTTTCAAAATAGAATGGATATGCATAGTGTTGAGCAGAATCCATGATGGAGCCTTTTGTTAGAGACAGGACCAGTGAAATTTACAAAGAAAACTATCCATAGGGTTATTGGTATTCCAACCCTAGATTGGCTGAAGACCCTAAGAAGTGACAAAAAGGAAGCCATAGAGAATAATATAGGTGCAAAATGGAATAATGGGGGAATGACAATAGACATCATTACAAAACCCCTACTAGATTTTACTATGAGAGTGATATACCACAAATTCTACTAATCAAGTAGACTAAATAGTGTACCATGTATTGTAATGGATGTATCTTATAAATTGGTGAAGAAAGATCATACATATGATCTTGTAGAGCTCATGTTATAGCAAATTAATGAGAATCTAGGAGCTATAAGGAAGTCTAAGGGAGCTAAATGCAATTTTTTCTTAGTTTTGGTCTGTATGTTTTTCTATATCATAAAAGAATTCCCTTTAGTAGGAAACGTGAGATGGGATCCAAATAAAACCATTGTTGAGCAAATAAATGGATTCATTGAGCAGATGGGTGAGAATTTTGAAACCCAAATGACCAGCTATTTTGAGTACTTCAAGAACTCCATGAAACAGAGGATGAGGATACCAATTTCACTAGTAGAGCAACATGTAAATGACATCTATTTCCTAGTGGATATTGATTACACATATATCCAAGCAGTCATACCTAGAGCAAGATGGCTTAGGCCATTGGGCTATGAACTTGATGTTGATCAAGCCTCAATAGGAATAATAGCACTACTTGTAGAAGAAATTGATAAGGATGCTTCTCATTTTGGAACTTATGATGTTGTTAAATCTAGAGTAGTCACATATCTTAAAATGGCCACTACAGTCGAGAAGAAAGACAAAATGTTACAAAAGCTCAAGAAAACATTTGGAGCTAATATAGATGTAGAAGGCTTTACAATAGAGGAAGGAGAAGCAGATGAAGAAGAAGATACCAATGAAAATGAAGAAGATGAGCATCTACAATTGACACAAGGCCTAGGTGAGGATAAAGAGGAAGAAGGTGCATAGGAAAAAAAAGTTGAGGAAGCACCTATCAGAACTAAAGTCACTAAGAGGAAGGCTAAAACTCTACCTGATCCTCAACCCAAAGCAAAGAAAGTGGCAAAACCTGCACCAAAGAAGCCTACTACTAGAGCCACCACTAGAGCTACAATACAAAAGGCCAAAGAAGAGGTAGAAAAGAAGAAGAAAACTACCAAGAAGAATGATGAGGAACCAAGAAAGAGAAGAAAATATGTAGCTCAACCTAACTTAGATTAAGAAAAGACAGAGATAGATGATAATAGTCAGTTCAAAGTGGTAAGTCGTCCACCCAAGTCTGTCATAGATAAATTATGTACAAAGATTAGAAATGATGACTTGAAAGATTTAAAGAATTTAAATTTTAATAAGATCACAAAGGAAGAGCAAAATAAAATAGAGGAATCTATGTATTCTATGATGGTTGAGTACAAGCACACACCTCTACAGCTAGATGACTCAATGCCCAAAGAATTGTATAAAATAGTAGAAGACAAATGGCATTTCTATCTACAAATGGAAAAGGAAATAAGGGAATCTACTTTAGCTAGATTGTTTCTTGATTTGACTAAGGGTTAGGAAACTAATGTAGTCAAGAGGCACAATAGTAGATTTACTCCAAAGCATAGGGCATTTAGTATTTTGCAAAATAAAATTGAACATGTTGTGAGAAAATCCACACAATTGTGGACAATAATTTATAAGAAAACTGATGATGTGTTTGATGAGGAATACAAGGTAGAAGCAAGTTCCAAGATAAAGGAAATAAAAACAATAGGAAAGAAGGAAGGAGAGAAGAAGATTGAGGAAGAGAAGAAAGTGGAAGATGAAAAGAAAGATGAAGAGGAGAATAAAGAGAAGAAAGAGGAAGAAATGGGTATAGATGAGTAGCAAGAGAAAAGTGTGCATGACACACAACTATCACCTCCTAGCCCTCCTCATGCCACCATCACACTTGTAGAGATTATCAAGATTAAGGATGTTATTGAAACTTTTGGTCAAAACATCAATCCATTAACTACAGAGGATCTAGCAAAGATCCTTGACCAATCAAGACAAGTAGCTAGATTATGCTTAAGCCCAATACTGGTTAGTGTTGATGACTGGCAAAAGGCAGTAGTAAAATCAAAGGAAGTCAAGGTGCAAACACAAGAATCACCTTCAACCACTCAAACTACTAGAATTTGATTCCTTCCACCACCATCTCCACCAAAAACAATAACAGATGCACTTTAAGTTTTGAGTGCAACAATAGAGGTAGAAACAGGAAAAACATAATAGCCAACAAGCACACCCCCAACCATTGATAGTGAAAAGGAGAAATAATTTGAAGAGAAGGAAGAGACAAGAGATAAGGAGGAATCTACAATACAAACTTTGGTTGAATTACCAAAAATAGGTACTCCCACTCAAACTCTTCAGAAGCTGAGCACTAAAATGCTAGCATTGCAAATTAGAACACCAAGCTCAAGCTCAAAAAAAGTTGCTCAAAAAATTTAGTATGGAATTCCTGAGCCTGATGAGGAAATTACAATATTGTACTATGAATCCAGCACTCTCACTAAGGAGAAGATTAATAAAATATAGAATGCACTAGATAGAAGAAGAAGAAGGCAAGAGATATTGAGAAAATAATATAATTATAGGCAAGAACTGAATGAGATAAAGGACATCTTCATGGATGCCTACAGCTTGCAGACACCTGATGAGTCAAGGCCAATACTAGACCAACTATCTGACATAGTTGACTAGGTGACAAATGAAGACCATGAAACAAATGAAAAATTAATGGAATGGTTAGAAAGGAAGTTCCAAGGAAAAGTAAATGAGAAAATATTTGGTGATATAGCACTAGCTCAAGTTGAGCTGGCTAAGAAATTGGATAGAGTAAAAATTTTAATTGGAAATATATTCTCCCTATACAAAAAGTTGTGTGATTTTTCCAATTTTACATAGGAGACTAGCCAGAAGATACTGAACTTGGAGAGAAATCTAAATATTTCTAGTATGCAACTCCCCACCAATCCAACTCAAAGTGAGAAGCATTTTGCTCAAACTCTTTACACACAAAGAGAACTAGCTATATTAATAGTAGAGGAGGAAAATAGAATAGCTAAGTTGACACAAATTTAGTCCTCTATAACCCCTCACTTAGAGGTACTCCATAAGGAGAAAATGTATACAGAAACAGTCCTCAAGAAAGATTTAAATCTTTCTACCTCAGACTGACTTGTACATCTAGCAGCAGAGTTGCCATCCAGCATAAGTCATTAGACATTGCACTAGCGAATTGGGATGCAGCTTTGAACATACTCCTGGAGGTAAATAGAACTTTTTTGGCTAAGCATGGTATTACTCAGAATCCTTTGCCATCAGTGTCAAAAAGGGGGAGATAAAGTAAGGAGGAGATATATGTATAAGAGAAGATATGTATATATGTAGATACTATGGGAGAATATCAAATTTTGAATCATTTTTGAATTACATCTATTCATTCATTTTGAGAATAAAGTGGAAATTTTGTATATGGTCAAAAGGGCAGAGCCAAGTAATAAGGAGAAAGGGGGAGATGCAAAATTCTGAACTTCACATATATTAGATACAACAAATAGACTCAAAATGTAGATATAGGAAAAATGATAGAGAGAATCAAGCACATTAGCATAGAATTTCAGTCTCAAGAATGGACAAGGCATAATCAACTCAAGGGGGGTAATAAGGTATATTGTTACTCACAATATTTTTTGAAATTTTGCATGAATGCCAAGCAGATAAAGAATATACTGAATGAGGTTAAGTTTATAAATTCTTAGTTAAGTATTTTTGACACTCATGTCAAAGGGGGGGATTGTTGGTCAAAAGAATAGTCTTGACAATTGAGTGTCAACACACTTAACCATTTTCACTATATATGTCAAGTACACAATGTATGCTGAGCTAGAATTTCAAATTGGTGTTGAGCCACAATTGGTTTCAATAAAGTCAGAACATAGTATGTGCCGAGTGATCTAGGAAATATTCATGCGCTGAGTGATCTAGAAATGATCAGATGTTGAGCAATACAGAACATACATGTGTCAAGCAATACAATGTTTAACAGGTGTTGAGCAAACTAGGGAAGTTATAGATGTTGAGCAATCTAGGAATTAGTTAATGATGATCATTAGTAATGTAATGAGTGTTGAGTAACTCAAGATGAGCATAAGAGTTTGTGCTTTCACAAACTAGGATGTAAACCATTTTTGGAGCCGACTTAGAGAGATTTTGAAGGAGAAAAAGGATAAGGATGAATCATTTACATTCCCTATGCAATCAGTATGAAACCAATCAAAAAAATGGAGAAGGCATGCAACCAATGAGAAAAATCCAAGGTATGAGTGGGAATTTGAGATTTAATATGGATCATAGATCCATACCTAACCCTAAGTCTTCACATTCTTTAAAAGGAGGTTGAAAACCCATTGCATGTGTGGAAAAGAATAATGTATGAGAAGATTATAGTGAAATTTCAGTAAGAAGGAGGAAAGACTTAGAGGAACAAAGCATAAATTTCATATCAAGTTGATCCGAATAGGACAAGGAAGAAGGAACACATACATAGATCAGATCAAGTAAGGATCAGAACAAGAACAATAGATCTAGTACCTGAATCCAGTAATTTGCAATTGCATTCGGTTAAGTTAAATGTTCTAATACTTTCTCACCATTGTATTAGATGCCAAAATCCCATGTTGATAGGTTAGCTTAACAACTACGTAGGAGAACCTTTGGAGAAGGTCATGAAAAACCTATGTATTAGGTGGGTTTAACAACCTATTGTAAATCCTTTAATAGGGTGACACTTCATGTAAGTGTTTGTAAATCCTCTAATTAGGTCACTATTGACACAGTGTAAACCCTTTAGTAGGGTAGGCCTTTCACAGGGAAAACCTTCAGAAGTGGTTGAACATTGATTACTACGATGATTTTTGTGGGTGTCATCCCCACCCCTGTTTTACCTTCTTATTCCTAGAGGGTTTATGTGTTACCAAATATCTTGTATTATGTGTTGATGCGTGCTTTCATTTCATGTTTTCTTATATGTTTTCATGCATGAACATTAATTTTAGTTATGTGTTAATAAGGGTTTAAAAGGATAACAACTGGTTACGTCTGATTCAATCCCCCCTCTCACAAGTACTCTTCCCATTTGAATATTCCAACGAATTCATCATGCTTTCGATGTTGTAAAATATGATCTTTTAATCTAAAATTAATAATAGTCATTGCAGAAATTTGTCTCGTTCTGCTTAAGGCATTTGCCACATTTTTTCCTTGCCCTTGATGTCATTAATGTTGAAAACTTATAGTCTACAAAAAATTCCAACCATCACCTTTGTCTAGCATTAAGGTTGGGTTTGGTAAAAATGTATTTTAGTCTATGATAGTTGAATCAAAGATCAAAAGGTTTTCCAATCAAATAATGTCTTCAGATTTGGAGGGCATGTACTATAGCTACTAATTCTAGATCATGATGGGTGTGATTCTACTCATAATTCTTTAGCTTTCTTGACTTGTATGCAATTACCTACTCATCTAGCATTAGTACTCCACCAACTCCTTCCCCTAATGCATCTGTTATGACTACAATTTTCTTTTGTAGATTAGGTACTCTGAGTATGGGTGTAGTAGTTAACTTTTCTTTCAAACATTCAAAAGCTCATTGACATTTTTCAGCCCATACAAACTTCCTTCCCTTTCTCTGGAGTGATGTGATTAGACTTGAATTCTTTTTTTTGACAAACTTCCTATAGAACCTTGCCAATCTAAAGAAACTTCTAACTTTTGTTAAATTTTTAGGTATAGGCCATTCCTTAATTGCCTTGATTCTTGATAGATCTACAACTATTCCTTAAGATGATATAATATGTCCTAAATATTAGATTTCCTTTTGATAAAAGGTGCACTTAGATAATTATCCATATAATTTATGTTCTCTTAGTCTTTGCAAAACCTTTTCTAAACCTGCTCTTGATGTTCCTTCTAAATTTTTGAATAAATTAGGATATCATCTATAAAAACCCATACAAATTTATCTAAATAATCCTAGAATATGCTATTCATTAAATGCATAAATGTTGTTAGTGCATTGGTTAACCCGAAAGGTAACAATTTGAATTCATAATGCCCATACCTAGTTTTGAATGCAGTTTTGTGAATATCTTCATCCTTAATATGAAGCTAGTGATATCCTGACCTCAAATAAATATTTGAAAATATTGTAGTGTCTTTCATTTAATCTAAGAGGTTGTCAATTAAAGAAATTTGGTATTAGTTCTTAATAGTAACCTTATTAGCATTATGCAATCTATGCATCATCTCATAGTTTTTTTCCTTCTTCCTAACAAATAATACTAGAGCTCCCAAGGGTGAAGCACTATGTTGAATCTGTTTCTTATTTAACATATATTGCAACTATAATTTCAACTCCCTTAATTATATCATTGTAATCCTATAACTAGCTTAGGAAATTGGTTATACTCCTACTCTGAATTCTATAGTGAAGTGAACATACTCATGATGGAGGCAACCTAGGAAGTTCGTTAGGAAATACATGCTGATATTTCTTTAAATAAGGGTACTTTTTTTCAAAGATATCCTTCCAATTTTTCTTCATTTCATGTGGGAAATCCCTCAAATCTAAACTTCTCGTACTACAAAGATCTCACAACCTTTTCTTCTATATTTTTTAAGTTGCATGGAAGTTATTTGTTTTGATTTAGTTTCATGTATAACCCCCTTTTTGTTTACTGATTTCCCTTAGTCATCGAAACAATCTACAATTTTAGGAAGACAATCAACCTTGACCTTATGTTCACTGATCCAATTAATGCCTATAATAATGTCATAAGACTCAAGTGGTGCCACATATAAATTCAATTCAGTAGAGAAATTTCGAGAATCAACCTAAGCCTCAAATAGACACTGCTCTACTTTATCACTTGACTAGTTAGCATACTCAACTGGCCATGGTTTTTCTATAAAACTAGATCTCTTTGGAAACCTACTTAATAATTTAGGTGATATAAAACATTTAGAAGCTCTAGTATCAATTAAGATGTTAATAAGGTTCCCATAGATCTTACCTAAAGTTTTGATCCAACCTATTTATTATTTTGTTTGTCGATTGTCAAGGGTTGCATGGATCCTTTACTAATAAACATGTTGTTCTTTTGGAAGAGGTGGTTGGTGTGGCTGATTGGTATTGATCTTAGTAGGCCATTCATTAGCATAATCATATCCTCTACAAGTGAAACATCTTGAAGGTGGCCCCTTCTTTTTTTTAGAGTATATAATTAATTTACTAATTATTTATTCTATTTACTTAAGATTACTTAGGTAAATCCATTCATTAATTAGTTGTAGTCTAGGAGTTAGTTATAAGTTGTTGGCAATACAAGAGTTTGTTCTCTCCTAAGTCATAGTTATCCTCTCACATTGTTCAAGGAATTTCCACCTCAAGTGGATGTATTCTTAGTTGTCACACTTATCTTCTAGCATCTTCTAGCTTGTTCTAGGAGATTCCTAGAGCTCTTTATATTCGAGCTCCCTCATTGTATTTTCATCATGGCATTCTCATTGTAAATACAATTTAATTTTTTTTGCATACCTCTTACCTCTCATGTCTATTTAGGGTTTATCCTTTGGTCCATGCTCTTCTCTCCTTGGCTTCTCTTTAACAGATTATTCACATGTAGGTGATCTTAGGCATCTTCAGAGTTGGATTTCATCAACTCCAACATGGTATCAGAGCCTCCTGCTGCTACTTCATTGAAGAATTTTTGAAGCCATGATTTGGAGTCACAAGCCCTAGTTTGTTTGTGCATTTTTTCTTCAAATCAAGGGGAAAACAATTTTTGGAGCACTTTCAGCCCAAACAAATGCTTCCATTGGATCTAGAAGGTGCTTTTCAGCTAGGAACCATATAAAATTTGTCCTTTTTGGCTACAGGGCATTCGAGAAAATTTTTTAGGCTCCCTACAAGCAGTCATATGGATGAATAGAGTGGAAAAAAATTTAAAATGGGGAGTATAGAGTGCACCACTGTGGCCCCGCCTAGTAGTCACTGCGGGGCTGCCTGAGCACAACCCCATGCCTCACCTGAATAGGTTACGTAGCCTGACTGCCTCCTCCACCCATGCGACAGAGCACCCAAGTTTCTCTGTCAGTAGCTCAGCTCACTCCTTCCCTATGCCCCACAGCCTCCACTGGTGTTTTTGATATGCACTCCACTCTGCCAGTCTTTGGTACCAAATCCTACCACACACAATCAACTTTGACAGGGTTCTACCTCCATTCTACTTAGTCACCACTAGTGGATAGCTCTGCCTCCGCTCAGGTATGTGTCAGCGATTGCAGTCTGTCTAGTTGGCATCATGTGGAGCATCATCAGCATACCCTCTAAACATTGTAGCCCAGTCAGCACCACATGGGGGTGACACATGGCATGTGCACCATGTGGCACATTGCCACATGGCCACTACCATGTCACTTGCTACATCATCCAATCTACCACATGGCATCTTTTTTTGCATTGACGAGCTCTTGGTCGTCAAATTTTTTGTAGTGAATTGCTGATATCAACATGATGTCAGCATTGCATCAACCTTGCTTGCACATCTCCAAGGTCAATTTTGGACCTATATTTGGTTTTTTGGCCATAAGTTAAGCATACAAAAGTATTTTTTCGATACAAAAGAAGTGCCAAAAAGTTGGTTCTAAGGAGGAGACATTGGTGTAGGTATTTTTTGGTTTTGATGTTATTTTATTGCCTATTTTGTTGTTAAAATCCGAAGTTCTATTTTTGACTCTAGCAAGCATAGCTTTTGCGTCCCATGTCAGTTTTTTGAAAACTTTATATTTTTGGAAAGTTGGTTCTGTCATCTTTTAAAAAATGTGGCCCTTTTCCTTAGTTTTTGGCCCATGCTCTTTCTATCATATTTTGAGCATTTTTTCTATATCATGGATATCTTGAGTGTTTTAGGCCTGAGGATCGTTTTCCTAGCATGGTTTCCTTTGTTTTAGGTTGTGCTATGTATTGTATTAGTTTGTTTTTGGTTTGGATAATTGTAGCTATCATTTTGAAGCACTTTTTGTATCACACTGAGATAAAGTGCTAGTTTTGCATTTCAGGGGTCATGAATGTTGTTTTTGAGTCAATTGTACATGCACTATTTTCATAAAGCACCATGGGGGGGATAGTTGTTTGTTGTTTTAGGCATTGTCCCTTTGTCAAGTGAGTGTCCCTTCCATGACATTAGCCCCATGTAGCGTTAGTGTGACCGTGTCTTTATGGGTGTTTGTACCTCTTTCCCTCTCTTGTCGTTCTTGGTTCGTCTATAGGAGATTTTGGCCCATCTTCTTAGTTTCTTGTCTTCACACCACATCTACATTAAGGGGGGGTTATGTTGTTTCTCTAATGCATCTGTGGTTTGATGGTTTGAGAGTGTGAACTATGTATTTAGTGGTTGATCCTATATACAAGGCGATTGCAGTGGCTGGCTACCTATGCATTTCGGTGAGATGGATCATCTACCAAATAGAAATGCTCAATTTTTGCCTTCTTCTTCCATGGTGGTACTTTAGATCAGCAGTTTGGTAGATTTTTGGCTTCTTCTTGCTTTAGTGATGCTCTTCATGATCACTCCTTGTTCCTGTTTTAGGGGACATTTCCCTAGTTGGAGGCTTCTTCAGTTCTTCACTAGGTTCTTGCCTCTTTTTAGGGGAAGGTTTTTCCCATGTGGTTTTCTCTCTTTCCCCATTTTTAGAGGTTGCATTTTGTTGCATTGTACATGGGTACCTAAAATGGCCTCGTTACTAGGACCCATTCTACATTTCATCTTAGTTTTGTGAGCTTAAGGCATTTCCCTGTGTTGCACTTAAGGGAGGGTGTTAGAGTAAATAATTAATTTACTAATTATTTATTCCATTTACTTAAGCTTACTTAGGTAAATGCATTCATTAATTAGTTGTAGTCTAGGAGTTAGTTATAAGTTGTTGACAATACAAGAGTTTGTTCTCTCCTAAGTCATACTTATCCTCTCACATTGTTCGAGGACTTTTCACCTCAAGTGGATGTATGCTTAGTTGTCACTTCTAGCTTGTTCTAGGAGATTCCTGGAGCACTTTATATTTAGGCTCCCTCATTGTATTTTCATCATGGCATTCTCATTGTAAATATAATTTCATTGTTTTTTCATACTTCTTCTCTCTCATGTCTGTTTAGGGTTTATCCCTTTCTCCATGCTCTTCTCTCCTTGGCTTCTCTTTGATAGGTTATTCACATGCAAGTGATCTTGGGCATTTTCGGAGTTGGAATTCATCAACTACAATACCTTTCACTGCCCTTGTTACTCTTATTTGTATTGAAATTACTTTTAGAATCCTTGACTCCATTCCCTTTTATTTCTAGTTTGCTAAATTTATAATCCTTAAATTATTTCTTCTAAGATCTAGTATCTATACTTTTTGTATTCCAGTTTGGTTTTCTTTTATTATTCTAGATGGAATCATCTCTCTTGACTTCATATTCTTGTCAGGCAACCTTTTCTAGAGCTTCTTCCATGGTTTGAGGAATGAGAAAAGCAACTACCCCTACTATTCTATCATTTAGTCCCATGATGAATTTCCTCACCTTCAAGTTCCTATATTTTTGGTATGGTGGTATATACTTTAGTGATCGAGTGAACTTCTCCTAGTACTTATGTACAATCATATCTCCTTGCTTAAGATTTTGGAAGTCCAGAAACTTTTGGTCATAAAAGGTTTTGAGTAACCAATACCTCTTGATAATGGTTAGAAATTTTTCCCAGGAAATATCAGTTGTTTTGATGTTTACTTCAACCTTGGTGTTTCCTCACCATGTAGCCAGTTCTCCAGTAAAGTGATATATTTCAAAAATTGATTTTAAGGTTTCTAAAAAGTTCTTAATTTCAAAGTATTATTCCATTTTGATTAACCAAGCCTCTGCATCCTCTATGGATTTATAACTAGAAAATTTGGGTGGTTCTATCTTTTTAATATCTATGGATAGGTCACTCACTATTTCTTGTTTCTTTTGTTTTTTAGTTTGGGTGGGTGAAGCTTGAGAGGTTTCCTTATATTTTTCAAATACTTTTGTTTCTATTTTGAGAGGAGGCGAGGATTGCATTTCCTCTTGGTTCTGCCCCAACTAGACTACCATCTCATTCATTCTATTTTTACATATTATCCAACTTTAGTTTTGTTTCTTGCAAAATTTGAAGTAATAAATCAGTGGATGATTGTGGCTTAATTTCATGGACCATGTCATGATCAACAACATTTTCATCACTAATCATTTTGTTTGTTAACTACTTTAACCTAGAAATTGCAAGATTCTTATGTCAATGTGTGTGTGTGTGTGTGTGTGTGTGTGTGTGTGTGTGTGTGTGTGTGTGTGTGTGTGTGTGTGTGTCTATATATATATAAGTATGCCTTCAAAAAAAAGAGTTTTCAAGTGAATATAATGCATGAATAAACTAATTTATTTAATCAACTTTAATACTTTTGTGCTGCATTTATGGCAGCCTTTATTTACAAAAATTTCCTCTTCTGAGGATGTTTACAATATGGAATCTAAATTTTTCTTCTCAGTATTCTATTCTATTTTAGACTTGTACATATCTCTCACCATACAACATCTATGGAAGTGCATAAGAGAATTGTCCTAATGAGCGTTCTAGTTTTGAATTAGTTTTTTTCTATTTTCTCCTTTACTAGTAGGAGTTTTCCTAACTCTTTCCTTCTTCATTCATTTCAAAGCCTATTTTAGGGTTTCATTGCCTTGAGGCATGGAACAACAAGAGTAATCAAAGTTTGGCATGTTCTTGATCAAGTACAAAAAGATGGGATTTCATGCCTTCTTGTGAGGTGTTTTATGTACTTGCACTATGTACATTTATTCTAATAATTTTTAGGTTTACTAGAAAGTAATGTGCCCTAGGCATAGTGTCGAACCCAATGCTCTAATACCATATATAACAAAGAGATACTCATAACAAAATTAAGGAGATCTAGAAAAAAATCTCCTCAACTAATTATTGAAACAAAACACCTTGAATTCCTTTCATGAGACATTAACTGATTTTAAATACTGATGATTAACTAAGATAACATAACCAAATTAAAATAACTATAATAACATTCAACTGAAATAACTATAATAATGATTAACTAAAATAACTGTAATAATGATCAACTAAAATAACTATAATAATGATCAAATGAAATAACTATAATAATGATCAACTAAAATAATTGTAATAATTATCAACTAAAATAACTAAAATAACAATTTAGTATCTTTCCTTGCATACAAGTATTGCATAATATGAAATAGAAAGAGTAATATACAAAAAGTAACTGGCAAGTCTTTAATATCTTGTGCAAACCCTGACTTTCAGTAAGAGGAGAAGCATTGACTTTGGATTAACCTCTGAACCTCAGACCATATTCATCCCGACCCAACATATTGAATAGAAAGGCCCTCCCTACCCTAAGATCAGTCATGGGATATTTTTAGTCCAACCACCTAAGCTTTTTAGTGTTTACAATGTTTGCATAGTTATGGATGGACATGTCTAAATAACTGTCCCTACTGACATCAAGTGATCATAGATGGAAAACATTCCTTTAGCAATCTCCACCAGGGTTTTTAGATAGGTAAAAATACCTAATCATGAGTGCTCGACTTGACATCAAGGGAATAATAAGTATGAACATGCATGAGCTATTAAATGATTTTCCCTTTTCAAATAATTTAAAATTATTTTGTCATGTCTAATTTTTATTTTCATGTTATTGTAGATTTCTATCTCACCTCTTCCTTGGCTATACATTCAGGTGAGTCTTAGGTGTTAGAATATCAGAGCAATCAGCTTTGTCTGTTGATCCTCAACTTGATATAATAATATTACATGTTCTCAACATATCACATTTTTCTGATCTAAGAAATATAATCTTAAGACTTGTAAAATGACACCATTTGATTCTAATATTTAGCGGTAAAATAAAGATGTGAAATCATATCATAAGTAATTGGTCTTGACTTATCATGAGAAGTTCTAACTTAAGGAGGAATTATCCAATGATATCAAAAAAGAATGTTGTATGAAATTTCAAGAATATATAGTTTACTACTTGTAAGTACAATGCAATGTTATTTGATAAAAACATATTATCAATTGCTTAGATATGGCAAGTCAACCGCAACTTGGTAAGTTCAGAAGTATTGGAGCCTTGGTTGGACACTATTAATCAGTTACTTCATGGAAATAACTTCAAACATAGATCTTAGCATGATTACCAATCACATCTTTCAGTAAAATTATTCAATGAAATGGTCAAATCATGGTAAGGAAATATGCAAAGAGATATCATGAGTAATGAGACCCAATGGTCTCTCATGGCTCCATAATTTAAAGAAGCCTTTGGAAAAACTTTTGGACTCCAAGAAGTTGTAACTTAAAAAGAAAAGACTTGGATTCTTGAATGCCAATATGCTAAATGTGCATTTTGGTTCTAGTAAGAAATTGAATAAATATGGAAAAAGATTTGAAGGTTATAAATCAAGGATAATTTACAATATATTTATCTACTTGCAAATAGATGTATTTATGAGGTGGCATCATATTATTTATTTTATCCAAGTTTGTATCGATTATTACATATATCTAAATACATGCTCTATTTGGAAAATTATTTTATCTTTGTGTACATGTATTTAAATGTGCATACTAGATAAAATCTACTATAAAATAAAATACTACGGTGTCACGTTTATTTCTATAGCTATGTGCATGTACATAAATATACATTATGATGATGTGGTGGAAAAGTTAATCAGAAACCATTTGAGGTGTGCATTATTTTTAATTAAAATAATTAATGTTTTAAATGTTTATTTAATATCTCATGTGGTTCCATTGATTATATCTTAATGTTCAAGTCACTGTGTCCTTACCAAGAAAATTAAAGGTCATACCTATCAACCTAATAATTGAACTAAGCTAGTATCCCATTCTATTGATCTCATTTGGCAATGCTTCTCCCCTTCATCTTCTCTTGCAACCACTCGTGCAAGATTTTCCATGATAATAAAAGGTTCCATTATAAATCCATAATAACATTTAATGTAAATAAGGAATTTAATTATTAACCATAGTTCTAAAATCAGGAAATTGCTAATCATTACATGACAAACAATGGATAGTGACCATCATCATTAAATAGTTAACATACTAAATACAATGAATATATTTAACTACCCTTTTCACATGATTATGAAAGAAAATACATTCAATCCAATGGCTATAAATAAATTTAAATTAGGTTAAAATTTGGGATGTAATACTCTTTCTTTCATCAATGTTTCTAGCCTAATCAACAACAGTGTAGGCTCTCAAGTCAAGTTTCTCCTTTTTTCTTGTAGCATAGACCATAGTCTTCTATTCCTTTTAGATATCTCATTATTGTCTTTCCAACCATCAAATTATTCTCCTTAGGACTCAAAGAGAATTTTGCAGCTATCCCAATAGATAATGCAATGTCAGGTTTTCTATGCATTACATATTGCAATTTGCCTACCATAGACGTGTACAATTTTTTATTCACATTAGATGAATCATCATTTATTGACAACTTGTGTCCTGTCACCATAGGTGTGCTAACTGGTTTGGAATAGTCCAAAAAAATTCAAAATTTTATTCACATATTTAGACTAAGTGATGTATTTACCATATTTTATCTGATATACTTGAGAACCAACAAAGAAATTGATCTCTCCAAACATAGACATCTTAAATTCCTTCTTCATTTGATTTGAAATGCTTTTCGTAATCCATCTTAACCTCCAATTATGATATCATCAAAAAAAATTTCAGCTATTAAAATACCTTTGTCTTTTTCTTTCTTCTAGTCCATATTGTTCTTATCATCAGTCCTTTCAAATCCAATCTTCACAAGATAATTGTGAAGCCTTTGTTAGGATAAACCACGGACAGAAATAAAAACTACATGCAAATATAACCAATAATAGAAAATAATAGAACACACAGAAATGAACACAAGGCACCAAGATTTAACGTGGTTCACCCAATCCCTAGGCTACGTCCACCAAATAGCAAGTCCGATCTTATTACAATCCAGTGATTACAACCTGATTACAATCCGTAATCCCTTACAGCTCAATACCGCCGCAAGAACCAATTTCGTATCACCACACATAAAAATACCCAACCCTAAGCCCTTTTTATACAAGTATTAAACCACTTTAGGTTTATAACATGTCGGCCATATGTCGGCCATAATATGTCGGCTACCATGTCGGCCCCTATTTATGAAGTATGTACAGTACTTTCCTGATCAGTCACCACAATCTAACAATCTCCCACTTGGAGACTGATCAGGCTCCACACTAAACAACAATCACCCACTTGGAGACTGATCCTGTAGCAATACAACTACCGCATGGGGCTCCCACTAGATCAAACCACCCTGGACTCTGCTGTTCTTTTATTCACATTTAGTCTAAAAGACCAACTGAAGCTGAAGAGGAGTTTAGCTTCTCCCTTGTTACAACCTTTGTCAACATATCTGCTAGATTTTCATTGGTATGTATCTTCTCTAGCTTTAACTGTCTATCCTCCAAAACTAACCGAATGAAATGGTACCGCAACTGTATGTGTTTGGTCTTAGAATATAGAGCTAAATTCTTAGCAAGATGAATGGCACTCTGACTATCTGTGAACAAATAATTATCCTTCTGAGGATGTCCCAATTCTTCCAAGAAGAACTAAAGCCATATCATCTCTTTGGCTGCCTCTGTAGCAGCAACATACTCTACCTCTGTAGTGGAGAGAGCATTAATCTTCTATAGCCTAGAAACCTAGCTCACGGCTGCCCCACCAACAATAAAGACATAACCTGTAGTACTCTGTCCGGTATCAATATCCCCAGCCAAATCTGAGTCAACATAGCCTTGTAAATCAGTAGTAGAGCCCCCAAAGTGTAAACACTTATTGGATGTTCCTCTCAAATATCTGAGAATCCACTTGACAGCATTCCAATGCTCAAATCCTGGATGACTCATATACCTACTAACGACTCCCACTGCATGAGCAATATCTGGCCTAGTACATACCATAACATACACAAACTTCCTATAGATGAAGCATAGGGTACCTTGGACATCTTATCCTCCTCTTCCTGTGTCTTGGGACACATCTCCTTAGTCAATTTCAAATTACCAGGTAAAGGTGTACTTACAGCTTTAGCATTCTCCATAGAGAAACGTTGCAACACCTTCTCAACATAATCAGCTTGAGATAGCGTCAATGTTCTGTTCTTCCTATCTCTGCAAATCTTAATACCAAGGATTTGTTTTGCTGCCCCCAAATCCTTCATAGAAAATGCATGTGCTAATTGGCATTTCAGCCCCTTAATATGATCCATGTTAGACCCAGCTATAAGCATATCATCAATATATAAACAAAAAATAATGTAGCTATCATCATCCAACCTCTTAAAATAAACATAGTAATCTGAATGACACCTATTATATCCATGCTCATGCATAAAACTGTCAAATTTTAGATACCATTGCCGAGGTGCTTGCTTCAAGCCATATAAACTTTTCTTCAATTTGCACACTAAGTTCTCCTTACCTTTGACCTCAAAACCCTGTGGCTAAGCCATATATATTTCCTCATCCAAATCACCATGAAGAAAGGCTGTTTTAACATCCATCTGCTCTAAATGCAAATCTTCAGTAGCCACAAGACTTAAAACAGTACGAATAGAAGTCATTTTAACAACAGGAGATAATATCTCATCAAAATCAATTCCCTTTTTCTCTGCAAATTCTTTTACAACTAACCTGGCCTTAAATCTTTTCTTACCTCCTTCCTCTTCTTTCAACTTGTAAACCCATTTATTCTGTAAAGTTTTTTACCTGCAGGCAACTTGCACAAACCCCAGGTCTTATTTTTCAACAAAGATTCCATTTCATCTTTCATTGCAGACTCCCATTGAATCTTAGTATCCACCTGCATAGCTTCATCATAACTTTCAGGTTCACCAGCATCAGTAAGTAAAATAGAATACAAAGAGGGAGAAAACCTTTGTGGAGGTCTAATTGGCCTTGTTGACCATCTACCATTCACTGGTGTGTATGGTATTTGTTGTTGCAGTTGTTGCACATCATGAGGAATGGCTGGAGCATCAGCTTTTGGAGTATCATCCAGCACTACATAATCATCTTCTTTCTTCTCATGTTGCTGCAACAGATCTTTGTACAACACTTTTTCATTGAATATGACATCTCGGCTTCTTATAATTTTATGATTTTCAAAATCCCAAAGCCTATAGCCAAATTCATTAATGCTATATCCAAAAAAGACACATTTCTTTGATTTAGCTTCTAGCTTGGTTCTATTTTTAGAGTCTATATGAGCAAAAGCTTCACAACCGAAGGTCTTGAGAAAAGAATAACTCACCTTCTTACTAGTCCATGCTTCCTCTGGAATACCACAGCCCAAAGGAGTAGAGGGACCTCTATTAATAAAATATACTATAGTATTGATAGCCTCCACCCACATGTGTAAGGGCAACCCAGCATGCAACCTCATGCTCCTTGTGCGCTCCATTATAGTCCTGTTCATGCGTTCAGCCACTCCATTTTCCTGTGGAGTCCTTAGAATAGTTTTTTGTCTACAAATACCATTAGTGGAGCAATAATATTCAAATTCATGACTACAATACTCACCACCATTATCAGATCTGAGACATTTTAATTTCTTACCAGTCTCATTTTCAACCAAGCATTTCCATTTCTTAAAAGTTTGAAATACATCAAATTTCTGTCTAAGGAAATAAACCCATACTTTTCTAGTTGTGTCATCAATAAATGTAACATATTAATGAGAGCCACCAAGGGAAGATACCTGAGCCGGTCCCCATACATCTGTATGCACAAGCTCTAATTGCTCCTTTTTGTTTTCCTTCCATGTCTTTACAAAACTCGCTCTCTTTTGTTTTCCATTCACATAACTTTCACAGAAATCCATATTCACACATTGTAGACCTGGTAAAACTTTCCTTGAATGAAGTACTTTCATACCTTTGTCACTCATGTGCCCAAGTCTATTGTGCCACAACACTGTATCAGAATCTACAGCAGCTATTTGTTCTCCCTGCTCAACTGCAGTAATTGTTCCTGAATATTCATTATTCTCTGAAACAATCAAAGTAGAAGGAACAATATGACCTGTACAAAGATATAAGGTGCCTACTTTCACACCTTTTGCTACTACAAGGGAACCTTTTGAAACCTTCCAATTTTTATCATTAAAAGTAACTACACAACCCTCATCACCGAGTTGCCCTGCTGAAATTAAATTTCTACTTAGTTTTGGAACATGTCTTACCTCATGTAGTAGCCAATGATTCCCATTCTGCAACTTAATCTTAATTTTTCCCTTTACAACAATCTGACAGGGTTCATTATCCCCCAAATAAACAAGCCCAAAATCCCCTTGGACATAATCAATGAAATAACCTCTATGAGGTGTAGCATGAAAAGCAGCACCGGGATCTAAAACCCATGAATCATCAACACTCTCTAAAGACAGAAGCAAAGCATCCTCTTCGGATTTTTTACTTACCACATTTGCCTCTTTGTCTCCATCTGATTTATCTCCTTCATTTTTCTTTTGAGTCCAGCAATCTTTCTTTTTGTGCCCTGGTTTTCCACAGTACCAGCAATCATTTGGTCCTCTCGATTGAGACTTCCTCCCCTTTGACTTTCCTCTTGATTTCCCATGATTTCCAGAGTTACTTCCTCTTTCAGTCGTTCTACCCCTGCTTTGTGCATTTAAAGAACTTCCTGATGTAGATCCACCTAAGGATTTTCTACGAGTTTCCTCACTTAAAATAACATCGATCACATCATCATATTTTAGGGTACTAGATCCAGGAACAGAATTACTCACCGCCATTACCAAGCCATTCCAGCTTTCAGGCAAAGAACACAAAATCAAGAGAGCCCTAATTTCTTCATCAAAATTGATACCCACAGAAGATAATTGACTAGTAATAGTATTAAACTCATTTAAATGGTCTGCAACAGATCCACCTTCTGCCATTTTCATATTAAATAAACGCTTCATGAGAAATACCTTATTTGAAGCGGAGGGCTTTTCATACAGTGTCGCTAGGGTATTCATCAAATCTTCTGTCGTCTTTTCTTTTGTAATATTAAATGCCACCGATGGTGCCAGGCATAACCGAATGCTTCCAAGTGCCTTTCTATCCAAAAGATCCCATTCAGCCTCTGACATAGTTCCCTGATTCTTGGCTTTTCCTTCCAACGACTTCCATAAACCCTTTTGATATAAATAGTCTTCCATTTGCATCTTCCATAACTGGAAGTTCTGCCCATTAAACCTGTCAACCCTCAACTTACCCTCATCTACCATCGCTCCCACTCAACTGTGAGACTCCCACTTAACCGTGAGACTTTCCTGCAGAGGATAACTGAAAGACAACCTGGCTCTGATACCACTTGTTAGAATAAACCACAGACAGAAATAAAAACTACATGCAAATATAACCAATAACAGAAAATAATAGAACACACAGAAATGAACACAAGGCACCAAGATTTAACGTGGTTCACCCAATCCCTGGGCTACGTCCACCAAACAACATGTCCGATCTTATTACAATCCAGTGATTACAACCTGATTACAATCTGTAATCCCTTACAGCTCAATACCGCCGCAAGAACCAATTTCGTATCACCACACATAAAAATACCCAACCCTAAGCCCTTTTTATACAAGTATTAAACAACTATTTATGAATTATGTATAGTACTTTCCTTATCAGTCACCACAATCTAATAGCCTTTCATACCATATAAAGCTTTGTGTAGCCTATATACCATGTTCTTATCATCGGAATCAAAAAATCCTTTTGGTTGTTCAATTTAAACCTCTTCCTCTAATATTCCATTCAAAAATATAGATTTCACATCTATTTGATAAACTTTGAAACTTGTGTATGCAGAGTAAGCAAGAAGAGTTCTTACTCTTTCAAATCTTACAATAGGGAAAATATTTCTACATAGGCTATCTATTTCTACCCCTTGCAAAATAATCTTTTCTTATTCCTTGTGACTTCACCATTCTCATCTAACTTATTTCTATATGCCTACTTGGTTCCTATCACATTCTTATCTTCTCATCTGGAAGGTAGAGTCCATGTCGTGTTCTTTTCAATCTATTCAATCTCATCTTTCATGGCTTTAGTCTAGTCCTCATTGCCTAAGGAATCCTTCACTGTCTTAGGCTCATTCATGCTCAAAACATAGGTATCACTTCTTAGCCTATTTCTTATCATTGTTCTAGCATCTTTATGTCCAATAATTTATGCAAAAGGGTGATATCTTTTGACATACTTTGATAATCTTGGCTCTGCCCTATTTTCCTCATTAGTTCTATCAATTTATAAATCACTATGTACTTCTATATTAGTTAATTCAACATTTGTTTCATGTACACTAATCTCAAAATAGAAATGTGCCTCAACTTCAGTCTACAATTTGAAACTGGACTGCAGTTTGGTTCTTGAATGCAACTCAGTATTCATTTTATGTGACTCTAAAGTCACTAAACTTCTTGTTAATTTTCTCCTCAATTTACAATATCTTCATCAACATGAATACCTTCATAAAATTATACAAAATATTTTTATTCATCTAGTTCCTTCATAGGTTCAACCTCATGTATTTCTGTATATTCATCAAACCTCACATTTTGCACTTTCCACAACTTTGTTAGTGTTAGTATTTAAACATTTATATGATTTAATTCTTATGGAATAGCCAAGGAATATACCTTCTTCACTTTTAGCATCTAATTTACCATTCTTGAAATCTTTGAGAATATAGCACTTGCTTCCAAATACCATAAAATATTTTACATTGGGTGAGTATGCATACGATGTTTAAAAAGGTGTTGAATGAGTACACTTCCTAACTTGTACATGGTTCAAGGTATAGATAGTTGTACTTACAACCTCTCTCTAGTGTTTCAAAGAAACATTTTTCTCCATCATGAGTCTCCTAGCATAGCCCATTATAGATATGTTCCTACTTTCAATAATTCCATTTGATGGACGGGTCCTAGCTGTAGATTTCTTTCTTTTAATTCCCATGTGATTACAGGACATCTCAAACTCATTTGATGTAAATTCCCCTCCTTTTTCAAATCTCAAACATTTCAAGCTTTTACTTATTTCCTTCTCAACTCTTGCTAGGTACCACTTAAATATTTGGAATGCATCATATTCTAATTTAGAAACATAATTTCATCATCCTAGAATAATCATCAACAAATAACATAATGCACTTATCACTCTTGTACCTTTTCACATCAATTGATCAACACAAGTCAGTATGAAAAATCTCCAAAATTTCATTAGAGGTGTGAGTGTTACTCTTAAAACTAGATTTTGTCATCTTTCCTAACTAACATTTTTTACAAATTATTTTTCTAGACTTCTTCAATTTAGGAAAATCTTTGACTCTTCTCATATTACTGATACTAACCAAGTTATCAAACTTAACATGACTTAACTTCTTGTGCCATAACCACATATTATCAAATTCTATAACAAGACAAGTAGCATAATCTATATGAAGATAAAATAGATTACCTCTATTTTGATCACCTTTCTCAATTAGTTTCCATTTAGTATCATAGATCTTAGCTATCTTATTCTCAAAGTCAACTTTTTAACCTAAACTATTCAATTGTGACACACTTAACAAATTATAGTTAAGTCCCTCAACATAATAAGCATTATCACATAAAATAATTTTTGTGAGTTTGATAGAACATTTTTCTTTTATCATTCAGGGTGCATTATTACCAAACCTTACACTATTTCCATCATAATAATTCAGGGTAATGAACTTACTTTTACCTCTATTCATGTGATGTGAACACCCACTATTATTGATCCATCTATCATTCCTGTTCACACATGACACTAGTGCAGTTGCATCATCCTCATCAAAATTATACTTCATTGAAACATACACAACTTTATGTGATCATGATAATGAGATCAATCTTTGGTTTCCTCTTCTGTAATGTAGCAAGACTTCTTTCCTTTGTCTTTGTAATCTTTTTTTTCCTCATCTCTATTAATTTGGCACTTGTATCCACTTCTTTAGTTCTTCTTTTCTAGACATCTAGTAGCAATATGACCAACCTCATTGTAATTAATACATATGATAGGTAAGTTACCTGTAAATTTTCCTTTGCCACTATGAAATCTCCTTGCTAGCATTACTTCAAGTTGTTCTACATCCTCATCTATCTCACTATCACTAGAAACATATTTTACCCTTTTTTTCTTCTCTCTAGGTTCTTTTAATGATAGCTTAACTTTAAAATAAGATTCAACATTGTTAAATTTGAATTTATCAAAATTAGAGAGCTCAAAGGCAGTAAGCCTACCTACTAAACCTTCTAGAGTCAAATTATAACCTATCATACATCTCAACTCTTGTATGGAAGAAACTCTAATACAATAGATAAATATAAGTGTTCACAATACTTTTCTTAATACAATATTATAATATTTTATTGTAGAGAAATATTGAGCAACATTCTCATATAATTGAACTTACCTTTTAGATTTTCATATTTGGCACTCAAAATAGTTATGTTTACTCCATAAATGGTGTTAAGAGCATCCCACATCTTCTTTCCACTATCACAAACCTTAATATCATCAAATTTAGAATAACTTAAGGTAGAGGCAATCTCCAACATTTCATGGTTGTATTCTTTCTTCTTTTTTAGATCTTTATCAGGTAGGGCTAAAGTGGGACTAACATGTTCACTAATAATGCTAGATTATACATGGTATCCAAAACCTCCTAGTTGTAGCTCCATCATAATTTTCCATGTAGTGAAGTTATCGTTGTTAAGCTTGGGCACCTCTCTTTTTGACATCTTGATCTTTTGCTTCTAGTACCTTCAAACTAGTCCTCTTAAGCATATGGCTTTGATACCAAATATTGGAATTCTTTAGAATAATTAGTGGGGTGGGGGGGCGGGGGGCGGGGGGCGAGGGGCGGGGGGTGGGGGGGTGTGGCGGGGGAGGTTGAATCAGTTATCCAAGGTCCAAATTTTTTTCATAGCTTAGCCAACCCATATCCATAAAACATTTTCATGCACATATCCATTAGATCATACAATAATTCAACTTTGTAGGTTACTATCAACACAAATTATCATGAAACATAACAGATTCAATAACACATTTGACACAATGATTTTATGTGGAAATCCAATTTGGAAAAAACCACCAGTAACATGCTACCAATTCTCACTCTCCTAAAGTGATACCCTATGAAAGGTAAAACCTATCAAAGGTTATAATACACATTGTTAAATGTGACCTGGTCAAAGGATTTTAGTCACCCTATTGGAAGTGAACCTTGCTAGAGGACTTTAGACCATTCACTTGGAATGTCACCCAATTAAAGGATTTATAAATGACTATTAGGTCAACCTTAATCCAAAGGATTAATCCTAGACTGATACACTAATTAGAAAGTAACAATAAAGCTTGATCTGATAATAAATTATAACTCACTTATAGATTACATATCTCTATTTTAGTCCTCCATATGTATGGCTTTTACATACTTTAGCTTTGATAGCTTGTTCACCCTTCAAGCATTCATATGCTTGAGCCTCCTTGATTTAGATGCCAATAAAAATCTCTTTTGTTTGGCCACTAAATGAAGCACTACCCTAGACTCCTTGTCTTCCTTAGGTTCTCACACATTACAACCTTTTCTTCTGACTAACTCTCTCTATAAATAGATATTTAAGTTCTTTTTTTGTTCAACATCAATCTTCCATTTTAGGATTAGGTAGAATTAGGTAGGATACAATGAATCCACTCACTTTTCAATTTGGTTTCTCTAGAAACTTCTCCCTTGAATTCTCTTTGAATTCACCTCAAAATCACTTGTAAGGAAACTCAGGTGTGAAAAAACTTCCTACACTAATCTATTAAGGAAAGTATTGTGCAAATTCTATTTAAATCCTTACAATTTTAGATTTGATATTATGTAAATAACAAAATTCTAATCAACCATGAATATAGAAAACAGATAGAGAAATAAAACACAAGCACAAAGATATGTTAGTGGGGAAAAACCTTTTGGTAAAACAACCCAACCCCTCCAAAACTTGCACAATGTATTATCTTCAACACAAAGGTTACAACACAATTGCAATGCAAGTTCTTTTAGGAGATGGAAGACAATTCTAGTTGCCACAAAAAACTACCAACAATACACTTTCACTCTCACTTATCTACAACCTTAAAGTTTCTTATATCATGCGCTTTCAATATTAGGGCAAGTTCCAATGAAGAACTGTATTAGGGTTTTACCATTCTTTGGAAAAGTAGGAACTCAATTTTTTTTTGTGTCGATGCCTTAAACCCTACATGCAAGATGGAGACTCAAGTGTACAATACTCAATGATCAATTTCCACATGTCTTCACGTCTTTATACATCATCATATCTTCCAAATATAGCTCTTACACATCATAGGAATCCATCATGACTATTTTAGTCATGATCTTCTTACACACTATTCAAGATGCTGACACATGCAAGTGGAGTGACACATCAACATGCCAACTAGACATGTACACTCACACTTAATTACATTATTTGCAAAAAATACATTTACAAAATAGCCCAAAATTTTTATAGGCTATAGGCTATAGGCTTGCATCATAATAAGAATATGAAACCTTATTCCTAACATACTCCCACTTGTTGAACACCTTGTAAGAGAAATAGGAACTAACCTCTATAGGCTAAAAGGCCCATAGACTTTGAACATGATTTGAACTTCTTTGTGTCCACTGGTTTCATCAATTCATCTACAAAATTCTTTATAGTATCTACCTTCTCCAAATTTACCTTTCCATCTTCCACCATATCTCTCACAAAGTGAAACTACACATCAATGTGCTTCATTTAGACATGGAAAGTTGGATTCTTTGCAAGGAAAATAGAACTTTGTTTGTTGCACCAAATAGTAATCTATCCTGAATCAACACCAATATTAGAACACAATCTCTTAAGACAAATGGTTTCCTTACAAACATGAGTAGCAGTGGTGTACTCAGCTTTTGTAGTGGACAAAAAAACCACAAGTTGTCACTTACTAATCTAGCTGATGGCACCACCAAACATAGTGAGCACATAAGCACTGGTGGATCTCATGCTGTCAATATCACCTACCTAATTTGAATCCACAAACCCATGAATACAAACTGAATGCAAAGCTCCAGAAGAGTTACCATGATGAAAAATGGAGTAATTTGATGTACCCCTCAAATATCTAAATACTTTCTTAACTACCTCCCAATGTACCTATCTAGGATTAGCCATAAATCAACTTAGAACTCCTATTGCTTGGGTAATGTATGGTCTAGTACAAAGCATAGCATACATAAGACTACCAACTTTTGTAGCATAAGGTACTCTACTAATGTCCTTCACCTCACTAGGATATTTTAGACAATCATTTATAGATAACTTTGTTCCCTTAGAAATAGGAGCACTTAATGCTCTACAATCTGTCATCCTAAACCTGTCCAACATAGAATTTACATACTTATTCTAACTCAACTAAGTTTTGTGTCAAACCTATCTCTACTAATTTTCGTACCCAAGATGTACTATTCTACCCTAAGATCTTTCATCTTAAATTGTGCTGAAAAGTAAGATTTAAAATTAGAAATTATACCTTTACCCTTCCCAAACAACAACATATAATGCAACAATAAGAAGGCAATCATTTTCAACTCTAAAATAAACACAATGATCTGATTTCAACCTTACAAATCCAATTGACAACACAAAGGCATCAAACTTAAGGTACCACATCCTAGGAGATTTTTTCAAACCATACAGAGACTTCTTTAATCTACAAACCAAAGATTCTTTACCTTTAGCAATGTAGTGTTCAGGCTCTGACATATAAATCTCTTCCTCCAAATCACCATGAAGGAAAGTTGTCTTCATATCCATCTATTCTATCTCTAAATCATATGATGTAGCAAGAGATAAAATAAATTTAATAGATGTCAACTTTACAATAGGAGAGAATATTTCACCATAATATATTCCCTCTACCTATGAGTACCCCTTTGTAACCAATCTAGCTTTGTACCTTTCAACACTGCCATTTGCATAGAATTTCTTCTTGAACACCCATTTGCTACCAACAAGTTTCCATCCTTTAGGAAAAAGTAAAAAGTCCCATGTTTTTTTTTTATCTAATGAATCCATCTCATCATCCATGGCCTCAATCCAGGAAGCTTCATCTTCCATATCCAAAGCCTCTTTCATGAGTATTAGTAATCAAAGAAAAAGCACAAATGGAATCTTACATAGAATAACCAAACCTTTTTGGCTACTTTTTTACTCTTGTGGATCTCCTGAAGGGCTGAGGTTGAGGTTGTTCTTCCTCTTCTTCTAAACTATTAGATCTACTAGAGCTCTCCTCATCATTAGAGCCAACATGGTCTTTATGTTCAGTCTTCTCAAGGGTAGGAGGCAATTAAACAATATCTTCATTTGTTTCCTTTTCATCTAGTTCTAGCACAATAGGAGAAGATGTTATCTCTCTAAAAATAACATTTCTTCTATACAACACCTTACTAATCATAGGGTCCCAAAGCTTGAATCCTTTTACACCAACACCATCTTTGATGAAAATGCATTTGACAACTTTGTTTTCGAACTTAGATCTTTTCTCCTTTGGAACATGTGTATAAGTTTAACAACCAAAAATATGAAGATCTCTAATTGAAGGCTTCTTACTAGACCACACCTCCATGCGTGTCTTACCAACAAGGTTTGATGTAGGAGATATGTTAACTAGATAGCAAGCAATGGCCATAGCTTCAACCCAAAACTTTTGTTCAAGACCAACTCCACTAAGCATACTCCTATCCTTCTCCATCAATGTCCTATGCATTCTTTCTACAACTCCATTTGTTGTAGGGTATAAGGAGTTGTCTTATGCCTCTTGATACCTCATTTTTTGCAAAACCATTCAAACTTTGTTGAGCAAAACTCGCCAACATTATTAGTTCTCACACACTTAATCTTCTTACTAGTCTGATTCTCTACAAGAACTTTAAATTCCTTGAACCAACTAAAGATTTGTGTCTTACTTTTCAGGAAATAGATTCATGTCCTTCTAGTGTAATCATCTATGAAAGATAAAAAAAATATTAACTTGGAGATTGAAGGAACTTTTACAAGACCAAATACATTAGAATGAATAAGATCCACAACATTAGAAGATTTGTGAGAACTAGAATAAAATTAAACACGATTTTTTTTTACCATAGACACAATGTTTGTAGAAGTCAAACTTGAGATTACAATCATTTAACCCCTAAATGAGGTTCTTGTTTTTTAGGGTTCTAAGACCCTTCTCACCAATGTTTCTAGAACTCATATGCCACAACATTGTCTATTTTGCAGGAAGCTTTCCTTCCAATGTGTTTGCACTCTTAGGTACACATGATGCACTACCATCAGAACCAATAACCACAACCCTTTTTACTACTCATTTAGATGTTGGGGATGAAGTGATAGTTGATCTCTTATTTGAAACAAAAGAACTATTGCACTAATAAATGCATTCATCAAGCTGAAATAGAGTATCTCTCCTAGTACCCTTAGCAAGCACCATAGCTCCTCTCATCATCTTACATCCATCTTTGGAAAAAAATAAATTGCACACCTACATCAGTTAGCATACTTACAGATAATAGGTTTCATGTCAAACTAGGGATGTGAATTACCCTATTGATCCCTTTTACTTGTCCATTAGGGAATTTGATAGTGAGTTGTCCTTATCCAACTATCTTTAGGTGAAAATCATCACCAAATTACACCTTTCCACCATCAAAAAATTCATACTTTGAGAACCAACTTCAATGAGAGGCCATGTGGAAAGAAGCACCCAAGTCTATCAAAGACACATCATTAGATGCATGCACTGCCAAGGTTGCAATGAAAGCATCACCATCTTCTTGAGACTTTTCTAAACTTGAATCTAGGGCCTTCTTCTTCTTCTTTGGCTCTTTATATTATTTACAGAAGTGTCCAATCTTATCATAGTCTCAACCTTGAACTTTCTAAGAGTCTTTGATTTTCCATAGGATTTGGATCTACCCTTTCCAGACTTGTCATTTTGCTTCCCTCTATCATTGGATCTACCATGAACAACAAGAGCTTCCTTAGCCAAATCTGAAGACTTTCTCCATGTCTCCTCAGATAATAGTGAAGACACCACATAATCCATTCTAAAAGTGACTAAAGTACTTCTAAGAGCCATTACAAGATGGTCCCATGAATTTGAAAAGGAACATAATAGGCTCATACATCGATCCTCCTCCTCTATCTTCACACCAGATGATGTTAGCTATACAATCAATAAATTAAAAACATTTAGATGGTCTATAACAGATCCTCCTTCCTCCATTCTTAGGGAATACAAATTCTTCTTCAGGGAAAACTTGTTCACCAAAGATTTGGCCTGATATATAGACCCAAGCCATTTCAACAAACTGTTTGTAGTCTTCTCATCAAGAACATTCAGGAGAACTAAATCAACTAGATAGAGTCTAATGATACCCTTAGCTTTTTTATCCTTGATATAGCAATCTTCTTAAGATATTGTTGTGGGTCTCACATCAAGTGAAGCTACCTCCCATAGATCATGATCTTCAAGAAAGTCTTCTATCTTGAGTTTCCACAACTCCAAATTACTGCCATTAAATTTCTCCACCTCCATTTTTCTATATGATGAACTAGCCATCTCAATCTACAAATAAGATTTAGAATGCTCTCCACACAAAAAATCCCACTCAACTTGAGATTAGCTCAAAAAACCCTACCCAACTAGTAGGATCAAAAGTTTATCAAGCTCCAATACCACTTGTAAGGAAACTTAGGTGCAAAAATAGCTTCCTACACTAATCCCTTAAGGAAATTATTCTGAAAATTCTATTTAAATCCTTACAATTTTAGATTCTATATTATGCAAAAAAAAATATTGCAATCAACCATGAATACAAAAAATAGATAGAGAAAGAAAACAAAAACACAAAGATATGCCAGTGGGGAAAGACCTTTCGGTAAAACAACCCCACCCCTCCAAAACTTGCACAATTTATTATCTTCAATACAAAGGTTACAATACACTTACAATACATGTTCTTTCAGGACATGGAAGGAAAATCTAGTCGCAACAAAAAAACTACCAACAATAAACTTTCACTCTCACTTATCTACAACCCTAAAGACTCTTATATCATGTGCTTTCCATTTTAGGGCAACTTCCAAAGAAGAACCCTATTAGGGTTTTACCATTCTTCAAAAAAGTAGGAACCCAAAAACATTTTTAGGGTGATACCCTGAACCATGCATGCTAGATGATAACTCATGTGTACAGTACTCAATGATCAATTGCCACATGTCTTCATGTCTTCACCCACCCTCATATCTTCCAAAGATAGCTCTTATGCATCATAGGAATCTGTCATAACCATTTCATTCATGATCTCCTTACACACTATTAAAGATGCTAACACATGCAAGTGGAGTGACACATCAACATGCCAACTAGACATGTACCCTCACACTTAATTACATTATTTTCAAAAAATACATTTACAAAACAAATAATAAGAATAGGAATTATCCAAGGTTGAGACACCTTATTCCTAACACCACTTGTCTCAAATTTTGTGCCACCAACTCATCTTAGTTACCTTCCACATACTTCACACAATGCAAGAAAAAAAATTAACTAGATTAGATTTGTCAAATCTATGATTTAGCATGAATACTATAACTCAACATCAATATTTTGTCAGTTATCTTCCATAAAGCTCTTCCACTCATCTTCCACTAGATAACTTAACAAACACCAAAGTTTATTGGTGCTCAAATCAACTAAACTTTACTCCACTTACACTAAGTTCACTCAACATACACTGAAACTTCACTTTACTTGGCTTGAAGTGATTTTCTTCTTGGCTTGCACTAACTTTTCTTAGCACCTACTGTCCACTTAGTTAAGCTTGGTAGAATTCTTCTTACTTTTTCTTCTATACTTAATTAGTATATCCATCCTTTGTAGCCTTAAGTAGATAATCAATACACGATATCATCACTGCCTTAACTAATCTTTGTACTCCTTTTTCATCCCATAACTCAACCTTTCCTCTAAGTTCTCTTGTTATCACATTTGATCAAATCCTCTCCATCAATCAAATAAATCATAGTGCTCAAATCAAGTAAGTAGTTGTCTTTCCAACAAGTAGTAGGTTCGACGTCATTGAAAAAACAATGATCAAAACATTACAATCTTATACTTATATGAATCTATTTCCAACATCATGTTGATCATGTAATACTAAAATCTAGGATGCTTCCCAAATATATTGTCTCTAAATCAAATTAGATGTTTCACATCTTTATGTAGATGCACTTGTCTCACTTGTGGCTCTATCAATCACATTCTCCTTTAGGAAACAATGTAGAAAAAGCCATGTCTAATAATTTTAGTGTTACATATTCATTCACTGGAGATGGACCAAATGATGGCCAATGACTAATCATATTTTCTTTCATGGAATTAAGAGATTTTGATTTCTTTTAGTCATTGATATTATGAGCAGTGAAAAATGCACTATGGATAAGATAAAAGATGTATATAGGAGGCATCCTGCTGAGAAAATCTTGGATAGTGGTAATTTAATTATAAGGACATTTTAGAATGAGATGAAATAGAGATTCAGAATTACACCTACAATTATTGATATATTTAAGAATGATATATGTTTAATGGTGGATATATACCTAACCTATATTGAAGTAGTAGAACCTCAAAAATAATTTCTTGGTCCCTTAGGTTATGAGTTAAATGATGATGTAGCTATTGGTTACATTGATTAATGTTGAAATATGAAATAGATCAAGCATCATATGGATTTGGAATGTATGAGGAGATAACTCAATTAGCTTACTAGGATTCATTAAAGATAGAATCTCATAAGAAGGTTGCAACTATAATGAAGAAAGAACTATATGACACCAGTATGTTAGAAGAAGAATCACAGGAAGTTTAACATACAATCTCCAAACTGAAACAAATTGGTGAACAAGGTGTAATGTATGTGAGACTTCTATCAGTTGCCCAAGCATCTGGTATATCCATTGCAAAAAGTCCTATAGAATAGAGCATCCCATATGCTACAATATCAGTCGAGCAACCAAGTGGATCTAAAAGGAAGTTAAAGAGAGTTAAGAAGAAAGCTACTAGACCAAAGAAAAGAAAGAAGACATTATTAACAATTTAAGATTCTAGCAATGAAGAAGATTAGCATGACCAAAGATGGAGAAGATTAACATGACCATTATTAATGAAGGAAACTTTGTACAATTGAATAAGTTTTATGATTTGTATAGTGATATTTAGAAAGAATACATTGATATCTCTACTGTAAGATATATGATTCTTAATAACTTGAAACTTGAAGACATTAAAGGTTTTGTCAATTAGAAATTCTACGATAGACTTATAGCAAAGAAGGCACTAGTTTAGGAAGAAGATATGGAACTTCAAAAGTCAATGATAAGAACTATGTGCAAGACTAAAGATGAAGAAGAAATAAAGAAATTGATGGGGAAACTAGCATGCTATCTATGAAACAAAATGAGGCCAATTCTATTCATGGGTGGTGATAAAAATGTAATAAGAAGTGAAAATGTTGTAGTTATAAATAAAATGATGATTGAGGTAGAGGTAGCCCCTACCATTGGAGAGAAAACTTTGGAAGTATCAATAAGTGATGGTACTATACAAATCGATCAAACAAGTGTTACAATTAACATTAATGATAGTCCTTTCAGAAGTTCTGATCATCCTAAGCTACCCTATTTTGAAGATATTTAGGATTAGTTCAGACTAATTAAAGAAGAGAAGAGATAGTAGAAGAAAAGAATAAAATTGAAAAAGCTAGCTGAAATTTCTTGAAGAGGAGAAGAAGCAAAAATAAGAAGAAAAGAGAAGAGAATAAGAAAAAGAAAAGAAGTTGGAAGAAGAAAAGAAAGAAAAACAAAGAAAAGAAAGAGAGGAGAAGGAAGAAGAAGAGAGAAAATCAAAGGAGGAAGTAGAGAAGAAACAAGAGGAAGATGAGGTGAAATCATTTAGCTCATCCACTCCTATATCTCCTGTTGATCTTGTAGGTGATGATGATGATCAATCTAACTTGATCTCATATTTGAACAAGTTAATTGAGAAGAACATAACGAACAATATTTTATAGAGAACATTAATGGAGGTGATTGACAAATTGCATAGTAACCTCATAGCCAAAGATACACAAGAAAACCCTAAATAGTGAGCTAAAATAGTTGTAATATTATTTGATGATGAATTTACAATTTTTTTGATTGGTGTTGAGTCTAAGACTCCAATTTCACACAATGTTAATCATTTTAGCACCATTTGTCAAAACAGCCAAAAACATTTGTTGAGTCTTAATACTTGTATCAAGGAACTCTTAAGATGTCAACAAGTTGGAAAGGTATTGTGCATCAAATGTAGTTTATCTCATGAGTTGACCAAATATTTGGACAGAAAGATTCAAGGGAAGCTAAGTGAGCTAGAAGCTTTGACTAGTCAGATATGGCAACCCTTTTATAGAGTTGATGATTTTGAAGGAAAAGCTATTGGTGTTCACATAGACATTAAGAAAATACAACTTGAAAATAAACTATTTCTAAGAAGACTATCAAAATTTAGAGAATCTACTCCTTGAAGATATCTGCCATTGAGAAACAGTTGGAGGAATGTGTCAAAGCAAAGGACACTTATGCCAAATTCACCTACTCTAACCTTAATGTAGTTGAGATTGCATCATATGCCTTATGTGCAATGCTCACTACTGCCAAAGCAGAAAATGACACATGGGAGAAAGGTATGATTAGTATAAAGGAAAATTTTGATGATTGCATGAAGATAATGGAAGCTTGAGGCAGCAAGACAAAAAATTTGACAGTTTTTGAATGTTTTTGACAGACGACAGACAACACTTTTTGACAATTTTTTGGACATCCTAACCTTTTTCATTGATGTCAAAGGGGGAGAAGCTGTAGAGGAAAATTATAGGAATTTATATATGTATTAATCATAGCAAAATGGGGAGCATTCATAATATGAAGTATATATAATAGATGATAAGTATTGTATGTTTTGATAAAGCATTTGTTATTTAGCTAATTTTCCTTACCTTGTTGCCATCAATGCCAAAGGGGGAGATTGTTAAAAATTAGCTATATGTAGTGATGTGATTATTTTTGTTAATGGAAACATGTGATGTACATGTGTAGAAAACCTCAAAAATAAAGATACTTAACTTTTGGTATTCAGAAAATTGTCTAAGTATGAAATTAGTTTACAATAGTTGATTGTTTTGATCTATAGCTTGCTTATATGATGTTATCTATGATAGAGAGGTTAGATGGAGATAATATATATGTTGATGATGATGTGTATAACCTTAGACATCAGTATAAATAGTACAAAAAAGAGATATTCGCAATTTACTAGTAAACAAGACAACAAAATTAAAGGTAAAGAAATTATTTTGTTTACAAAATAACTATTTGACCAATTAGGGCAAACATCCTAGATTTCTACTCTAAGTTGAAAAAGTATATTGTGGTCCTAGCTGACCCAACAATAATTTTAGTAAAGTCATGGCATTTCTGCAAAGACATCTTGTGAAGTCATTTGCAAGTGATGTGTGAATTATTTGATTAGATGCGAAGTAATGTTATATGTGAATGCAAAGATCTTATTATATGTAGAAGCAATATTGTTATCTGAGATTGAGCTCAGGTCAAAGAATAGCTGGAAAGAAGGTAAAACATCTATATACTTGAGGATTAATTACTTCTTTACATAGTGAGCTCTTATTGTAATTGGAAGTGCATGTTTGGGTAGTGAGCTCTTCTTGCATCCATTGTACTACAACTCCTAATAGAGTTGGAATCTCCTAATAGGGATTCAAAGTCTCCTAAAAGGTTCTCCTATGTACTGAATGCTTTTATAGACTCCTAATAGGGTTCATCCTCTAACAAAGAACATTTATATTAGTACAAAATCTAGGGGGTATCATCCCCACTATGGTTTTCCCTTGGCTAGTGTTTCCCTAGTTAACAAAATATGGTGTTATGAGTTCTCTTTATGCATGGTTATTATTATTTTTCATCATTACTTGTTTACTTTCTTAACCATGGTTGAAAGTAAAAAATAATATCTAGTCGATGGTAAAAAATTGTAGAATATTGATTCACCCCCCACCCCCTATAAGTATTTTCTATTTCTACCAGTTTCTCCATGTGTAGTGAAGATCTCTCTTTTCTCTTCATCATAATATCATGCACATTGTAGAACCAAATCCATTGACTGCACAAAAATAGGGATGTTGTTGCTTCAACCAATCTAGAAGCTGATATACCTTGAAAAAAATTTGAAGTTTTCTCTCCCTTGGTTATTGTTTCAATGAATTATAAAATATCAACATGGCCTAAGTCTATATCCCCTATCTCCTCAAATTTAGAAGAAAATAAGGACTAAAAAATGATTTTGTTATATTGGAACTTCATTACTTATAATATTACTTTTTCCTAGAGAAAAGAGAAAATATTGGATTCATAAAATTTTTTAAAATGATAAATTAAACTACAATTTAAAAATATAATTATATTTTTACTACATTAAAACTTTTAACTTTCTCATGAATAACATTGTAATATAAGTTTTGATCAATTATAATTGTCAAAGTAAAAAATATTTGGGACTTTAAATAAACTATAAATATTCATTTTAAAATAGTATAAAATATCTAAAGATACAAGTAGTGATGATAATTTATGGAACAATCCAAAAAGTACAAAGAGTACCTATTTGAGAATTGATCAAAGGAAGAATTTTTAATTCAAAAAGAGATTAATATGCATCTAAATAACTTATTATAGTAAATAAATTGTTGAGATAAAGGTCAATTTGTCTATAAGTAACTCAACATTTATTCAATTGGTGACATTTCTATCAAGCTCTACAAATGCTACTGAGCTTATTATTCATTTTACAGTGTTAACCAAGTGAATCAATTGTTCTTGAGCTAAGTAGTGAGCACCTGAGTTAGCTTGTAGTGTTAAGAGAGTGATTTAGTTGTTATTGCTTGATAAGTACTCAAAATATAGTGTCTACAGAGCACCGTAGTCATTTTGTAGTGTTTCTTGAGCTATAGAGTGTTTACTGAGATTTAGAGACAAAGTTCAATGCAAACCAAGCATGGTAGAGGCTACTGATCCAATCAATGGAAGTGAAGAAGGTCATAGTTTTATCCAAGCTCTATAGTGTTAAGCAAGTCAAATAGTCTCTACCAAGCTCACAGGGTTAACAAACTAGATCTAGTATTGACCATGTCATGTAGTGTCAATCGTGTGATCCATTTTCTATAGAGTTTCTCAGAGTTCACTGAGTCGCATAGTGTTGGCCAAGTTCAAGCTACTAGGAAGTGTGTAGTATGGACTGAGCTTCAAGTTCAACCAAGTGCCAAATATTGCTAAGCATTGATAGTGTTTTTTGTGTATTAGAACATCACTAAGCTTGTCTTCAAAACTCAAGTTATAGTAGTTAGGATGACTTTGTGAATTATGATCAAATTGGCATTGTAGTCGTCTCCAATAAGCTATAATTTGGATTGGTATATATGTAAAATATTATATCATATCCAAATAAGATGTATGAAGAGAACATGATGAAAAGAAGTGTGAATTAAAGAATTCTACAAGTAGTATATGAGACAACAAAGTGTTATCTATCACAATCAGGTGATCATTGTAATTCAAGGAGTCTCAACCAACACAAAGTTGAAGATTAGAGACCAGGCATTGGTTCATCCTAATAGATGAATCATCCAAATCCTTTAACATGGTAGATTTAACAATCTATGCTAAATCTACTAATCGAGTGCATACTTCATTATATGTTTGTAAATCCTTTGACAAGGTGGACCTCATAGTCCTTATTGCTCCTAACAAGGAAGATCATTAGAAGTGGTCAATTGTATCCCTTAATAGGTTAACTTTATACTATAGTACTAAAGCTTGTGGGTATCATCCCCACCCCAATTTTACTTTCTAATTGGAGAGTTTCTGGGTCACCATATCTTGTGTTAAAGTGTTATAAATATTTATTTTCTTTCATTCTTTCATGCATGTAATTATATTAGAATATTATATGAAGGATTAATTGGTGAAGTAAGATAAATTTTTATTGGTTCATAATTCACCCCTCCCCTATTAGTAACCTTGCATACCTTACATTTCAAACAATTGGTATCAAAACTATTTAGGTTCTCACATCATAAGTTTAACAACTTGAGAAAATATTAGAGGCAATGGAGGTATATAGTTTAAGTAAGGCTATTGACAATGAAAAATTGGATCTTGAATTGGCCATTGAGAAACTAAAGAAAGAAAAGAACAAACTCTCTTAATCATTAAAAAGAAGGAAAGATCCTATAGTACAAATGAATGCCAATCTCTACACTGAAGAAATAAATGAAGATATATATCTTGAAAAAAATTTAGATAAAGTTAATAAAGAAATCAAAGATCTATTAGCAAAAAATTCTAATCTTCAAGAAGAAGTTAGAAGGTTGAAAAGAGAACAAGAAATCCAATCAATGAGATTATGTGAAGTCATGGAATAAAAAGACAAATTCAAAGAAGAGATAGAAGAAAAGAACAATAAAATTCAACATCTATACCTTCAGCAAGAAGACTTCATTGAGATTAGAGAATGAAAGAATGCAGAATGATCTCAACATTGAAAAGAAAACCTATGAAAGAATGATGGAATCTCAAGAAAGTATGAATCAATTTAATGAAAAAAATAAGTATAGACACAAAGGAAAAGATGGAATAGGATACACAGAAGAAGGTGAATCATCTCATAAAGGAGTTCAACAGAATAAAAGACCTATGTACAATCATAGTGGTAAGATAGGTCATAAATCAAATAAATGCTAGAGTAATTATAAATCAAAATTTAATGGAAACTATTATAGTTTCAATAAGCATGGTCATAGAGCAAGTGAATGTAAAGAGAAACCTAAGTTTCAAGATAAATGTCATAATTACAAGAAACAAGGACACTAATCTTCAGAATGAAAAACCAAGTAGTGGATCTCAGTAGAACAAATTGTGAAGGCAATATTTGGATGGGATTAAAATACATGGTGTGGATGTCACTACTATGGTGAATTTGGAAACATTGCAGAAAATTGTGTGAAACATCATATTAGAAAAAGAGGTCCACTATTAAGAGATGTTTTATCTCTATAAAACTTGGACATCTTGCAAAGAACTATATGAACATAGTTAGAATTGAAGATGAAAAGAAAGCCAAAGCTAACAATATCAGAAACAAAATGAGGCAACAATGGGTAGCAAAATCTCTAGAGAATGCAAACCAAGATGACACCCAAGCCAATGAATTGGGCGCTCCAAACACTTCAATTAGTTCTCTATGGAGATCACTAGAACTATGATTCAAAAGAAGTAATTTAACATCAATACTAGCTAGTAGAAAGAATGATCCAATCAACATTTGAGATGCACAGGGATCACTAAGCATAATGGAAAGTAGAATACCTTACTGGGAAAGCTTGGGTTACATATTGTTGTAGATTCAAGTTGGTAGTTCCTACCAAGTGATGGTGACTCTACCAAGCTTTAGATATCTTTCGAGCATTAAAGACTAAAGTGAGTGGAACAAAACCTACCATCAAGTGAGTATGAAGTATGAAGCATTAATGGTGATTGAAAGGTGGAAAATTGTTAAAAGGAAGAAATTAAAGGCATTATTTCACCACAAATTTCTAGAGCTATGTGTGAAGAGAGAATCCATAGCCTCTGAATAATTTAAGTGTTTTTTGTTGAATATTTTGAAAGTTTTTAGAAACCCTACTAAGAAATGGAATCTTCTAGTAGAAACAATAAGAAAGGTTCTTAAATGCTAGTTCATGGAGTGTATTGCAAGTCACCCAACTTCAAGTTGATTCTAGTGATTGCAAAGGCACTTGGGCCAGCTGGTGCACAATATCAAATTCCACTTAAGGTATTACTCATGCATGGAGTCTATTCATTTTATCAATACTTAATCCAAGAACTCATAACTCTAAAAATTAATGAAGCATTTAGGGAATTATGTGTGGATGGTGCATTAAAACTTGAACATTAGCATTTGGAAACCAAGGGCTTGATTCATATATCTCATATGCCAAGAGACTTATAGGTCAAATGGATAAGATATATTCTGAGCCATGTACATAATGGGTAGTTATTTCTATAGAAACCTATTTGGATAATCAAAAAAATGACTCATAGAATCACTGGACTCCCAATGCTTAATAAAGTGAAGACAACTAAAACCCTAGGTTGGGTAGAATTGGAAAAATGAAATCTTTCCAAGTGGGATGGAAGAGGAATGAATATAAGCAGTGTAACTAACATGGAACTAAATTTTGGCATTCATATCATTCCGTATAAGATTTATAGTTTGAGAAAATTAAATAGTGTATCACGTGAACTTGTCAATCTTGCTTACAAGGTTGTGAAGAATAACCTATCCTTCAACCTCTCTAAATTATTGTTGAATTAATTCAACAAGAATACGGAGAGCATCAAAGGATCAAAGAATAATCCTTTTAAGTTTGGATCTCTTCTAACATTTTTATTCTTCTTTATTTAAAAAAAATCCCCTTCCAAAGGTAGAATAGTATGGAGGAAAGATTTTTTTTTTTTTGTATCAGATTAATGAGTATATAGTAGAGATGGGTAAATTTTTTGAAAGTATCATGGATAAATAGTTTGAAACGTTGAAGGAGAAGATGAATAATAGATATAGGATCCCAAAGAAATGTGTTGAAGATTACAAAGATGATATTTATTTCATGGTGGATTATGATAAAGTACGCATTTAGGTAGTCATACCTATAGTGGCATGGGTTAAGCCTCTAGAGTATGAGGTTAACATCAATGATACCAAGGATATCATAGAGGCTCTACAAAATGAGCTCATGGATACCAAAGCTACAAACTTTAGCACATATGATGAAGCTAAGGAAAGAATAGAGCTTGAGATTAAGTTACCGCAAGTATTCAATAAAGAAAGAAAAATGGTAGAAAATCTACTAAAAGGCAAAAAGCAAGAAGGTTCCCCTCTAATGATTACCAAAAGAAAATGTGATGATATTTAAGAAGATGATGTAGAGGATGAAGAAGAAGAAGCAAAATATGAGGAAGAAGAGACTCTAAAGAAGAAAGTAAAGGTTATCATAACTAGACCTGCCAAGTCATCCCATGTTGTATTCACTAGAAGGGAAGCCATGTCAAGAAAAAAATTGAAGTTAGGTGAATATGAAGCCAAGAAAATAATATTCAAGAGATCTACACCTACACTTTAGGAAATATTAAAGAAGATGGAGGAAGGAGTTGGCATGGAAAATTTTTAACTCCTCAAGTATGAGAGAAGGAAGATTAAGGATGTCATCATGACCAAGCTAGGTAAAAAGAAGCACTCACCTAATGAGATTAAAGAGTAGATACCTAATGAAATTATGTATGTAATAAATCCAAGATGGGAAAATGCACAAAAGACTATCAAGGATATCTATGAACAAACTTTGAGGTAAATGATGCCAAATATCAGTAATAAGGAGAAGAAGGAATCACTGAAGAAAAATGATAAAAAGTTCGCTCTCAAGATGAACACATGTATGATTTTACTCAAAGACATTGAATATATGGTGAGTGTAGCTACAACACATGGAAGAACATCTATCAATTTCATCAATTTGGTGACTTTATTATTCATGTTGAAGACAAAGATGAAGAAGATGAGGTAGAGGACAGAGAAATAAAAGATGATGAACTTGATAATCTCAATTTGGATGATGAGGATAAAAAATAGTAAGCCACTAGAGGAAGTATTCTAGAGATACAAGGTATTAAGGAGATTGATGTACAGAAAATTGTAGCAGTAGTCATGGCCTCATTTCTTTACTCTCCAAGCAAATCCTTAGTGCAATATGGCTCAGAGATAGACTCTACCAAGTTGGTTGTGGATAGTTCACTACTAATCTAAGCACCCAATCAAGATCTAGATCTATTTAGTTGAATGTTTCAATGTCATAAGTACCCAAGAACTTATCTATTAAGCAGAAAGGTCCTCCATCATAAAGCTTGACCGAGCAACAACAAGGTATTCATGTTGTTAGTGTTATTTCAACTTTTATTACTAGTCCATTATTTTCAACTATTACATCTATTCGAAGTATATCCATAGCAAGTACAATGATACTTGAGAAAGAGTCTCAACTGAGTATTGAAGTCCTAGACAAGGGGAAACAAATTATTTCCACCATTTTGAAAGAAAATGACAAAGAAAAGGAAACTATTGATCTCAATGAGGATATAGTTATTCCAAATTGAGATATCTCTACCCTCATTCTTGATCAAATGAACACCATGGGTGAATTACTAAAGAAGAGAGCTAAGTAGAAAAATCTTAGAGAAGAAAAGAAGAAAGAAAGCCAAGTTTGTGAAGATATAAAGAGAATATTTTTTGATTCTCTAAGTGTTGGAACAAGTTGCATAGAGAATTAGAATAGATCAAGTAGAGTTAGCTACTATTATTGTTTCATTAGAAATCTTTGTCAATAATGTTGTATCACTATTTTTCAAATTAAATGATACATCTATCTTCTCAAAGGATATCAAGGAGAAATTATCCAAGATAGATGAAGGTATGAAGGCAAGTGAACACTATTTGTCTCTTGACCCAAGCCATAGCTCTACATATTATTCAAAGATTAGATATTTGACTAATTTGCAAGCAAAAATATTAAAGGAAGAAACTGGGATAAGGGCCACCCTTGCAGAAATTCAAGGCATGATTCTTCCAAACATGGATGCATTATAGAAACACATTGCACATGCAAAGACACTCATCCATAATAACTTCTCCATAGCTGATCACATGATGGAATTATCAGTAGAAGTTTAGATTGCATTGCATGCAAGCAAGGTACTATATGGAAATTGGGATAGGACAATGGTACTTATTTTAAAGGTACATTCTAAATTCTTGTCACATTTTGGTATTGGTGTATTGTTATTATACACCTTAGGCATTTATCTCAAAAAGGGGGAGAAGTGTATATTATATGTATACAAATAAGAATGGGGGAGAAGTGTATGTATATATGAAGATATATGTATGGGGGAGAAGTATAAGTATGGATAAGCAGAAAAGCCCTTTACTAAAGAAAATTTGAAAAAAAAAAAAAAATAGTGTATGTTCCCGAGTCATAGAAGATGGATATCAAAACCAAGTTGAAGACATGGAATGATGGAAAAGGAAGTTTTGACTTACAATTTTGAATGATTTTTTTATTTTTGATAAGTGTTTTTGTCACTAATGCCAAAGGGGGACATTATTGACATAAAGGTCAATTTGTTTATCAGTGACTCAACACTTAGTCAATTGGTTACATTGCTAGTGAGCTCTATAGATGCTATTGAGCTTATCAATCAATTTATAGTGTTAACCAAGAGATATAGTTTTTCCCAAGATAAGTAGTTAGAATAGAGTGTCTACCGAGCACTTGAGTCTATCTACAATATTTCTTGAGCTCCAAATTGTTTACCAAGCTTTAGATAAAAATATTAGTGCAAACCAAATGTAGTGGAGGCTACTAAGCCAGTCAGTAGAAATAGATTTGGTCATAGTGTTAACCAAACTTTGTAGTTTTAACAAAGTCCAATAGTGTCTACCAAGCTCATAGGGTTAACAAAGTGGTTCTAGTGTTGACCAAGTCATGTAGTGGGGTAAAAGCACAAACCTTTGTCACCTTTTTTTATAGGAAAAGGCTAACAAAAGTATAAGTGTTCACCTTCAATGACATAAAAGTGGTATTATTATTTAGAATTTGAAAATGAAGTAAAGTAATGAAATGTGTAGAAACAGATGAAGTTTATGATTATAATTTTTAATAATTATTTAGAATAATAATTGGTATATTTTCCTAATTCCAATAGATAAATTTTAAGTTGCGAAAAAAGGCTAAAAATTATGGGTTTAGTTCCCACCACAGAACTATATGGAAATAAGTTTATTTCCATTTAAAGTCAAACTATGTTATAGATAACATATATAGCTAGAACAATCAAAAATAAAAATTTAGAGCTATATTTTCTCTTTTATAATGATTCAAATTTCACCTCACATAAAATTGATAGTTATCATCTCCGGCCACATTTTTCAAAACAAATATATTCTAACTAGAAGAAAAATTATACATTCTGGAAGAGGATCCTCTCCTCTAGAATGTACTATAAGTTTTAAATTTTTTGTTATGATTTAATATTTTTTTCTTTTTGTAAATAGACATCTTTTTTAGTGTTAAAATATGTTCTTGTAGAATTTTTTAATTATAATATACTATATCTAATTAAAACACTATAAGCTCTATACCAGAATATTCTTGACTTTAAGCTCTATAAAATGGTGTTTAGATGTTACTAAAAAAATATTGTAAAAAATAGTACGAGTTATTGAAATGTCAATTTTTTGAAATAATTTTATTTCTTTAGTAATTGGATACAAACTAGTATATAATATACATTTAATAGAATTTTTAATTGAAAAAGTGTGAGACCATATATAACTTAGCTAGAATAAATTTATCTAGATGTTATGTTTAAAAAGTATATATATTTTGATAGAAATACTCAAATTTAGTTGTTCTGATAAATTAGCTTGAAAGGTGACACAACGTTATACTTCTACCCAATGTCAACTAAGTGATTCAGTTGCTACCAATTTTGTTAGAGTTCATTGAGTTACATAGTACTTATTGAGTTCAAGCTACTTGGAAGTGATTAGTATGGACCAAGCTTCAAGTTAATTTGAATGCCAAAGATTAACAAGTATTGAAAGTGTTTACCATGTATCAGAATATAACTGAGTTTTTCTTCAGAACCTACATTATAGTAGTTGGGGTGACTTTGTGAATTATGATGAAATTGGTACTATAGCTGACTCTAGTAAGTTATAATTTGGATTAGTATATATGTAATACATTGTATCATATCCAAAAAAGACATGTGAAGAGAACATGATGAGAAAAAGTGTGAATTAAAGAAGGCTACAAGTAGTATAAGGGACAACAAATTATTATCTATCATAATCAAGTGATCATTGTAATTCAAGGAATCTCAATCAGAAAATTAGAGTTGTAGATCAGAGATTAGCTACTAGTTCATCCTAACAAGTCCATTATCCAAATCCTTTAACAGGGTAGACTTAATGGGTCTTTGCTAAATCTCCTAACTAAGTGCATACTTCATTGTATGTTTGTAAGTCCTTTGACAAGGTAGACCTCACAGTCCTTATTGTTCATAAAAGGGTAGATCAATAGAAGTGGTCAATTGTAAGCCTTAATAAGTTAACTTTATACGACAATACTAAATCTTGTGGGTATTATCCCCACCTAAGTTTTACTTTCTAATTGGAAGGTTTCTAGGTCACCATATCTTTTGTCAAAGTGTTATGATTGTTTATTTTCTTTCATTCTTTCATGCATGTAATTAGATTAGAATATTATGTGAAGGATTAATTAGTGAAGTAAGATAAATTTTTATTGGTTCCTAATTCACCCTTGCCCTCTCAATAACCTTGCATACCTTATATTTAAAAACATAAAGATCTATAGTTATTTCTAAGAAAGAGCATGTTATATATATATATATATATATATATATATATATATAGCTAATAACTCTTTAACATATTCATACCAGAATAGAAATATATAAATAAATAAAAACTAAAGTTAGACTATTTAAAAAAAAAAATAGCTAATTTTTGTTAAAGTTAAACTATTTTTTTACAAAATTTGATAAAGTTTTCTTGATTTATTAAAGTTTTCTTAATATTATTCATGATTTGAAAAAACTTCAATTAGGCCATGTTTTTACCTTTACATTCCAACCAAAATAATGGATACAAAAGTATTGGATTGAGTAAGATATGGACACCCAAGATGTGTTTCTACTGAGTTTAGCTTGAAGCTTAAATTCCTAGTTTATGGAATTTACATTTCATCAAACAATTCTAATTCCATAACTTCAAAACTAAATTGTAAATTTTCTAATTTTTTTCTTTGAATTTCTCACCCATTTCTTGAATAATTAATATGACTTTCTTTATACCAGTTTTTCCTTATTTATTACACCATCACAGATTAAAAAGTTTCATTTTTTGGAAAAGGTCAGGGTTCATAGTTTTCAAGACTAGAAGGCATAGATATAAGGACATTTCCATGCTATCTATTTGAGGATAATAAAAATAGTTATAAATATAGATGAAAAAATATACATTTATTTAAAGAAGACTTTCTTGGAAATGGAAGCAAGTTACCAATAGGGCAGGCGTGAATCAGTTACAACAACAAAAATTCCAAAAGTGCCTTTAAGATGTCAACACAATATAAACCAATAACTTGTTGTAACTCAGTTAATAGTATATATATTTTTGTAGCTCGATTAACACTAAATATAAAGATCTTAAGATATCTAAATATGATTAACTATTCACCTCAAAATGGTTTTGATAATTGAGTGTCAACACACTTAAGAAAATTCTAAGTTGATGTTGAGTGTAATACAAATACCAAGCTATAGTATATACCAAGAGAAAAATTGAACAAGTGTCGAGTGAACTTCAAGTGTTAAGAAAGTTTCAAGTGCTAAGTGGAAAGTTATGCCAAGTCACCATAGGTGCTAAGAAAAGTATAGGTGTAGTGCAAAATAGAGTTACTGTAGGAGTTGAGAAAGCCAAAATTCCTATAGGTGTCGAGCATCGACAATTGGTAAGTGCCAAGTAACACAAAATTAGCATATGAGTTTGTGTCTTCACAAACTCAAATGAAAACCATTTTTGAGCTGACTCAATATGAATCTCAAAGGATCTAAAAGATACGATTGAATCTTTTACATTCCCTATGCAATCAACATGCAACCATTCAAAAAAATGGAGAAAGCATGCAACCAATAAGACAAGTGTAATGTTTGAGTGGGAAAAGATGGATGAATATAGATCATGGATTCATACCCAACACTAAGTCTCAAAACCTTTATAAGGAGGTTGAAACCCCATAATCCAATATGTGAGTAAGTGAGAGAGTCATGTGGATTGCATGGAATGCATGAGAGAATCCTAGCAAAGTTTTGAAGGAAACAAAAGGGGTGTAAAGACTTAGAGGAAGAGCAACGTTGTAGAATCAAGTTGGTTAGAATAGAGCATCAAAACTTCGAATAGAGATATATCAGATAAAAATGAATCAGAACAAGGATATGAAATTAGCAATTGAAGATTGTAAGTAATCATATCAACAGATTCTACTATAGTTTCTAACCATTGTATTAGGAGAATGAAAACCCTATGAAGATAGGTTGGCTTAATAGCTAATTTGTAGAACCTTTAACAAGGTGATAAATCCCCTAACAAGGTGAAATTCCAAGTGAATGTTTGTAAATCTTTTAGATAGGTCACTTTGAATAGGGTGTTAAGCCTTTAGTAGGGTAGGCCTTTCATAGGACAGACCATTGATGGTGGTCAAAATTTGTAACCTTAACCAGTTACATATTGTTGCAGTGATAAGTCGTGGGTGTGATCCCCACCCTAGTTTTACCTTCTCATTTTGGAGGGTTTCTAGGTGACCAAAATCTCGTGTTGTCTATTTTTATGTGTGTCTTTACTTTCATGTTTATTAGAGGATGTTACATGCATGTGATGATATTAGATTAAAAGTTTTAGAGGTCAAATTTTGGAACTTCTGATTCACCACCTCCCCCCGCCCTCTTAGAAGTAAATCTTCCCAATTGTAAATTCAAAAAATTGATATTAGAGCCTAGTTCTCATGAGGAGAATCCTTACAGCCTAGAGAAAAGATCTAGAAATGGAATTCTACAATCTTGGGAAGATTGTAGAAAATCAAGAAATTGAGATACACCTCATTCTACATTCTCTAGAAGAAGCAAGGGAAGAATTGAGGAAATCCTTAAAGAGAAGAAGAGAGATTGCAGTAGATGAGAATGATACACAATACAAGGAGATTGACATCTTAAAAGTGTTTGCAAATGGATATTCTAAGGAATTTGATGCAACAATAGTAGACCTGATGGAGAAGAATAGAGCCCAAGTAGAGGAAATTAGAACTTTCAAGATTAAATAAGAATCTCGAGCCATGATGCTTTGTGAAGTGACTGAATAGAAGAAAAGAGCCATTGAAGATAAGGTATGATAGAAGAAGATAGGAGAAATCTTGCTAATAGATTGGAAGAAAAAAAAATTGAGCTTGCAAGAATTTCCAACATGGAACTAGATACCCTAAGCAAGATGATGAATGCACATCATGAGCTGAATGTTAAGGACATTGAGATCTCCACAGTAAAGATGCAAAATGAACAACTACAAAATGACTTGAAAAGAGAAAAGGAGATTGTAGAGAGCTTCAACAAACCTAATGTGGCTATAAAATATTTTGAATATCTACTAAAATCACCAAGAGCCAACAATGATACTTCAAGACTAGGATACACCAGCATTGAAAAAGGAGAGTCATCCAAAACTGCAGAAGAAAGAAGTGACAAAGGTAAGAACACTAAACCCACTTGTCATTTTGGTGGTAAAAAAGGACATACCTCTAATGTGTGTAGGAGCAAGAATACCCATTAGCATGATAGATCTAATAATATGGGTCACTGTTACAAGTGCAACAAGCAAGGACATCAGGCACATGACTACATGAAAAGAACTATTAGGACACCAAGATTTGTAGGTCACTGCTATAATTCCAAGAAGTGTGGACATAGAGATTTTGAGTGTAGATCAAAGCCTATGTGGACACCCAATCATTCAGAAATGGAAAATAATTATGGAGATCACTACAATTGGGACTACAACACTAGATAGAGCTATCACCACTATCAAGAATATGGACACATTCTTAAAAAGTGCATAAGAATACATTTCAGAGGAAACTATAGCAAATGGTTGAGCCAAATTACATGCTTTAGTTGTTTAAAAATAGGACACATTAGTAGAAATTGTCCAACAAGGTCAAAAGCACCCAACTCAGAGTTCAACAAAGGAATAGGGAAGGTAGATGTTGAAAACGTTAAAGGAGAAATGAATAAAACATCAAAAAAGAAAGATGGAGGTAGTACATCCAATGAAGGGATCACTTCACCTAAAAGGTCAAGTGGTCACACTTCATCCAACTAAGAAAAATATGTATGGAACTGATATTTAATGCTTTGTCATACATTAGTTCCAAGATAAGCAAGTATTGAAAAGGAAAGATCAGCATGAATAGAGATACAAAGTCAAAATTTCAAGTTTTCACAAGTGTTGCCGAGTTACCTTCAGATGTCAAGTGGTAAGTTGTAGCCGAGTTAGTAGTGCATGTTGAGTGAAGGAAAATTTGTATTGAAGCTGAGCAAGAGAAACTCCAATACATGTTGAGTGTTCTGGAAGACAATGTAAGCCAAGTAAAATAGAAATTATTAAGGAGCTTAGTGGATAGTTGTAAACATACTAAGCATTAAATGCTATGAAACAAGGGTATATGATCGCATTTTGAATCATTTTTCACCATCACAAGTAGAGAGGAAAGAAGAAGAAGAGTGTAGAATAATTTCCAAGCAGAGTTTGAAGCATTTCAGTAGATTTCTACAAACATTCAACATAGTTTCATCGATTTCAAGGTATTTATACTAGTGCCAAGCTACACAGTTTCAAAAAAAAATTGTGTTTAAACCCTAGTTCAAAGAAATGGTTGTTATTTCTAGGAAACCTCGGGAGAAAGAGCTATTTGAAGTTTAGCTAGTGTCAAATGAATTTAAGCAACCTAATGTTTGATCTATCCCTGAAGTTGCCTATAAGAACGACCTAGTTGGATCCCTATCCCTAATTCCTCCTAAGTTAGTAATGGTGGAAGATATTAGGAGATGCTACAACTACAAAATTGGTGCTATAGGAGACATGGAAATTAGGGAAGCATATGATAGATTGTGTGAAAAAGGAGTCTTGGAGGAAGAATATCAAATCAGTGAGAGGAAGGGCTTAACTTATGCCCTAGAGTTTCCTACTATCTTTAAGACCGAATGGATCAAAATTGTGTTGAGTAGGATTCATGATGGTAGTTTGTGGTTAGAAGATGGGCTAGTCAAAATATCAAAAAGGATTGTTCACAAGGTAATAGGGTATCCAACCCTAGATCGGCCCAAGACCCTAAGGAGTGACTCCAAAGAAGCCATTGAAAAGAATATTGGAGCTAAATGGAACTACAATAATATTAACTAGGTTAGTTTCCTCATCATCCTACATTTCTTCCTTAGTAGCCTCTTGCTCATGTTCCTCTTCATTATCAATGTTATCAAAATGTGTTGTTTCTTCATCATTTCCTTCTTCATCTTTCTCTTCTTTATCACTATCATCATCATCCTTCACATAAACATAAAAATCACTCAGTTTATGAAGATGATATATATTTTTCCATGTATTTGTTGCATTCCTTACAATATGCTCAAATATCTTTTATTAGAACCAAACAAGTGTTGAATTTTAGAGTTAATTTCTGCTCATATTTCTTTAGAGATTCCTTAACATCCTTGTCTATTAAGCTCAGAATAAGATGCCTCAGGGTTTTCCCATAGATGTCTATTACAATTTTCATCACAAATTCCCATCTTGGCTTAATCTTATCCATCAAAATATTAGGAATTTGAGAAGTAAGCTGGTCTAGTGAGTATTTTGACTTACCCATTTTTTCCATCACTAGATCTTCAATTTTCTTTTTCTCTTTATCAGTATTGATTTCATACTTTAATTCTTTAAAAAAAATTATATGAGCCCCTTCTTGTAGTTCTTTTAGTCTATCTTGCAAGGTGGGAGGAGGTTTTTTGAATATTATATCTCCTCCTTCCTTATCAACTTTCTTTTTTGAGGATCTTATGGTAAACACAATAGTGGATGTCTTAGTAGGAATATTAACGATTACCTTGCCCTTATTCTTTAGTGGTTCCTCTTCCTCATATTCTTCCTCATCCTCTGCTTCTTCATCCTCACCTTTTTCCTCAATGAACAAAAGAGTAGAACTAGTTTCCAACTTGGCAATTCTTTTCTTTCCTTTGTTTACCACCTGAGGGAGTTTGATTTCCAATTCTATCTTGGCCTTGGCTTCATCATATGTACCAACATATGCAGCCTTGGGATCATCTAGTTCATTTACAAGTGCCTCAATTATATCTTTATTTTTGTCTATATTAACCTCATATCCAAGAGGTTTCACCAATGCAATTCTAGGCTTGACTACCTGAATGTATACCTTATTATTGTCTACCATGAAACACACATCATCCTTGTAATATTCAACTTATTTACTTGGAATCCTAAATCTATTATTCATTTTCTCTTTAAGTGCATCAAAATAGTTATCCATAATACTATTATAATTCTCTCCCATCTTAGCAATGTAATCATTAATCTAGTAGAGTATTGTCACGTTTTTTCTCCATATAACTGAACCTTATAAAAAGAGCCAAACTTACATGGGTTTTTCTTTGATGTTTTTATGCTCTGCATGTTCTTATTGAATTGTTTCAACAGTAGCTGAGTAAGGTCAAGAGAAATATTATTCTCGACTACCTTGTATGCTAGGTCAATTACTTCGCATGACATACTGTTCAACCTGCTTGAACTATAGATCTTGTGTGAAATGATATGAATACCAAACTTTAATTCCATTTCAATGAAATTACTTATCTTCATGCCTCTAAAATCCCATTCTTCTAGGGTTTTATTTTCTAGTTCAGCCTGATCTAGGGTTTTGGTCAACTTAGCTTTAGCCAACATTGGGAGACTAGTGATTCAATGAATCATCTTTTTGTGATTAAAATTGGTTGTTCCAACCATAACTAACCATTATTCACCTAATTGAGAATAAACCTAATCCATTTCACTTGGAATTCACAAGGCATGTGAGGAATATGGGTTAATCCTTTTGTCTTGAGGTGTAGATGTTTGGGTTTTAAGACACTGTTTACACACAAATTTTCTAGGGCTTCATCCATTTCCAAAGTACCAGTATCTTGAATTGTGAATTTAAAGTGAGATTGAATTTTGTTAATTAAAAATACCTTTGGAGGGATTTGTTATTGCACTCCACTCGAATCCAGGGTTTCAACAATTGTAGGAGTGAGCTTGAAGTCTGGAGCTTTCCATTATACACCATGAACTAGCATGTCTGAACCTCACTTTGCCTTGTTGCTACTAGATGCCATCTTCATCTGGTAGGGTTTGAGAGAATTTTAAATCTTTTGGTAACAATTTTCTCAAATCTCTTGGATGCTCTTGAAGATCGCTCTGCACAATTATCTCTTCAAAAAATCATGGTAAAAATGTCTTTGATTTCATTCCTTTTATCAAATTTCACCAAAAATGCTTGGTATGAACAATAGATCAAATTGATAGACTATCATCCACTTCCTTACATTGATTACTTGGTATTGTCTTCCATCATTTGGTAACCACATAAGATTTAATTTACTCCTGACCTCACTCAGTAGAGTCTGCGACCCAACCTCACTTGGTAAGGAAAGTAACCCAGTAGTAATCAGAAACCTTTTACTCGGTGATCCCTTTGTATCTTGAATATAGATATGGATATTTTTCCTTTCAAATGGAACTTATTTGGATGTCTTCTTTGGTAGCTTAGTTCTAGTTCTCCTTTGAGAAATCGAGTAGAAATTGTGGAGCCACCCAATTATTGAGTGACTTCTTCATCATTGTTTGGACTTGCATTATCAATAGACTAGGGAATCCATTGTTGTCTCATCTATTTTCTAATGTTATCAACCTTTTCCTTCTTTTCATCTTTAATTCTACCAATATTCATATAGTTCTTGGAAAGATGACCAAGTTTAGTACAAATGAAACATCTTTTATTAGTATATCTTTTCCTCAAATGATGCTTTACACAATTCATTCCAATGTGTCCAAATTCTCCATAGTAATGACATATAAACCAAGTGTTATAGTCCCAACCAAATATAGCTTTCACAATTTTTTTTGTTAGATTTAATATCTTGGTTTTTCATTCTGATGATTTGTGCCCATGCTTCTTACATCTATGACATTTTCCTTCAAATCTTGGTTTTTCTTTGCATTCATTTTCTCTGTGACCATGTTGATCACAATTGTAACATTTTCCATTAAATTTATCTTTACCATTTCTCCAACATTTATTTTATGTATGACCTATCTTACTATAGTATTTGCAAGTAGGTCTATGATTCTTTTGAGCTCATTACTTGGATGATTCTCCTACTTCTATATATCCAATTCCTACTTTTCCTTTTTGTCTATAAAGATTTTGTTCATTCAATTGATTCATCTCTGCTTGGGATTTCATCATTCTTTCATTGATTTATCTCTCAGAGTTTAAGTCATTCTGCAATCTTTCATTTTCAGATCTTAGGTTCATGATCTCTTTATTTGTGTTGGTGAGCTAATCAATGAAGTATAATTGCTGAAGGGATAGCTGTTGGATTTCATTGTTCTTTCCTTCTATCTCTTCTCTTATCTTTTTTTTCTCTTCCATAATTTCACATAATCTTACTAACAAAATTTCTTTCTCTCTTATCTATTTTTTTACTTCTTCTTTTCGTGAACCATTCTTTTCTAGGAGTTCTTTGATTGCTTCATTGGCTTCATCTAGATTTCTTGAATGAAGGTCTTGAATTCTTTTATCAATGTAGAGATGATCATTCATTTGAATTGAAAAATCTTTTCTTTTTTTCAAATATTGAGAGAGTTGGTCTTTTGCTTTCTTGAGTTGGACAATAGCCATTTCCAAATCAAGATTCTCATTGTCAATAGCATTGTCAAGTTTGAATATCTCCATGGCCTTTGATCTTTGCTCAAGATGTCAAAATTTTCTCTGAGAACCACAAAGCTCTGATACCAATTGTTGGAAATGTTTTTAAAGAGTAAATTATTGAGAGGGGAGGGGTGAATTAGTAACTTCTAAAACTTCTAAAACTTTAAACTAATTAGCAATTAATCCAATATGAAAATTATGATCTAACTGCATGCATGAAAATATGAAAACATGAAAGGATACACTTTGACACAAAGATTTGGTAACCCTAAAACCTTCCAAATAGAAAGTAAAGCTGGGGTGGGGACAATACCCAAAAGCTTTAGTACTATAGTATAAAGTTGGCCTATTAAGGTTTACATTGATCATTTCTCATGATCTGCCCTATTAGGAGTAATAAGGACTACTAGGTCAACCTTGTTAAAAGATTTACAAATATACAATGAAGTACGCACTTGGTAAAGAGAATTGCATAAGACTATTAAGTCTACCTTGTTAAAAGATTTGACTGATTCGCCTATTAGGATGAAGCAGTAGTTGATCTCTAATCTACAACTTGATTTTTTGAATAAGATTTCTTTAAGTGTACAAATCACCTTGTTGTGATAGATGAATCTTTTTTGCTCCTTATACTATTGTAGCCTTTGTAATTTAGTCTTTATGCTCTGCTATGATGATCACATTACTTCCTTATTTATTCCATACATACATTGGATATGATACAATGCATTACATATACCAATCCAATTATACAACTACAAACTCAACCACAATACAAATTTACACTAATATTACAAAGTCGGCTCAGATGTAGAAACTTGGGTTTTGAAGAATGATTTGATGAGGTTCTAACACTTGGCATCCACTATCAATGCTCATCATCATCATGCACTCAATAGATGTAGAAGCTTGATCCATACTGATCACTTCCAAGTAGTCTTGAACTTAGTTTGCATAGTTAACTCAATGAATACTATGAAACTCATAATATAAACCAAATCACTTGTTTACTATTGCATAGCTCAGTAAACATTATCAACTTGAGCTCAGTATAAACTGAGTCACTTGGTTAACACTAAGTAGCTCAGTTAACACTAGAATTACATCACATCAACTACAGACTTAGTAAGCATTATGTAACTCAGTTTGCATTGGTAAACTTGGCATAAACTGAGATGCTTAGTTTACACTACTAATCTTCACAATACCTATAACTACTTGGTATGCACTGAGATTTGTCCAAAGGAATTGGTAGCAACTGTAGAACTTGGTAAGAATTGAAATGCTTGGTTAACACTATTAATTGTTCGATAAGCTTAATAGATACCTACAATCTAAATAAGTGTATGTCACTAATAACAAACTTGACTGATATGTCAACATGCCTCAATCCAACTTTCATTTTCTAATATATATTTAATAGTTCTAGGTTCAAACTTAGTAAGGAAACATGTATCATTTAATTTACTCTTTTTCATTGTACCTTTGGACTGATCTACAATGATTTTCTTAGGTGCATAATTCCTTCTAGAAAATTGATGAAGTACAGGTACCTTCTTTCTAAATTCTCTCCTTTCACCATGCACAAAATGATCTTCTGAATCATGTTCAAGTCCTATTGTTTGTGACTCGAGTCCTTTAGACTATGACTTGGTTTGCTAAAAATTGGGTCCTTTTGACTATGACTTTGGTCCTTTAGAATTTGAGTTAGGTTGGATTGGCTACAACTCGGGTGGTGAAGACTACTAATCGCCAATTGTATTTTCTTGAACTTCAAGTAAGGTATGAGGTTCATAGTAAAAAAATTTTATGTAGTTTTCAAGTTATTTTCTCCTTTGTTCTCAACTCTTTTTTGCAAATTCGTCAATTTTCACATTTTCACTTCTATGAATTTGTGAGGGGGAGTTGTTACAAATAGAAATTACTGAGTGAGAGGGATGGTGAGGGGGGGTGAATTAGTAATTTACAAACTTTAGCTGCCAACTAGATATTATTAATTACTTTAAACCATACATAAGAAAGTAAATACGTAATGTTGAAAAATAATAGTAACCATGCACAAAGATAACTCATAACACCATATTTTGTAAACTAGGGAAACCCTTGCCAAGGCAAAACCCTAGTGAGGATGGTACCCACTAGATAATATACTAACATATATGTTCCTTATAAGAGGATGGATCCTATTAGGAGTCAATGAGTGAATTCAATATAGAGTCCCTATTAGGAGATCCCAACCCTGTTAGGAGATTCCAACCCTATTAGGAGTTGTAGTATATTAGATGCAAGAAGAGCACACTACCCAAATAAGTAATTAATCCTTTGGTATATAGGTTTTGTAGCTTCTTTCTTAATTAATTTCTCTAATCATAGCTTGATCTTGGATCACAAAATCATGTTCTCAAAACTTCACATATATCACTTCATTAAAAGTTCACATATCATTTATCACGATACAATTTCTCACTAAAACACACTTGAATTTGCAAGATGTCATTTTCATAAATACCATGCCTTTTCACAGATTTTTATTAGGTCAGCTAAGACCATAATATAATTTTCCAACTTAGAATAAACATCTAGGATGTCGGCCCTAATTGGTCATGTAATTATTTTGTAAACAAAATAATTCCTTTTACCTTTAATTTTGTTATTCTATTTCACTAGTAAAATGCGAGTATCTTTTTTTTGTACTATCCCTACTAATATCCAAGGTTGTACACATCATCATCAATATGTATACTATCTACATCTAAGTTCTCTAATTATAATATAATGTTAGTAACAAGTTGCATACAAAATAATACACTCTTGTAAACCAATTTCATACTTAAATAATTTTTTGAGTACCTAAAGCTAAGTATCTTTATTTCTAAAGTTTTCTAAAAGCATGTACATCATGTGTTTCCATAAATGACAAAAATTACATATCTTCATTTGCCAGTTGTCAACAAGAGTATCCTATGAGTATCTCTTCATCACCTATGAGGCTAGTAAGCAAATGTGGAGTAGATGAACTAGATGGTTTAGTCTCATCTTCCCTTTGCTTCTTCTCTGGTACTTCCATATTTCTTCTCTCTTATTTCTCTTTCTCCTCCTTTCCTTTTCTTGTCTTCTTTTTCTTTTCTTCCTCTACTCTTTTCTTCTTTTCTTCCTCAACTCTCCTTTACATTTCTTCTGCAAGCAATTTCTGCTTGGTTTCTTTGATCTTTCCTTTTTTTCCCTCTAATTGCCTCTTTTCTTCTTCAATTACTTTTAATTGATCTTTAATAACCTTGGTCTAAGATTTAGGTTGTTTGAAACTTTCAAAAGGTTTAGTGTCATCAATGTTAATAGTAACATTAAAAGCCATAAGAAGGATTACCCCTCTATCAAATTACCCAGCAGAAAGAGCCCTAGAGGTCATACCCCAGCTAAAACTGGCTCTGCTGAGGTGGAGGAGGAAATGGATACTGATGATTCTGACAAGGTTTCGAAGGAGGAGCTGGATGAGGAGAAATTGAGAAAAAGACAGAAGAGGGAGGGAGAGAGCATGGAGCACTCCAGTAGTCAGGGAAAGGATTCTCTGCCCATTCCCCTCTCCCCTATACATCCTCAGCCTCCTTTGGAGGAAAATGATAACTCTGGACAGATTGAGGGGGAAGTGCAAAATAATAATAGAAGGAAGGCTTGGAAGAACTTCAATGTGAGAACGGCCACAATGGGAATCTACAGAGAGGCGATGAACCCCCAACTCCTGGTGGACGACCTCGAGAAGTCTAGACTCAATGAGCTGATTGACCCGGCTATGGTGGCTATTTCTGATAATGCAAGAGAAATGGGCATGAATATGTTGAACAATGCCCACAATAGCATGATCGACAACTTCAGATCAATTAAATGGCTTTTCCATGAGCTTGAGGATGTCAGAGATAGGGTTTCCCAAATGGAAAAAATCAAGAGTAAGACAGGTGCAGAAAGCCAAGGTGACCGAAACAGCTGGGAGACTTTGATGGAGAGGAGAGTAAAAAATATTGAGAACTACAATCACAACCTGGCAAGTCAAATGATCTCCCTCCTCGCTTCGATCAACGAAAACATTCTCTCTCTCTTGGAAAATCTCAAAGACAGGAACCAGATGGAGGAAGAAGATAAACAGAACAGAGACAAAGATAGGCTGGATGTGGATAAAGCCAAGGACAGCACTATGGAGCAGGATTTGATGAACGCCCAGGATCATAAGGCAGAAGAGCAACAAGAGTGCACCGAAGCTACCCAGACCATGCTCGAGATGGAGAAGTAGTCTGCTAGGTTGGGTCTCTGTCCTTTGGTTTTTGTTTCTCCTGGCTTTGGCTTTTTGTCTGGTCTCTGTTTTTCTGGTTGGTTCTCTGGCCTTTTTTGTGGGCAGTTGTTTCGGGCTGGGCCTTTCGGCTTATTTTCAGCCGTAAGGATTATGTTTTGGCTGGGCATTTTTTTGCTTATTTCCAACCTTTCTTGTTGTTAAACTTATGGGTTTCAGGACCCCTTAAAACCTGTTTACCTTATCAAAAACATTAGTCTAGTCAATCTGCATAGTGTCACCACTTACTGACACTTCCAAAGTTCTAGGTGCTAGTATAGATGTTACCTTTGACTCTATTATCATATTATTGATATCCATAGGTTTTTTTCTCCCTATTTTATTCTTCTCACCCACCGTAAATAGAAATGGTATCACCTTGTTCCTCAAATAGGGTGTATTCAACAATTTCTTGACTTCTTCCTCATCATTTGTTTTTTATATTGTCCTTATCATAGACTTTCAAAGTTCTATATCCTCTTCTTGAGTTGATTCTTTCTTCTCTATAAGTTTATCATAGACTTTTTGGTTTATTGTGCCTTCAATATCCTTAAGTTTTAGATTGTTAGCAATCATATATCTCACAGTAGAGACAGCAACCTAATCTTTCTCAACATCATTATATAAGTCATATAATTTTTTCATCTGAACAAGGCTCCCTTCATTTTCAATGGTTAAGTTGATCCTCTGAATCTTCAATTTCCAATGTTTCCTTGCTTTATCAAACAACTATTTAGAAATGGTAAACTTCTCTACCTATTTTTCTTCTTGTTCTTCTTCTTCTTCACTAGATACCGCAATTGTCAACAATGAATTCTATCTTTTTCCTCATCTAGTAGCCTATTGCTTGACTCTTTTAGTCTTGGTAGCCATGGGTTATGCTAATTTTTTAGATTTTCTCTTTAGCTCACTTAGTTGTTCAGTTGATACTGCAACATATTGAATGCTCTTTTCTAAAGATGTTTCTACAATAGACACACTAGATGGTTTCCCAACTAATAATGGTTGTACATACATTATTCCTTGTTTCATTATCTACCTAACTTATTGTGACTCACTTTCTATCATGCCAACCTTAGTTAGAGCTTTCTTCATTATTGTCTCAATGTTTTTGTGAGATGCTTTCTCTAAAGATGCTTGATGAGATGACTAGGTAATTTCTTCATATGTCCCAAATCTATACTCAGCTTGTTCCATATTGGAGTTCAACATTAAATCAATATATCCAATTGCCACATCATTACTTAACTCATAACCTAAGGGATCAAGGAATGTTTCCCGAGGTTCTACTATATGAATATGAGTTAAATCTTTATCAACCATAAAACATATATCATTTTTGAATCTTTCTACAATTTTAGGTGCAATTTTGAATCTTTGTTTCATCCCATTCCAATTTTTTTTCATGATTAAATATCTATTATCCAAGATTTTGTCTCCTAGAAGTCTTCTACATATAACTGTAATCTTTTCCATGGTACATCTATTACTACTCATGATCTCTGTAAATTATAAGTATGGAAACCTCTTAAGTACATGAAAGAATATATGATTGATTAATAAGTAAAATCTAAATCCACCATTCTTGGTTCTCTTAATTTTCTCTAAATTTTCAAGGAGTTGCACTCTTAGAATTTCACTTTTCTTAACTTGTTCTTTCTCAATACAAATCTTATAAGCTACATAGATGAATCCTACTACTAATTCATCAATCTTAGAACTTGCACATATATAATAGGCAATGATTTCTCTTAGAAATCTTACATCATCTTGTTTACTGGTGCTAATGACCATGGCCTTCCCATTATAAAGTACCTTAGTGTAACTCTCAACCTTCTTCTTAACTAGTTTTTCACCTACAAGTACACTACCTTGTTTTCTAAGACTAGTTACCTCATGAATAAGGTTGGCTAAAATGTCAACTACATTGTCTTCCATCCATAATTTTTCTTCATGAATTCTACTAAGTATCATCTATTTCCATTCCTTCGTATCGAGTTCATAGTAAAGATGATATTTGAATAGGTCTTGTCCTTTCAAATGTTCAAATCTAGGCTTTACTAACATATCATGGTTAAAGACAACTTCCATATATTTGTTCATTTACTTGCACCTAATAGATTGAAATTTTTTATTAAGATAATTTCGTACATCTTCAAAATACACTATGCTGTTTAGAGTAATAGATAATGTTGAATTAGGATTTCCTTCTATGGGTTTCATATAAATAGCCTTCAATTTTAGTCTCTCCTCATTCTCAACATTATGAACTATTGACATGCCCATCATTTTATCAAATATAAACTTTATCAAAGAAATATTGTGAAGAAATGATAAAATACATCTTTGTGAAATAGGGTTTAGTTTGAAATCACCTTGTCAAGTCACTTCTAAGTCCTCTATGCTTCTGATGTGATTGCAATGAAGTGGTGATGAATTTTTTACTCCATTTTATTCATTCAATTTGAATTTTCATTAGTTACATACTTTACGAACACAAAAAAGTTGTCAATAACATTCTGAAATCAAGTATCTGCTAAAAATGTTTGTTCAATTTTTAGATGTTACCCAAATTTTACCATATCTTCCTTCCATGATGAAAATTATTCAAAAATCTTCACTCCATGAAATTCTCTATAGCAACATAGTTTTCATCTTCTATTACAGAATTAACTTTCTCTATTATGAAAGTATCTCTTAATTCCTTTGTAAATAGTTTTGATTAGCTCCAAATTGCAAGTGAGCTTAGCTATAGTCTAAACTCTTCTAAATACACCTTTTCCTAACTTTTTCTCCCCTTGTTTGATTTCTAAATGAAGTTTCAAATTCTAGTGTTGTGAACAAGCTTAATTCAACTTACTTGAATCAAACTCGGTTATTGACTTTGATCTTCCTGTCACATCATCTTATAACATTTCTTTTGAGATGTCCAATCCTTTTATGAATGCCTCATTGAGTTCTTCTCAAAGTTCATTGACTAAATTTATTTGTTCCTCATTTTCTTTCTTAGTTGTAGAGTTCCTTTCATGATTCCTTTTATCATTTTTGACATTTCTTCCATCATTTCTTCTATCTCTTAAGTTCCTTCCATTGTTCCATCTATCTCTAAAGCTTTTTTCCATTCTAAAATACTTTTTTGTATGTTTGAAGTAGTTACTTAATTGACATACTAGGGTTTTCTTCTAGGACTCCTCTGATCAATAGGTGCATGACAATATTGGGCTATGTGTCCAAAGTTGTTACACTTATAACACATGATTTCTCTTCTTTCTTCATAAGATCTTCCTTCTCTTGATGTCCTTTCATTACATCTTCTTCTATCTGTAAGGTTAGTATTTATAGACATTCTTCTATTCCTTATATCATTTTCATATTTAAGTTTCCTACAATCAATTGCTTTATGACCCATACCATGAGAATTATGACAATAAAAATCCATAACATAATTAAATGACTTATTTTTACAATCTCTTTTCATATAACCTATTTCATTACATGAAAAAAACTTACCTCTAGATTCATATTTGGTCTCCTTAGAAGATTCCACTTGCTTAGGTTCATCCAATTTCACAATTTCCTTATCTTTTCCAGCTTCTTTAGGTTTATTAGAAGATGACTAGATTTAATCTTATCATCAGATTTATCATTTTCTTTTAGATCTGATCTATTTTTAGGTTTCTTTGCAGACATGTTAAATAGATAACCTATTGGACTAACGACCAGACTTCTCCTTTGAGATTCATGAGATGGTTTAATCACCCCCTATGTTGTATAAGTCTAGTAGTTGTATTGAGCATTAACAAGTGTAGCTTGTAACAAGTGGTATTAGAGCTTGGTCATAGGTTTGAATCTCATTTGGTAATGTTGAGGGGAGTATTGTTGGACTAATCACTAGCCTTCCCCTTTAGGATTCATGACATGGTTCAACCACCTCCTATGTTGTATAAGTCTAGTGGTTGTATCAGGCATTAACAAGTCAATCTATTGGTGTATTGGCAACTCTAGCTTGTAACATAACAAAGACCAATCTTATCATAGGTAGGTCTCTATATTGACATTAAATCATCAAGATTTTTTCTACTAGAATAAAGATTTTCAAGTTTTTTCTTGCACTAAATTAGTTCACCTTTCATAATACTATTGTACTTATGAAGTTCTTCATGATCTTTTTTCAATGTTTCAAATTTAGATGTCTTTTTTGCTAGACTTGCTCTAAGATCTATATTTTCAATCTTCAAATTAGATTCAACATTGCTAGTATCAGTCTTCAAAGTCAACTTTAGATTGGTAATCTTCAATTCATGCTTTAAGATCTTGTACTCTATCTCCAATTTTGAATAATAATCATCATTAGTTTTAGATTCAGTAGATTCAAGCTTGGATTTGTGATGTTCAATCTTGTCCTTCAACTATCCAATATATACTTTGGAGTCTTCATATCTATCTTTTAGCTTATCTCTTTCTTCAGTCAGGAGGTCAATTTGTTCAAGTGCTTCTTCAAGGTTCTTTATCAACTATTCCATATCCATAGGGATCTTACTCAAGTTATTAATCCTCTTCTAGGTAATTGTGCTCTAATACCAATTGATAGAAATAGGAATTACTTGGGGGTGGGGGAATCAATGAGTTACAAAATTTAGTGGCCAACTAGATATTACTAATTAATTTGAACCGTACATAAAAAAGTAAACAAGTAATTTTGAATAGTAATAGCAACCATGCACAAAGATAACTCATAACACCATATTTTGTTAACTAGGGAAAACCCCAATTGGGATGATACCCACTAGATAGTATATTAATATATATGCTCCTTGTTAGAGGATGGACCCTATTAGGAGACTTTGAATCTCTATTAGGAGATTCTAATCTTATTAGGAGTTGTAGTGCAATAGATGCAAGAAGAGCTCACTACCCAAACATGCATTTCCAATTACAAGTAGTTCTCACTACCCAAATAAGTTTTTAGTCCTCTAGTATATAGGTGCTATAACTTCTTTGATGACTTATCTCTAATCTTATCTTGATCTCATATCACAAAATTAGGTTCTCTAAACTTTGCATATATCACTTCATAAAAATTTTGCTTATCATTTATCACAATATAGTTTCTCAGTACAACACCCTTGAAAATACAAGATGTCCTTTGTATAAATACCATGGCTTTTCACAAATTTCTGCTAGGTCAGCTAAGACCATAATATACTTTTCCAATTTATAGTAAACATCAAGGATGTTGGTCCTAATTGGTCAAATACTTATTCTATATATAAAATAATTCCTTTACCTTTAATTTCATTATTCTATTTCACTAGTAAAACATGAATATCTCTTTTCCATAATATTCATGCTGATGTTTGAGGTTGTACACATCATCATCAATATTTATACTATCTACATCTAACTTTGATAATCATAATATGACATCAATAATGAGTTACATACAAAATAATACATTGTTGTAAACCAATTTCATACTTAGACAATTTTCTATATACCAAAAGCTAAGTATCTTTATTTATGAGGTTTTCTACAAGCATGTACATCATGAGTTTCCATAAATGAAAACAATTATAGATCTTCATTAGCCAATTGTCAATAGGAATATTCCAAGAATATTCTTCATCACTTTTCACATCAAAATTTTCTTTCCTAGACTCTTTAAAGATATTATATTTTCTTCCAAATATTTAAAAATAATAGACATTACATTGATAGCCATACCATAATTCATAAGGTGTTTGATCTAAGTCCTTCTTCAGATAAACTTGGTTAAAGGTATGAACTATTGTATTTATTATTTCCTTTTATTATTTGATTAAAACATTTTTCTATATCATTAGTGTCCTTGCACAATCCATAATGGATCTATCTCTTCTTTCTTCTATGTAATTTTGCTAAGATGTACCAGGTGCAGATACATATCTCTTGATTCCCCTTTCATTGTAAAATTTTTTGAATTCATTTGAGATGAATTCTCCTCCTCTATCTAACCTTAGAAACTTTACTTTCTTTCTTGTTTCTTTCTCCACTCTACCTAGATACCACTTGAACTTTTGAAATGCTTCAAATTTATCTTTTAGGTACACAATTGTCATCATCCTGGAATAATCATCAACATATGAAATAAATTATTTATCTCCATAGTAGATTTATATACTGATGAGTCCACAAAGATCTATATGAACCAGCTCCAAAACTTCTTTAGAATTATATTTCTTTCTTTTCAAAGTGTCTTTCCCATCTTCCAAAAATGGAAATTTTTGCACATGCCCATATCAGGTTTCTTTAGACTAGGAATGCCTCTCACTCTTTTATGACATAACCAAATTTCCTTTATTTGAGATAGGAAACATGAACTTTTAGTTAGATCTAGGTAAAATAGATTACCTTTGGTTTTATTGACACTCCCAACTAAATTTTATTTTCCCATCTAGCAACTTGGCCTTATCATTCATGAATTCTACCTTGAATCCAATGTTGTTCAACTGTACCAAACTAAGTAGATTTTGTTTCAGTCCTTCAACCCAATAAGAATTGTCACATGATCTAAGTTCATCAATCAATGTAAGGAAACCTTTTCCTTTTACATAGCAAGGTTCATTATTTCCAAATTTGACACTCCCACCATCATAGTGTTCCAAGTGCTCAAATTTAGATTTATAACTAGTCATGTGCTGAGAACAACCACTATCAATAGTCCATGTATCATTCTTTCTAATATGATAAATGCGGGTCATCTTATGATTTTTGTCATCATATTCATCTTTTATAGCAATATAAACCATTTCATCTTCATCACTATTATCAGTCTTTATCCATGTAACAAGATTTCTTACCTTTATCATTGTAGTCTTTGTACTTCCTATACTTCTTTTCTTCTTTTCCTTCTTTGTTTGGACACCTTGCAGCAATGTGACCAATGTCATCACAAGAAAAATAGATTAGAGGTATTTTTACCTGTGTACTTTCCTTTTCTGTTAGGGAGTCTTCTTGAAAGAAGGGATTCAATGACTTCAAGTTCATCATCAAAATTTTCTTCATCTTCATTGTCAAACTATTTTCTTTTTTATTTTTCATGTTTCTTCTAGAGTGATAGCCTAGCTTGAATTGTTGGATCAATGCTTGTGAACCTTCCCACTAGTGCATCCAAAGTTATATCATTTTTAGGATCACATCTCATCTCTTGAATAGCTGACACTCTAATTATATTAACATGAAGAAGAGATCTAAGTACCTTGCTTACTACTATCACATCATCTTCTTTCCCTCCTAAAGCTCTAATTGCACTTACACTTTCTTTGGTTCTTTCACTATATTGTGCAATTTTTTCATCTTCTCTCATCTTCATCTGATCAAATTGACCTCTTAGAGTTTACGATGCAGGAGCATCCAGAGGTATAAGGGAAATCTTGTGTCAACCAAAAAAATTTACTTAGACTTAGTTTCTGTTTCATGTGTTTTCATTTTTGGATACCCATTTGGGTCAAATAAAGGTTCCAACTCTCATAGTTCCACTATCAGTGTTCTAGGATAGAGTATTTGAGCACCTTGGGATATGTGTAAATGTAAAAAAAAAAGGAGTATGTAATTGAGCCATCATTTTGGTAAACTAGAAGGTGTAAATTGGTCAAAAGATTGTAATTGTAATTTAGATCATTCCAAAAAAAAATCAGGTCAAAAGGCCCCACGGTTTGAAAGTTATTGCAATTTTTCAGTTTTTGGAGATGTCCTAAGAATGCTTCAAAGTTAAGTTAGGGGCATTAAATGACCTCAAACAGGGCCAAAAAATGAGGGATGAGTGAACCTGGTCCATAGGGCTATAGAGCACTTTGAGAGCTTTCCAGAAATGTAAATGGTTCATCAATCGAAGCTATGGCTCAAAAGTTATACCTCTCAGAAGTTCGGTTACCGTTTCTGGATTCTTCTAATTTTGTGCCAACTTCTAATGTGACTTCTAGAGCCTTCTATTTGGTTAGTGGATTCCAACTATCACTTTCTAGAATGTATTCCTAATCTTTAACCCTCTAGGGTGTATTTAAGAACATTTCTGGCATTGTAAAAGGCAGTTCGGAGTGGAGTTTGAGAGGAGCTACTAAAAGGAGAAATTATCTCCAGACTTATACTATTGTAAGCCCTTAGGGCATGTTTTGAAGTCTATTTTTTCTATACTGAATGTAATAGCATATTTACATAGTTAATAAAATTTTCCCTTTCTTTTTGTGTCCATTTTGTGGTTGGGTTGTGTCCCCATCAAGTGTTATTAGAGCTAGTTTTCCTGAGTGTGTAGACAGAGCATTGACTGTGAGGTAGTTTGCACTAGGACTTTGTGGTTGATGGTTTGAGTTGAGAAGATGCCTCCACAAAGAGAGTATGGTGGAAGAGCTAGACCTATTAATCCTAAGGAGGTTAGAGCCCTGCAAAAGAAGGTACAAGTGTTGCAAGAGGAGCTCTGTAGAGGAACAAATGTTGCTGCAGGCAATGAAAGTGAGGATGACAATGATGAAGAAAAAATTGGACCAGAAGGGAAATTTGACCAAGAAGTTCTAAATCAGGCAGAGGAAAGGCTTTTTAGGGCCATTACTAAGTTTTGGAAAAGACTTACAATTTATGTGGGTGTATTTTAAAGAAATTTGAAACCAGATGAGTTGATCGATTGGATCAATGAACTAGAAGAATACTTTGAGTATGAGGATATCAAGGACCTAGATAGGGTTAAGTTTTCAAAGGCCAAACTAAAAGGACATGCCAAAATCTGGTGTCAAGAGGTTCAATTGGCATGAAATAGAAGAGGAAAGGGTAAGATCACAAGGTGGGATCGCATGGTGGACAAATTGAAGAAGCAGTTCATTCCTGTTGACTACGAGCTTGATTTGTTTAAGAAGATGCATGGGTTAAAGCCAGTAGGAAAATCAGTCCAGGAATATACATAGGAGTTTTATTGACTTTTGATTAGAGCATTGCATGTAGAAGAAAATAAGGAGAAGGTTGCTCGTTATATCAGTGGGTTGCGACCTAGCATCCAGGAGGAAACAAGTTTGGTAAGAATGACCAAAATTGAAGAGGCATACCAATTTTCCCTACGAGTTGAAGATAAGCTAAATAAGAGGTTTGAAGGGAGACAAAGAGGGCATGGTCAAGGAGAAAGGGGTAGTGGTAGGTCATTTGGAGGCCAAAATGAAACCCAAAAGAAAAATGAAGATGTGGGTACTAGCAAGAACCAGAGGAACGAGGGTTTCAACCGCTCCCATGATCAAGACTTTGGAAATCAGAGAGAAAGAGGTAGAGGATGTAGACAAGGAAGAGGAGGCTTCTATGGTACCTATTTCCATTGCGATGAAGAAGATCATCATGCCTTTGAATGCCCTCAATGACAAGGAAGGATAGATAGGAGAGCTAAGGGTCAAGCTAGGGTTGCTCATGTGGATAAGGATGCACAATCATAACATTTAGAGGATGCAAAAAGAGGAGAGACTTTAGTAAATGAAAGGGTCCTACTAAGTGGTGAGATTGAACTAGGAAAAAGGAGGAGTTTGTTCCATACTAGATGCAAGTGTGAGGATAAATGTTGTGATGTAATCATTGATGGTGGTAGCACTGATTACTTGGTATTAGAGGAGATGGTCTCTAAGTTGAAGCTCAAGAGGGAGAAGCACCCCCAGCCTTATCGAATTGCTTGGGTGAAAGATGATCATAAGGTCCTAGCAAGTGAACAATGTTTAGTAAAATTCAAAATTGGGAGTTACCATGATGAAGTTCTCTGTGATGTTATTCCAATGGATGTTTTCCATCTATTGTTGGGAAGACCATGGCAGTTTGATAGGCATGCCGTACATGATGGTCATTCAAACACACACTCTCTAATAAAAGATGGAGTTCACCACAAACTAAAGCCCATGAAAAAGGAAGGTGAAAAGGTATGTAGTAGTGCCAGGATTTGTCTTGTTGATGGAAGGAAGTTTTTAGATGGCATGAAACATCAACATATGTGCTATGCTTTGATTCCTAGGAAAGATAAAGAAGGTAGTAGTGAAATACCACTTGACGTTTTAGATTTACTAGGTGAGTTTGGAGATATAATCTTTGATAATGTTCTAGAAGGATTACCACCAGTAAGGCAAATCAATCATCAGATTGATTTAATCCCAAGAGCTAGTTTGCCTAACAAGGCTGCTCACAACATGACTCCTACTGAAACTGAGGAGCTAAATAGACACGTTTAGGAGCTATTGAGGAAGGGCTTGATTTGGGAGAGCCTCAGTCCATGTGCATTACTTGCACCAAAGAAGGATGGAGAGTGGAGGATGTGTACAGACTCTCGAGCTATAAATAGGATAACCATCAAGTATCGATTTCCTTTGCCAAGAATGGATGATCTTATGGAATCCTTCAATGGAGCTTAGTACTTCACAAAGATAGATCTCAAGAGTGGCTATCATCAGATATGGATACGAGAAGGAGATGAGTCTAAAATAGCCTTCAAGACCAAGGAGGGTCTTTATGAGTGGTTAGTCATGCCCTCTGGATTGATGAACGCCCCAAGCACTTTCATGTGGCTTATGAATGAGGTACTTAAGAAGTTCTTGGGAAAATTTGTTATTGTCTATTTGGATGATATTTTAATTTTCAGCAAGACTTTGGAAGAACATTTATTGCATATTCATAGTGTCCTTGAAAGGTTAAGGGAAGAGAAACTATTAATTAATCTAAAGAAGTGTATCTTTGCAAAAAGGGAATTAGTCTACTTGGGGTTTGTTATATCACCTGAAGGTCTCAAAATGGATCCAGAGAAGGTAAAAGTCATTTTGGAATGGCCTACTCCAAGGTTTGCTACTGAGGTAAGATCATTTCATGGTTTGGTTAGTTTTTACAAGAAGTTCATTAAGAATTTAAGTGGCATATGTGCACCCTTGACTAACACCATAAGAGGGGATAGAAAAGAGTTCAAATGGACTGCGGCAGCTATGAGAAGTTTTGAATTGCTGAAGAAGAAGGTGATAGAACAACCTATGTTGGCACTTCCAAATTTTAGAAAGGTGTTCTAAGAGGATTGTGATGCTAGTGACAGTGCTATTGGGGCTGTATTAAGCCAAGAAGGTAAGCCTATTGCATATTTTAGTGAAAAATTGAATGATTCAAAAAAGAAGTATTTTGTTTATGATCAAGAGTTCTATGCAATAGCTCAAGCCTTAAAGAAATGGAGGCATTATTTATTGCCAAAGGAATTTGTTTTATATACTAATCATCAAGAATTATAGTACTTAAATAGCCAAGGTAAAATGAATCAGAGGCATATGAAGTGGGTAGAGTTCTTGTAGAGCTATACATTTGTGTTGAAGCATAGAAGTGGAAAATCTAACATGGTTGCAGATGCACTAAGTAAGAGACAATTGTTGCTTACAGTAATGCAAGTTGAAGTAGTTGGGTTTGATGAACTCAAGAATCTGTACCCTGAGGATTCTAATTTTGCTAAAGCATGGAAAGCTCGTAAGGAGCCTATTGCTGTAGACAGAACTAAGTGGTTAGACTATCTGATTTAGGATGGTATGTTATTCAAGGGCAGTCAATTATGCATTCCAAGGAGTTCCGTAAGGGAAAATTTGATTAAGAAGAAACACAGTGGAGGGATGGCAGGACATTTTGGTCTAGATAAGGCCATTGCAATTCTTAGAGAACATAATTTTTGGCCTCAAATTTCATAGGATGTGAAGAAGTTTGTACAGAGTTGTCAGATTTGTCAAGTTGCCAAGGGATTTAGTCACAATACTGGACTATATCAGCCATTGCCTATTCCATCAAAGCCATGGGAGGACATAAGTATGGATTTTGTTCTTGGATTGCCAAGGACACAAAGGGTTAATGACTCAGTATTTGTGGTGGTTGATAGGTTCTCCAAAATGGCACATTTCATTCCATTCCACAAAACTCATGATGATGTCCATATTGCAGACTTGTTTTTCAGAGAGGTGGTAAGACTACATGGTCTTCCAAGGAGTATAGTTTCTGACAGAGATACTAAATTTGTAGGGTATTTCTGGAGAACACTATGGAAGAAGTTGATAATAGACTTGAAATTTAGTTCCACACATCACTCGCAAACTAACGGCCAAACAGAAGTGGTAAACAGAAGTCTAGGAAATTTGCTGAGATGTTTAGTTGGGGATAAGCCCAAGGGATGGGATTTGATTCTACCACAAGTAGAATTTGCTTACAATAACTCTGTAAATAGGAGTATTGGCAGATCACCATTCCAAATTGTATATGGAAGTAGCCCAAGGATTGCACTAGAGTTGAGGAAGATAGAGAAAGGGGAGAGGACAAGTGTTGAAGCTAAAGAATTTGCTGAACATATCAAGCGTCTACATGAGGACGTTCAGGCATACATTACCAAGATGAATCAAGAGTATAAATCTAGGGCTGATCAAAGGAGAAGACATAAGGAATTCCAAGTAGGGGATCTAGTCATGGTACACTTACGGAAAGAACGATTTCGATCCGGTACTTACAACAAGCTAAAAATGAAGAAATTTGGTCCCTGCAAAATTTTAAAGAAACATGACTTAGAAAATGCATATGAGGTGGAGCTACTAGATGGAATTCACATTTCTCCTATTTTCAACATTTCATACTTAACAAAGTATCATGATGATGGTGCAGATGAGGAACTGATGTTAGAGCCATGTCCAATTCCTACTTCTAAGGAGGAGATAGAGGAGATTTTGGATACTCGTGTGGGTAGGAGTACTAGAAATAGGCAATATGAACAGTATTTGGTCAAGTGAAAAGGATGGCCAATAGAGGACTCAACTTGGATTTCAGCAGCTGAGGTTTCCCATTTGGGATTTCCTCTACCGTTCATAAAGTGATAGGGTCACTTTTCAATCTACCCTGGGTGTCTAATGCAGGAGCATCCAGAGGTATAAGGGCAATCCTATGTCAACCAAAAAAATGTACTTAGACTTAGTTTCTATTTCATGTGTTTTCATTTCTGGATACCCATTTGGGTCAAATAAAGGTTCCAACTCTCATAGTTCCACTATCAGTGTTCTAGGATAGAGTATTTGAACACCTTGGGATATGTGTAAATGCCAAAAAAATAGGAGAATGTAATTAAGCAATCATTTTGTAGAACTAGAAGGTGTAAATTGGTTAGAAGATTGTAATTGTAATTTAGAGCATTCTAGAAAAAGAATTAGGTCAAAAGGCCCCACAGTTTGAAAGTTATTACAATTTTTTGATTTTTGGAGACCTCCTAAGAATGCTTCAAAGTCAGGTTAGTGGCATTAAATGACCTTTAATAGGGCCCAAAAAATGGGGGACAAGAGAACCTAGTCCACAGGGCTATATAATGCTTTGAGAGCTTTCCAGAAATGTAAACGGTTCGTCAATCAGAGCTACGGTTCCCAAGTTATGCCTCGTAGAAGTTTGGTTACCGTTTTTGGATTCATATAATTTTGTACCGACTTCTAATGCAACTTCTAGAGCTTCTTGTTTGGTTGGTGGATGCCAACTAGCACTTTCTAGAATGTATTCCTAATCCTTAACCCTCCGAGGTCTATTTAAGAACATTTTTGACATTGTAAAAGGTAGTTTAGAGTGGACTTTGAGAGGAGGTACTAATAGGAGAAATTATCTCCAGACTTATACTGTTGTAAGCCCTTAGGGCATGTTTTGAAGTCTATTTTCTCTGTACTGAATGTAATAGCATATTTACATAGTTAATACAATTTTTCCTTTCCTATTGTGTCCATTCTGTGCTTGGGTTGTGTCCCCATCAGTTTATGCCTTAGCTCTCCTTACATTGGCATCTCCTCCATAGATATCTTTTAGTTTTTTCCACATTTCATGAGAAATAGGACAATATTTTACTTCATCAAGTTCAACATAATTGAGAGTAGTGGCAATTTCAATCATCATTATGTTATAATTCTTCTTCTTCACAATTTGATCCATAAACAAAGATCCAACATGTACCACTTATTTATTATCTAGATATTTTAGGCCTATTTCTAAAATGATTTTTAAATGTAGCTTCATTAGTTCTTTCCATGCTTGGAATTTATCTCTATTCAACTTAGGAAACTCCTTTTTGTAAGATATCTTGATCTTTAGCTTAGATCCTTGAAACCTTATCTATAAGCACCAATGTTCCAATACCAATTGTTTGAAATAGAAAGGAGTAACTAAGAGGGGAGGGGTGAATCATTTACCACAAAAATAAATCCAAAGTTCCATTTAAATGTCAACACAATATAAACCAATAACTTGTTGTAACTCAATTAACACTATATAAACACTATATATTCGGTTGTAGCTCGATTAACATTAAATATTGAGATCTTAAGATGTTTAAATATGATTAACCTTACTTAAATTAGTTGTAGAAACATAAAGCAAATAAAATGAACAAATGAGATACCAATATTTAATGTGGAAACCTAATATGGGAAAAACACCAATTGCAACTAGTCACTACTTTTAGTCTTCTGGAGTGAGCCTTGTTATGATCTAACCAAATTAAAGGTTATGAAACACACTGTTATGCATGACCCTATTAAAGGATTTAATTAACCATGTTAGGAGTGGCCTTCTTAGAGGTATTTAGACACTTCAATCTATAAATTCTACCTTGTTAGAGGATTTGAAAAATAGCTATTAGGCTAGCTTTATTAGGAGATTTGATTCATTGCTACAATTATTAGAGAGTAACAATGATTGGCCATAATTGCTAATGCAACTATCTTTTCTGATTTTAGATCTATGTTCTAGCTTGAATACTTGATCCTCCTTGACCATAATTTTCTTTGTAGCTTGGTCAACTTAGATACTTTGATATCCTTCCAATTCACTTTCTTAATTTATCTTCTTAAATCCCATGTTTCACACACTTTAGTATTCAACTTAACCTTATGCTTATATAAATAGACTTGTTAAATCGGCTTGAATATAATTTTGAACAAATAATGTGCATCCCTTAAGTTAGATAGCATTAACTAATAAATCAATTAAATTCAAAATGCTACCAATTGGCTAGCATAGAATTGAGTACTTGGTCAACATAGAGAAACTCTTCATAATTGACCCAACTTAGCCAACACTGATTTTGAACTAACTTTCCTTTCGTAACTAAGTAAACTCTAAAATTAGGATCCATGCCATCTATGCTATGTTAAGTGAGTAAATTTGATTAACACATGATCCTCCTTCGATTCTCGAGTGAGCTTAGTGAGAACTAACTTAGACTTGGTAATAACTGGAATGCTCGACATACACAGGAAACTATCTTTAAGGTCTCAATGAGCTCAACAAACACTGACTTGCTCGGTAAGCATTGAAATTTTGTGTAACATAAAAGACAATACACAATTGCATAATTTTTTTCAATAGATTCATATAGTGCATGTTTAGAGAATATGTAAACATTTTTTTTTTTAAAATGATACAACATAAAAAAACATAGAGAACCCTAAAATTGAATAAAGTTTTTTTTGAAGATTCTTAGGAAGAAAGATGAGTTAGTAGACTAGGATATTGATCATACAAAGTTCTTAACTCTAGGCATGAGTAAAAAAAGCCTTCACTAATAAAAGTATAATCTCATTATTTGATAATTTTCATCTCTATTAACATTCTAAGAAAACTTATTACATGTTAAGTTTCACTAAAGTTTTCATATGAATTTGATTGTAGTTAGCAAGATGATCTCAGAATAGGGTATGTGCAGGATCATGGTGTACCAAACTATGGCCTTAAGTGGCAGTGAAAAACAAGCAAATCAGGGTTATGTCAACTTGACACATAATTTTAAAGTGGTACTGGACTTTATATCAAAAATTTGTAAGAAAATAATCTGTAGTAAATTGAATCTAGTTTCCAAACTACAAGGCCTTATCTGGAGAAAAAATTATTTGCTTGGTCAAAAGTTTGGATTTTAATGTAGTGCTACAAAAATTTCAGGGCGAAAATAAAAAGTAGGTGTATGTCTGACCACCTTAATCATAATCAAATGATAATATTTTTAAATATAATTTTATATATAAAAAGTAGACTCATGCCTAGATGTGATGCATATTTTTGGAAATTTTTATTCCAAATAAATAATTAATTATGAATTTTCTACTATACTGTTTTCAAAATTAAAAAAATCCCATGTCTGACCACCTTAACTAGTTCAAAAAAAATCAAAATTAAGTTTTTTTTTTTTTTCTTATACTAGTTGAAGTGTAGAATGTGACGCATCTTTTGGATTTCACAAATCTTATACGGTTTGAAAGTTATAGCTATTTTTCAACCAGTATGTAAATCAGCACTTTGTAGCTAACTCCATTAGAAAATAAGTAATAATTACTTACCGAACTCGTAATTTGACAAACCTTACATTTATAAAAATCTAAGAACATTCTTAAGAAACCCTTTTCATTACATCAAATTTTGGTTAAAAGAAAGTCGTCAGCTACATGCTTGAAGTAAAAAACACATAAGAACATGCCAAAAACACATTTTCATGATGTTTTAAAGATGACCATATAAGGTTGGTATCGAAAGATATAGTAGGAATTATAAAGGTATTAATTGTTTTCATTTAGTATTAGGATGGATGGGAAAAAAGTTGGAATAGATTTTGAAATTCTTTGAGGCATTTCAGAACTACATATTTTTCAGATCGCCACTTTTTGGCACACGATGATCCTGCACATACCCAATATTATAAGATGTAAATTATTTTTTTGGTTGTTGGTATATGATGATAAATATCCTTACCATGTATATTTGGAGATAAAGCCTTGGATTTTTTCTCTTTAGAAGTTTGTAAGAATATTTCTAAGTTATCACATTGTTTGATTATTTAATATTTTTGAAATTTTCCATCCTCATAAAAATTTTCAAATTTTCCTTTTAAAATTTTTATACACAATCCAATATGACATACACAAACATACATATAATGTAACATGTAAATGGTTAGAAGCACAACAAGGATTCACAACATCAACAAATACCTTACCTAGCTATTAACACAAACTCAAATATCTCATCAACACCAAAAGTCAAGTCATTCCACTATAAAAATAAAAATACTTTATACTAGAAGAAAGTCAAGTTTATTAATTTCTATTCATTAAATGTGCCTAGTTAAAAATTTATATAAAATTCTTTGTATTGAAAGGGAAAACCTAAATTTATTAATTTCTATTGTTCACTTCAATAGAAAAGCATATGTTATTTTCAAAAAGGATTATTGAGTCAATTGTAAACTTCTAGAAATTTACAAGAGAATTTTATGGTTGATCTCTAAATCTATGTTGTCTATTAGTATCCAAACACTTAGTCATTTACTAGGAAAGATTACACAATCATCACTCCAACCCGAGTTATCTAGTAAAGGCTGAGAATACAAAGCTCATACCAAGAAAGATAGTGATTGTTGAGTATTTAGTTGAGACCAAGAACATTTACATGTCAAGCAATAGAGTTGGAGTCAAGCACATTGACCAGTTAATAATTGCCAAGAAAGCATATATATAGAAGTTGAGTGATAGTATGGACGAGCTAATATGACTGAGCATCAAATAATTTAAGTGTCAAGGAGTTAAGCTTTGTCATATGAGTTTGCAATGGCACAAACACATATGTAAAACATTTTATCTAATTTCTATATGATATTTAATATTTTTAGAGATAGGTAAGGGGATTATCATGCATCATTATAGAATGCAATGATCCCAAGGAATTCAATTCAACCAATCATAAAATAATCTAGAAACAACAAAAGATGGTGAATTGTTAAATGTTGATCAAGATCTAAAATCTTCATAGAACATCTATTTCAGGAGGACTCTAACCGTTGAATCAATGTGAGTATATACATGAATGAATGAATCAATATGTGTATGTGTGTGTGAAGAAAAAGGGACCGAGAATATCAAAAAGAGGGAAATCAGAGCAGTGAAGGACTGAACATAGATATCATATTAGGAGATTAGATAAGAGACATAGAAAATAAGAGACCTAGGATCATCTTATAGAGAAAATTGAGGGTTAGGTAATGAATTACTTACTCTTAATTGAATTAGGGTAAATCTCTTAACTAAATTAGGGTAAATCTCTTAACTAAGTGTTTTTGACAGACCTATTTCAACCTCCTAATAGAGTCCTTATTCATTGTGAGTGTAAAATGTTTTAACAAGGTGAGACATAATAGTCTCTAAAGGTTTTAACATGGAAAACCCCTCATAGGGTAGATCATATGTTATGATCAAATATTGTAACCCTAGCATGTTAACTTTATTGTTGCAACTATGAAGATTTGTCAGTTTCATCCCCACCCTAGTTTTACCTTCACATTGAATTTTTTTTGCATTACCAAATCATTATGTTATATGTGGAATCTTTAATGGATGTGATGCATTTTTTTTTATGTTTCAACACTATAGTTTTAAAGGGTGGATCTAAAGTATGAGATACATTATGTGTAAAATAAACATTTTGGTTTTATAAATTCAAGTTTAAGATCCTAATTCATCCCCCCTCGCATTATATTTTTTTCCATTAACCCTTTCCAACAATTGGTATCAAGGCTCAATTGTCTTATTAGAAATCCTAACAACTAGAGAGGATCATATCATGGAGATGAAAGTGTATATGATAGGAAAAATCATTGAGAACTAGATGATTGAAATCAAGATCATATTGCAACAATTATATACATCAAAAGAAGAGTTAAGGACTACCCTAAAAATAAAGAAAAAAAAGAGTTATTCAAAAAAATGACACACAATACAAAGAAATTTACATAGATGGATTGCTTAATAGTGGAAAGACTGGTAGTAACAATGAAACATGACATAACTAATGGAGAAGAGTAGTGCCCTAATGAAAGAAGAAAAATATCTAAAGACAAAACAAGAAATCTAGTCAGTTACACTATATGAAGCAATGGAAAAAAAGAAGAAAGCCATGGAAGAAAAGCTCTTGGCCAGAGAAGGAGAAAGCTAGATGACTATTAGACTTGATGAGAGATCATTTGAAGTACAAAAGGTTACAAACAATCAGTTTGACATGATAAATCAATTGATAGTTTCCAATTAGGAAGAAAACAAAAAGGATTTTGAAATCACAAACCTAAGGTCATGGACTGAACATTTGAGAAGTTATTTGAACCATGAAAAAGAAATTATGGAAAGGATGAACAAACCAAGTGAAGCTTTCAAACACTTTGAAGAACTACTAAGGTCACCTAGAATAAGTGACACTTTTGGACTTAGATACAACAAGAGAAAAATCTAGAGAGAAACCTACATGTCATCATTGTGGGAAACTCGGTCACATAGCCAACATTTGAAGAAGAAGAAAATGATATGAAAACTTCTAAACCAAAATTCTTTGGTAACTATTTTAATTGCAAGAAAGTAGGCCATCAAACAAATGAATGCAGATAAAAACAACCATCAAAATTATGGACATAGAGATTATGATTGCAATTTTAAGAAAAAAATCTATTTGGATACCAAAGAAATGGATGCATACAACAAGGAAATTCCTACAATTGGGATTACAATACATGGGATTGTTTTCACTATTGTAGAGAATATGGACAAATTCTAGAGAACTACATCAAAACATGTTTCAACAAAAATTAGAAGAAGTGACTAAATGGAGAAATGGTATATTTCAATTGTCTCAAAGCTAGACATATTAGTAGAAATTGCAAAACTAAAGCACCAACACCAAGTAATGGAAATGAAAAAGTTGAAAGAAAGAAAATATGGATAGAGATAGTAAGAGCTCAAAGTAGTGGAGAAGACAAAGCAGAGATCACCCAATCCAATGGATCAAGTGATCACTCTACATTCAAATTAGCAAAGAAGCTATGTAGGAATTATATACATTCAATGTAATATTTTACATGAATTCCTAGCATAGAAGTGATAAAGGTTCATATCTACATAAGTAAAGATTCATTAAGAATAGAATAAAAGTGAGAAGAAAATAATAAAGTATCAAGCATCAGTGGATTAATCTATATTGACTATGCTTTGCAATATAAATTGAGTGATTAAAGGAGTTGATATATTGATCAAATAAATAAGTATTGGCTAAGTGAGGTAACCTTGACTAAGCAAGAATGAAGACTGGGCTAGTTTTCATGTGCCAACCAAGTACAAAGGAATTAATTTTATACCTAAAATAAAAATTTCAAGGTATTTATCAAATTTGGACTTTCATTTTTATTCACCAGATGATCTAAGAGCTCACGAGAGATTTTAAAGTGGTCAAGAAAATTTTAGAGACTAGTACAAGAGAATCATAGAAAAATACCAATGAATTTGTAAAGTATTACTCTTAGTGTCAACTTGTTTAGTCAGTGGGAATATTAATTATTATGAAAAAACCCTATTGTAAACTTACAATTAGAACAATTGTTGTTTTTTCATTGATGTCAAATCTATTGATGAGATATAATTCTACCTAATCTAAGTGTCATATCAATTTGATTGATGAAGAAAATTTGAAAAGTTACTCATAACAATAGCACCTAGAGGAAAGGTTAATTTATGAAAATGAAGTTACAATGGGCATTTGATTAGATAGACTTTCATAAGGCAAATTCATTGTTTATGTCAAGAAAGCTAAGCAAAGTTGAGCAGAAGTATAAAATACAGTTAATGTTGAGTAATGCTAGTATCAACTAAGCTACAATTACTGCTAATAAAATTTAGTGTTGACCAAGAACTAGCATTGACCAAGCTATACAATTGATGTCAAGCTAGAAAGCTTTATAGTGATTGAGTATTTCAGTGATGACCAAGTACTAGAATTTAGAGATTGTCATGTGATAATATAAGAATGAATTCAAAGAAATTTTGAGATCAAGCCAACTTAACTAATTTTTTGGGAGATTTAAAACATGTTAAAGATAAGATTGATGAGTTGTATCATTGAATTCAAGAGAGGATTAGGTAGAGACCTAACAACTAAATTCTAGAGAAGTTTCTAGAAGATGATCACAAAGATGGATAGATATAGTGAATCGAGTTGAATCTAATCATAAATGTTATGATCTATAGTGGATGGAGAAAATGGTAAAGAAAAAGTTGTCTATTTCAAGAGATACAAATCTAAATAAATAGTTTGTTCATTTGTTTTTTTTTTTTTTTTTTTTTGTGTGTGTGTGTGTGAGAGAGAGAGAGAGAGAGTGTGTGTGTGTGTGTAAATATGAAGCTTGTATGTGAAGTGACATAGTGATGGGTAGCTTCTTCACTTAGAGATTTTATTCTCTATCAAGGATACTTATTAGCCTACTTAGGTTCACTAATCTAACCCCAACCTAGAGGAATCTTTCTCCTCTTTCAAGAAACTCATCAATCAACTTAAGTTTTACTCCTCACTCCACAACACCAACTATGCATCTTTTGGACTAACAAGCCAAAAATCCACCAAATGCCATCAAAGGGTCTAAAATAAATTTTATACCTTCTCCCTATGGGTCTTGACATTTTTCACATCATTTTACATTTTCTGGATAGGTCTAACATACCCACAACTCCAAATTGCCCTATTTGTCCCTATAGTCCTAAGAGCCCCTATTAGCCCTCCTATAAACAAAAAACTTGAAATAACTTGAAAAATCCTTAAGAATGCCTATTTATATTTACTATATATTATTCCATAAATTCTAGGGCTTCAACATTTTCTTGGTTTGAAGCCTTCACCGTCTCTATATAGTATGGTTCCAGAAAACCCTTGTTTTGAGGGTTTCAAGGGCAATGACAACAAAACACTTGAAAAATGATCTAGAATTATCCTTAAAACTCATCCTCTAGTTTTTGAACACCTAAAACCTTATTCCACTATTGAACCTTCAATTTTGGCTTGTTCCAATCCTCTGATCATTCTAAAATTCAACTACAAGCTTTACTACACTTGCCAAGCCTTAATTTAATTTCCTAGGGCTTGCATGTAAAGTTTGCTATCTAACACCCACAAACACAAAATTTGATATTTAAAATATTAATAGAGTTTATTACTTTATTTCCTAGGTCCATAGTGTTTTGACCATGGAAAATCAAGCTGTGGCCATTTTGTTGCTAGTTGCACAAAACTAGACAATAGGTAAGCAAAAACTAACTAATTTTGGAAACCTAAAAAGATGAATACTTCTAACCAAAAAAAACAAGTAAAAATTCAAAACATGGACAAAAAAAACTATTCCATCAAAAATAGAAAGTACACTAGTCCAGTTATACAATCAATTCTTACAAAAGTTCTTTTTCTATCAGTAATCCTTCTCTTTCTTTGATGTTTGTATACAAGGGTTTCAGCCAACCCTTTTAAATGAGCTAGAGGGTCTTTAAATAGGTTATTGTATCCACCTTGGCCTTTTTTTTGAGCCATAACTACCTATTTTACCCCTTCCTCAAAAGGTGCAAAAATTGCCAATTACAATTTTACAAAAATTGCAAAGTTGTCAACGAGCAATTTTGGCAACTTTTGCAATTTTGCAATCTACAGCTCCAAACTTGTCCAATTTGGTCTCAACACTTATGAAATGAACCTAAAAAATTAAAGGACCTCCATTAAATTCCTTTTTCCCTATTTGAGATTTTTTTCCATGTTTTTCCGTATGAAGCAACTTTGAGCAATTTTATGCTTATGAGGACCCAATTGGTTAGAATTCTACTCAAACTCAACTCTTACCTAACCAGACATCTAAAACCTAATTTTTGACTTTAAATTTGTTCCTTATTCACTAAATGGTTGGTTAAACCATTTAAAAACCAAAATTTGTGCCAATTTTTGCATTACCCTAAGGTGTTCCTACATATTTCTCCTACTACAAATAGAAGCTTAAGGTACATGTGTAGAGAGGAAATCCTTTCTTATGCCATGCTTCTTTAAAGTGCACTCAATAATCCAAGCTTCTTCATCTTTAGATGTATCTAATCATTTCACTAGATGTGCCTTATAAACCTTTTTTCTTCTTCTTATTTTCACTCTAGAATCAAGTATCTTCTCGATATGTGGTTGCCTCCTTACAGGTACTTGTTAGGATTAACCTTAGATAGAAATATCAATTACATTCATATATAACCAATATCAAAAAATAATAGATTACACATAAGATAACATAAAACACCAAGATTTAATGTGGTTCACCCAATCCTTGAGCTATGTCCACCAATATAATGTCCAATATTATTATGATCCAGTGATTACAACCTGATTACAATCGTTAATCCCTTACAGCTCAATACCACTGCAAAAACAAATTTTTGTATCACACATTATAAGAATCTATAACCCTAAGCCTTTTTATATAAGCTTTTTGCCACTTACAAAATTAGGGCTAGAATAATAGAAAAATATTAGCCAATGCCTTTTACAATATAAGGTCATTTTTGGCTTTGAGGGTGCTACCCTCAAAAACCCCCATGGAGCATTGCACCTTGACCCCACCCTATATTGCAATAGGAAGCGCACTTGGGGTACTGCCCTAGGACCCTACAGGAGTGTCGCCTCCAAATTGCCATAGAAATAATATGGGTAGAAAATTGTGTTGAATAAACCTCCAAGTCTGATTAGGCTCCACATCACAATAGTACTTGTAGGTCTAATATATCCTTGGTCAGCTCTATTTGACACTTCTCTTTATCCACATTTTGTTCCTTGTAGGGTATCAATTCTTTGACATTGAAAATGATAGAGATAGACATGTCACTTGGAAAATCAACCTTGTAAGCATTATATCCATGCTTCTCCACCACTTCACATGACCCAATTCTTGTCATCTACAACTTAGTAGGGATGCCCTTCTATAGTCTTTATTTATTTAGGTTGACCATAACTAAATCTCCCACTTGGAGCTGTAGTTGTCTCCTCCCTTCATCCTTCTCCTTCAACTTTTGATTTTCCTCCATCAAGGTCTTCTTAACTTGATCATGTACCTCTTTCATAGAATGAGAAAATTCATCAACATGTCCACTAATGATGCCATGTGTGAGTAGTTCCCTCAAGTCCATTATGCCCCTTGGGCGTGTTCTATACACTATTTGGAAAGGACTTAACCTTGTTGTCCTATTCTTGCTATCAATATAGGAAAATTATTCTTGAGGTATGACTTGCTCCCAACTCTTCCTGTACTCCTTGGTGAGACACCTTAAGAGGTTTTCTAGGACCCTACTGATGACCTCTATCTTCCCATCTATTTGGGGATGGTATGCAAAACTATGAACTAGGTTTGTACCTAACCTCTTCCATTAGGTCTTCTATAAATGCCCCATAAACTTGACATCCTTTTCAACCACAATTATCATTGGTAACCCATGAATTCAGATCACCTCCTTGAAGAGTAGATTAGCTATATTGGTAGCATCATGTGTTGTCTTGCATGGAATGAAATTCCTCATCTTACTAAATCTATCTATCACCATAAACACTTTATCCAAATCTATCTTAGTTCTTGGTATACCTACTATGAATTCTATTTTTATGCATTCACAAGGCCTATTAGGAATGGGTAGAGGTTGGTAGAGTCCTACATTTGATGAAGTGCCCTTTTCTTTCTGACATATGCCATATTGTTCTACATATTTCCTCACATCTTTGTGCATCTTGAGCCAATAGTAAAGCCTTTCCACTAGGTCTAGGGTCTTCTTAAGGCTAAAATTCCCTCTCACGATCCCATTTTGCTTCTCTTATATGAAATTTTCCCTCATGGATCCCCTTGGGATGCACAATTGTTGACCCTTGACCAATAACCCATTTTGTAATGGATATTCAAAAAATTGACTATGGGAATTATTTTCAAAGTTAGTAAATACCTTTTAGGCCTCAAAAAAAGTATTATCCTCCTCATACATGTCCTTGAATCCTTCTTGTCTAATGCTCTTAAAGTTGACCTCTTGAATTGTCAACAACCTCCTGCTTAAAGCATCTTGCACCTTGTTATTGGTACCTTTCTTGTTCTTGATAGTAAAAGTGTAGGATTGCAAGAACTCCATCCATTTTATGTTTCTCAAACTAAGCTTCTCCTATGAGTTGATGAAACTTAGTGCTTGCTTATTAGTAAAGACAACAAACTCCTTAGGCAAGAGGTAATGCCTACACTTCTTAAGTTCTTGGACAAGTGCATAGAGCTCCAAATCATATGTTGAATACTTGGTCTTTGTTTCATCAAGTATCTCATTGAAAATTGCAATAGGTTTGCCCTCCTAGCTCATTACTGCCCCAACTTCTATGTTGCTAGAATCACACTCTACCACAAATAACCTCTCAAAACAAGGAAAAACCAATATTGCTTGGGTTACCACTTCCTTCTTCAACCTTTTAAAACTTTCATCTGCAACCTTGGGCCATATGAACTTGGTTTTCATGCCTCCCTTAATGGTGTCATTCATGGGTGCACAAATCTCACTAAAATTCCTCACAAACTTCCTAAAAAATTGTGCTAGGCCATAAAAACTTATGTACTCAATAGCAAATCTAGAGTAGTCCAACTCAAGATTGCTTCTACCTTACCGTTGTCCATTTTAAAACTTCTTTGGGAAATAATGAAACTCAAGTATACTAGTTCTTCTTTCATGAACTCAACTTCTCCTCTTGAAGCTTCCTCAACACCATTTGTAGGTGCTTCATGTGTTCTTCTTTTTTCTTTCTGAAAATAAGGATATCATCTAGATAGATTGTAAAAATAAAAAAAAATCTGATATAGTCCTTCAAGTCATCATTTGTGACTCTCATGAAGGTACTTGGTGTATTGTTAAGGCCAAATGGCATTACCAACCACTCATAGAGACCCATAGTAATCTTAATTGTAGACTTCCATTCATCACCCTCCTTTATTCTAGTCTAATAATAACTACTCTTGAGACCAATTTTAGAGAAGTATCTAGCTCCACCAAGACAATCCATTAGATCCTCTATCCTAGGAATAGGAAATCTATATCTAATTGTGATTCTATTAATTTCCCTATAATTATTACACATTCTCCACCTACCGCCCATTTTAAGTGTTAGGACAACTGGTACTACACATCGACTGATGCTCTTCTTGATCAACCCTTGATCATGGAAACCTTGGGCTTGCCTTTCTATCTCCTTGTTTTTCTCTAGAGTCATCTTGTATGAAGCCTTCGTTTGCAATTAAGCACTAGGAATGAAGTCAATTTGATGACTTGTGGCTCTCTTTCAGGTAGTTTTAGTGGTGATCCATCATAAATAATGTCCTTGAACTGATCTTGTAGACACCTAAAAACCTTTAGAAAATAAAGTATTTTTATTTTCTAAAAAAGTCTTGATGACATCATCATTTATTAATTAATTAATTATTTAATTAATTAATTAATTTTCATTCCATTAAATCCCTTTATCTTAATTAAAAATATTTAATTAAGGAATCCCTCCCAAAAATGTTTAAATCTTATTTAAACATTATTTCCTTATTTATTAATTATTTAATTAATAAATTGACCAAAAATCCTAAAATAAATAAAAAATTTATTTTTTGCCCAAAACTTGGCCAATTTCCTTATGACCAATAACCTCTTCCAAAATCTTCTAATCCTTCTTTAATTTCAATTAAAGGCTAATCTCATCATTTCCTACCCCTAACCCCAACTCAAAATATTTAATTAAAATTAAATATTAATCCTCATGTTTATTAAAAAAGTTTTAATAAATATCTCCTCAACCCAAACCCTTGAAATAAATAAAACTTTATTTATTTCCTAAAAATCTAATTTATCCTCACCCTAAGAAATTCTAGACTATTCTAGAAAGTCTTTATCCTCCTCCAAAATCTAGACTCTTCTAGAAGATGTCTTTAAACCTAATCCTAATCCCCTCCTAACCTTGTCACATTCCCTAAACATGGGTTAAAACTTACTAACCCAAGCCAAAGTTAACAAATATCTCCTCCTTCACCCACCCTCATTAAATGCCATCCACTTGCCTATCCCTAAGCTAATCCTAAACCATCCTAATCCATCCTCTAATCATTTGCACAAGCCTAAACAAGCTTAAAACTTTCCTAATCAAGTCCAAGTCGAAATTGCTCTCATCACCCTCAAAATATCTCAACCATAAAACTTTATGAAGTCCACTAGGTCATAAATGACTCTTACAAGCCCTTTTATTGCTCTTACAAGTCATTATGAGGGTCTTTATGAAGATTTTATCTCTTGAGCCTCCTTTGTTGACTCATCCTTCCCCTTTCCTCCATCCTCTCATCATGTGACATGTGTCACTCCTTGATTGGCTATAAGGAAGCACAATCCATGTGCTCTCCTCTCATGCAATCTGAACCTTCCATAAGCTTTTTCCCATCCTTGCATCTTAGCCCTCAATCCCTCAAGCCTCTTGCCTATAAATTGGATCCTTCCCCTTTGCAAAATAACACAATCCATGAAGTAAAGTCATAATGCCATTTTGAGAAGCCATTTTACATCAAAACCATACACTCACACCAAATTCCAACTCCATTTGAAGCCCTTTTTGAAGCATAAGCTTGAGCATACATCCTATCTATTTAGACAAAGCTACTCAACAAGAGAGCTTCTCATTGAGAGAGTCCATTAATGGCTCATATTCTCAATTAAGAGCTCATCTTAGTCTATCTTGAAGTTTATGAATTTTTTTTAGTTTGTAGAAGCTTTATTTAAATTTGGTTTCTATTAGCATACTAACATTTCTCATATACATTTTGGCACACCCGGTGGGACCCCGCATGGGTCATCTTCATTAGCTTTTTTAGACAAGTTTTGTATGTTATTTTCTGATTTTGGCCAATTTTTCTTGTTTTTGTGATTGGTAGGATTGTATAAATTGGTTTTGTAGGTCCACATGAGCATGAAGAAGACAAAGGAACTCATAATCTATCTCATAATGTTTGCAGATTTTTCAAGCTTATAGGTGGACAAAGAACTTGAAATTCTTCTTCCTCTTCTTGTCTATATTCTTCTTATTCCATCTACTTCTTCTTCTTCTTCTTGTGGGAGATCTTGGCCATTTTTTTTTAAGGAAGCAAAATCATACACACTTCTTTTTAGTGCTTAAAATGAACCCCCAAATCATACTTAAATCCATTAAAAAATTAAAAATTTGCAAAAAAGAAAAAATCTTTTAACAAGTGAAACTAAACCAATCTAATCATTTGCATCCTTGCAACATCAAGGTTTTAGATGCATTCATGCAAAGTTAGGAACACTTCATTTTTGGGAATTTAAAAAGAACTTCAAGTTTCCATTTCAAAAGGTTCAAAATCAACACTAAGTGCACACTAAAATCTAAATCAAACTCAAAGCATCAATCAAGGATAAAATGAACCTCATTTGCAAATATGTTAAAGTTCTTTTAAAAATCTCATGAAAACTAAGAGTCCTAAATGGTTGCCAAAATTGTCCTAAAAAGCTTTGTTATTTGTTCCAAACAAATGTCTTGTTGAAAAATCTTGAATGTTTCTTAGGTTTTTCATGCATCAAAACAATCTAGGAATATCATTTTTGGGCTTAAAACATGCAAACTAGAACACAAAATCTCGAATAAAAAGCAAAGTCCAAAGAGTCATTTTCATTTTTGAGTCCAAAAACAATCTTGAATGATCTAAGGTTAAAACAAAGCACTTCAAAGTTCTTAAAACAAACACACAAAATCTCAATCTTGAATGCTCAAAGGAAAAAAACTTGAATGTTTAATCACTTGTCTTTGAATGCATGTTGCTAAACACACTCTTGAATGCTATGGATTAAAATCAAATTTTCCTTGAATGCATGATTAAAATAACAAATCCAATCTTGAATTCCAAGGATCAATTAACCATTGCAATATCAAACACTTCATTTGGGCATAAAAATTGGACAAATCTTGACGTGGAGGGCCTCCGGGCGCGCACTTGAAATCGAATCTCACACACCTTTGCTTTGGGCTTAAAAAAAAATCACACCAACTCTTGAATGCTTTAAAGGAAATTAATCGATACTTGACATGGAGGGCCTCCAGGTGCGCGAGTTTTCTTTTGTTGACCCTAACTCTTCTTATTGTTTGCATTCTTTGATCGATTTACTTTTGTTGGCGCTTCAAGTTGGAATTGAACATTGTCTCTTAAACATGAGTGATTGCAAATTCTAGATCAAAAAACTTAAGCGTCAGTTGGTAAAAGAACAAGCGTGTTTTTTAGCCCAAGATCATCCAAGTCTTCTCTCCCCTTGTCGTCTTTCGAGGCCATCTTGGGTGCATAAGATTAGGATCCAAAATCTTGTCTTAGCTTTTTAGGAGGCCTGCTTGGGGATTTCATCACCCCTTGGGACGACCTCAACTCCAATGTTCCGACGGAGTATAAAGATCGGGAGGTGAATCCAAAGACACCTCTCTTGGGATCAAAATTTTGTCACTCGGGCTAAGCCTCAAGGAACTTTATACCCTTGAGAAGTGAAAGAGGAGAAGTGGGTTACCACTCCTCTCGGCTGTGTGACATCTTTTTGGTTTCATCTATGGATTTGGGCCTCACGTACCTTGCGTATATCGAGGACTCCCTAGCTAAACCAAATTTCATCCTTATAGAAAGCTTCCTAGGATGTTGGTGTATTTGACGTGCTTGCTCAAAACTTTTGTCTGCTTATTTGTTCATAGCTTTTGAATGAATGTTTGCCAACTTTGGTCAAAATCCAAAAAAAAAAAAGCAAAAATCTCCCAGCTCAAGGCATACTTAGCGTAGTCACTGCCTCATCAGAAAATCATCCAAGCTCTCCCGCTGCAACCAAATCTATCTAGTTCCTTGCTTTAGAACAATCCCAAATCCAAATTATCTCCAAATCATCCCCCCCTAGCCAGCTAGAAACCCAATCCAAAATCACACCCAAGCCTTTAGAGATTTTTTGTCATTCTGTTAGAATTTGTTATCACTTCAATTCGACCAATCCACCAGCCTCACCACGGTTATCCTTTTGACAGAGCTTTGTCTAGGGTAATCTAGCTTTGTCACCTGTTATCCCTCATCACCTTGAGCTAAAGGTTGGGATCCACAAGTGATCAATCTCGTGTCATGCCCATAGGATCATTAGTCTATTCTTAGGTTGACACAATCTCCACCAATCCAGCGCATAGGAAAGAAAAACTCTCACTTTTTGATAGCATGCCCTTGAAGTCTTCCATCCACAGGAAAGCCAAAAATCTCCAGCCAATCCTCCTTAGGTCTGTCATGCAACTTTGACTCTCCCTAGGAAATCTTTCATCAGCCAATCCAAAATTTGTGCTTAACTAAAATCGAACCATGAGCTTCCGTGTTCATCCATACGCAAGACCCCATCCCCATCAAACTCATCATCAAAGCATGAAGTACCAATCCTATCATGATGTGTTTGGTCGCATTGTCCTTGCTCCTGCCACCTCCTATTCCAATGATGATGAAAATCTTGTTGACTATGACGGGTATATTGAAAGTCTTAGAAACATTCCCCCAAGCATCCCCCAAAATCCAAGAGTTATTCCAAACTATCTAGTCATGCCATCTGATATTCCAGCTTCCCCTCCATCACCCCATCAACCAAGATTCCAATCTTCCACCCCCATCACACTAGCTATTCCTGTCAATCCACCTCCACCTTCGACACATGAGTCTCCAAGGAATCTCCTAGAGGAAATACAAAAAAAGTTGCCTCCAACAGTTGATAAGCCATGTCATCTAATCCAACCATGTGAAGTAGTCAGTGATGAAGCTTCCCCATCTATAATATCACCTCCATCTCCCATAGCTATCATCCCCATACCATCCATCAAATTGCTTAAAATCCTTCCACTTCCTGCAAGCATCAAAATCCCACCACCTGTCAAATCCCTCCAAATCCTATCCACATCGCCTCCAAGCATTTCCCAAATCTCTCGTAATGACCCTTATGCATCCATCTTCTACTCACCCATCTCCACTACTGAATCTCCCATCTATCCATCCGCTGCCTTTGAAGAATCCATCCCTTCACCTCCTATCACACCATCCACTCCAAACCAATCCTATCAAGATCTTGCCCAAAAGCATGTTGACATCCCCCAAAGCATAAATGAAGATATCATCGTACCATGTCTTCCATCCATAGTGCAGTCACCATCTCCTCCATCTCCAAAACCTCGAGCCATATCTCCTCCACTAGAAGATATCTTGTCATCTCACCAGCTACATCAAGATTCTATCCTTACATCTCCCCTGCTCCATGCTTCCATCTTACCACCTATCCAAGCTATTCCACCATCTATAATCTACCCTCTTGGTTCACTTACATTCATCCACGGTGGCCCTCTCTCAGCAGAAGAATTAAGAACAGTATCTCCCCATTGCAATACACCTAATAAATCACTTCTACCATTTTCTGCAAGCAAAAAGTTTCCTCAGCTTGTTCAAATGCTCAATCGATGGCATTATCAAGGTCAAGGTTTAGGACCACAAGAGCAAGGAATCAAAGAGCCTATTATTGCACAAAAAAATCTAGGATTTCATGGTCTTGGATATGTATCCAAAGGCTCACCATCTAAAGGTGTTTATACACCACACCCCCAAACCAAGCCTATATCCAAGCCCACCATGCCAGCCTCCCATCACTCCTTCAAGAAATCTTATGTCATCCCCCCTCCACCATCTTTGCAACCCAAAACAACCTACCATATCCCCCCTTCATCCGCTAAATCCATTCTGGGTCCTTATGTCCCAAAATCTACCATCCTCCATCCTCCTATTAGCCATCAGAAAAATCCTATTCCATCCATTCCTATGCAAGATCAACAAAGGCACATATCAGGGCACATCATCCATCATCATCCCCCTACATGCTCTTTCATATCCTCTCCATCTCACAAAGCTTCTCCTAACCATCTTCCCAAAGCTTACCATAGCAATGTGAATGCCAACTTCAAAATGCATAAAGCTAAAAATCCACATCCTAGGAAATCATATGTCTATTCTAAAAGACATACTCCAAAAAGGAAAAATCCAATCAAAGAATGCAAAACAATGCAAAAGCCTATGAAAAAAAAATCCAAAACCATGTGGATCCCCAAAAAAAAAGTTGAAACCCAATGCATAAGGGCATCCACCATTGCTAATCCTCCATCCAGTGACTCATGTCCCCCATCTCCTAACTCCATCTTAGGTGCCTATATCCCCAAGCACGCTTCCACAAATGCTCCATCACGCTCGCATCTACCATCTATCCCCCATATGCTCTTTTCACACCCGTTCCAACATGTGCCAATGTTGCTCTTGCAAGCATCCCCATCTCATGCTCTTTTCCAGCATTTTCATCCCTCCATCTCCTACCATCAATCCCATCTAATCCAATCTATTGCATAAATCACACATCTGGTGTACCAACAGCTAGCAACAAAATTGAACATTCCAATAGCCAGTGAAAAATCCCAAAAAAGCCAAAATAGCTGAAGAAAGCCAAAATCATTCCAACTAAGTCCAAAGTCAAAAAGTCAAAAAAAGAAAAAAGAGAAATAAAGCGTCCACTGGTGAAAACTTGGCAATTCAAGTGCCTTGGACAAGTACCATGATGAAAACTTGGCAAACAAGCGTCATGCGTAATCTAGCCATCCCCAACTTAGCCTATCATCCTCATGCTTTTGGTCACATCTTGCCATCCAGCTCCATCTTCCAATTTATCCACCTATCTTTCATCCTCCAGCTTTTATCTATCACTATCCACTTATCTTTCATCCTCCAGCTTTTATTTATCACTATCCACTTATCTTCTGCAACCTCACCCCATCATCCTAGTTATCATCCATCTCCCTAGCCCCTTCAACTTTTTCCATCCTAGCTTCAATCCTATCACATCCATCATAAGACCTCCTTCCACATGTTATCTTCTGATTGGGGGCACTATATTCCTTGGAGATCTTGTCTTGTCCATCCTCCCTTGTCATTGGTATCTAGCTCTAGGCTATCCTCATGCAAACCCAATGTCATCTCTTTATATCCATCATAATCCTAGCTATCTACCATCCTATCCAACCATCTCATCTTGCTCCTCTAGCTATCCTTGGTCACAAAATCTCTCATCATCATTGGATGCATCCTGCCAAATCCATATCTTTCGCTATCACCCCACCCTTAGCTTTCGCATCTTGCACAACATCGAACCATTCCGCTATCCTATCATCTTGAGCTTTAGCCCACTTGTAAATATCTTGGTCTATCAGCTTGTACATCCTCTTTAGCTTAGTACCATTGTATCTATCCAGCTTTCGTGCCAGTTCCTCCTTGATCAGCATCTTGCACACATTGCACAACCCTTGGTTAGCTATTCCAATGCATCCTTTAGCTAGATTTCCTATCACCAAAGTGTTATATTTCTTAGTTCAGCTTGCCAGACGCATCACTCATCCAAATCTACCAGCTTAGGTGCTCTCCGATAGGTCCTTGCAGGATATAGCTTTCCTCATGTCTGATCTTGGTTCGTTAGTACCTCGTCCTACCCATCTCGTTGGCAAACGGTTCTCTTTTGGATTTTCACTTTCTTTTGATTTGGGATCTTCCCTTTTGGGTCTTGAAGTATCTTTTCCAAGAAATCTCCTTGTTCCCTCCTCAAGGTTTCCACGATCTTCCATATCATGGTATGCTGCAAATGGGGCAATTAGAGCGTAAGGTCTTGATCAGGTCTTTCATTTATTTTTCTTTTCTGCTTGTGGGTTCTCCAATGTCGTTTCCACGCTGCTTCCTCTAGGATTCATGTGTGATGCTGGGGCAATCCTTGTGTGTTTGTTTTGGGTTAGTTTGTCAGTCCTCTGGACGGTTGGTGAAAAGGCCTTGATGTTCTTGGTAACCTTGGCAATTAACCAATAGTCCTATAGCAAATCTAGTGCTCAACTACATGGTGGTACTTCTCTTTGAAGTATCCCCCCGCTCAAAAAGCTTCAATGGTTTTCCTTCATCTCCATTATCCCCCATCCATATCTAGCATCCGTCTCGCCTACCCCAGCTGATGCATCGGTATCTCTTTGAATCACTCAACACTCTTAGCTTTAGGGATCCACAATCCTAGTCTTAGGGATCCACCAATCAAATCAATCCACCAAGCCTCATCTTTCGAGATCCACAATCCTAGTCCTAGGGATCTCCGAAACCCATCTTCCACCAATCTAACTCTTTGAAATCCTGTTGCATCAGCTTTATAATCCCCTCATCCATCTCCCTATCCTGGATGCCTTTTTATAGCGCTCTGCTCCTTCATCCTCCACCTTCCCTAAAGTCTTAAGCTTGCTTCCTCTTGTGCATCTGATTCTCCTTTATCATTCTCCCATAGTGAGAGTTTGAGCTAATTCAGCCTCTTCTCTTAAGCCAATCTAAGTCTTCTTGCTCATCATGAATTCTTGTACTTTTCAAGAAGTCGTCGAGCTTCAGTTTCTCTCCCTGCCACCTTCTTGAGGGGGCATCTCACAATCCATTCTCTCCTCTTCTGCTCTAGCCTTGGGCATCTTATTTTCTTATCTTTGATGTCATGCCACTTGCAGCATCACATCAAAGAGGGGCAAAATGTAGACACCTAAAAACCTTTAGAAAATAAAGTATTTTTATTTTCTAAAAAAGTCTTGATGACATCATCATTTATTAATTAATTAATTATTTAATTAATTAATTAATTTTCATGCCATTAAATCCCTTTATCTTAATTAAAAATATTTAATTAAGGAATCCCTCCCAAAAATGTTTAAATCTTATTTAAACATTATTTCCTTATTTATTAATTATTTAATTAATAAATTGACCAAAAATCCTAAAATAAATAAAAAATTTATTTTTTGCCCAAAACTTGGCCAATTTCCTTATGACCAATAACCTCTTCCAAAATCTTCTAATCCTTCTTTAATTTCAATTAAAGGCTAATCTCATCATTTCCTACCCCTAACCCCAACTCAAAATATTTAATTAAAATTAAATATTAATCCTCATGTTTATTAAAAAAGTTTTAATAAATATCTCCTCAACCCAAACCCTTGAAATAAATAAAACTTTATTTATTTCCTAAAAATCTAATTTATCCTCACCCTAAGAAATTCTAGACTATTCTAGAAAGTCTTTATCCTCCTCCAAAATCTAGACTCTTCTAGAAGATGTCTTTAAACCTAATCCTAATCCCCTCCTAACCTTGTCACATTCCCTAAACATGGGTTAAAACTTACTAACCCAAGCCAAAGTTAACAAATATCTCCTCCTTCACCCACCCTCATTAAATGCCATCCACTTGCCTATCCCTAAGCTAATCCTAAACCATCCTAATCCATCCTCTAATCATTTGCACAAGCCTAAACAAGCTTAAAACTTTCCTAATCAAGTCCAAGTCGAAATTGCTCTCATCACCCTCAAAATATCTCAACCATAAAACTTTATGAAGTCCACTAGGTCATAAATGACTCTTACAAGCCCTTTTATTGCTCTTACAAGTCATTATGAGGGTCTTTATGAAGATTTTATCTCTTGAGCCTCCTTTGTTGACTCATCCTTCCCCTTTCCTCCATCCTCTCATCATGTGACATGTGTCACTCCTTGATTGGCTATAAGGAAGCACAATCCATGTGCTCTCCTCTCATGCAATCTGAGCCTTCCATAAGCTTTTTCCCATCCTTGCATCTTAGCCCTCAATCCCTCAAGCCTCTTTCCTATAAATTGGATCCTTCCCCTTTGCAAAATAACACAATCCATGAAGTAAAGTCATAATGCCATTTTGAGAAGCCATTTTACATCAAAACCATACACTCACACCAAATTCCAACTCCATTTGAAGCCCTTTTTGAAGCATAAGCTTGAGCATACATCCTATCTATTTAGACAAAGCTACTCAACAAGAGAGCTTCTCATTGAGAGAGTCCATTAATGGCTCATATTCTCAATTAAGAGCTCATCTTAGTCTATCTTGAAGTTTATGAATTTTTTTTAGTTTGTAGAAGCTTTATTTAAATTTGGTTTCTATTAGCATACTAACATTTCTCATATATAGATCTTACAGTTCTTACACTTCTATATGTATAAGTGATTGTGCTAATGATTGCTCTTCCTCTTGCTTCACCATGATGGCATACCCTACTCCTTTACCTTGCTTTAAGTTCTTGGAAAAAAAAATTTATACTCATCAACAATGTCTTAGTAGCAGCCTTCTCTACCTTATCTTCTTCCACCAATGACTAGATTATATAGGTGACTCCATCCTTTTTTAATAAGTACCTATTTTCCTTCCCATGATGCACTGCATCTATGTCATACTACCAAGGCCTCCCTCATAGAAGATGGAAGGCATCCATAGGAAGTAAATCACATAGAATATTATTGTCATAGTTACCAATAGTGATGTCTGCCCATACTTGTTCATTCACTAATATATTTTTCCCCTTATTCAACCAACTCACCCTATAAGGATACACATGGGGAATCTTTGTTAGGACAATCTTTTGTAACTTTCATTTTGAATTATTTACCTAGTAGAGTCAACAAAAAACTATTGGTTAACATTTTGTACTCCTATTAGATTTTATAACCGAACTCTTTTAATGCCCAATGTTTTGGAGAAACAAAAGGATGTCACCAAAAAATGGGTCAATGTATCTGTTCTATCACTTCCCTTTGAATTAAAAGGTGCAACTCCCTTAGGATTTACAATAATGTGCAATGAATATGTTTTTATTAGATAATAGTTATGAAAAAATAAGCTCTTAACCTAAGACTGGTAAAGCCTAACCAAATTGCTTGTAGATACAAATAATTCAAGAAAAATGGATTAGGATAACCTATCACACCCAATGGAATGACTGTAGTAGACTGTCTTGAGATTTTTTGACCCTTATTTCTATTCTAAATGTAGATTATTCATCTAAATGAAAAAGAGGAAAGGAAATTCAGAGATGCACATGAGGAAAAATGGAATTGCTTTAACTATCAGACTTAGGTAAAATGAAATCAAACAAATTGCTACTAGATTCATCAATATTTGTTCTTCAATTTCCAATGAAACTACTTTTAACATGCTATGAAACAAGAAAGAGGAGAAGAAAAATCACATATGAAAAAGTAAATGGAATTACCTATACTATAAATACCAAAGTGAAATGGAATCCATGTGTTTATCATAGAATCACATCTAATTTTTCTTAAATTCTCAATGCAGAACTAATCTATTGAAAGAAAAAAAAACATGATGAGAAAATAGGGTAAATGGAATTATAGAGCCAATTCACTATTGAGTTTTCTAACCTTTGTATTATAAGAAGAAATTAAATTTATAGTTTTATGCCATTCCTTAGTTCTAGAAAACCAATAATCATACAATGAAAAATATATAATCATCAACATGGAAAAGATGTGTGACATCATTCCTAGTGAAGATCTTGATCTCATGGCACCTCTGAGAACACATGGCAACCATTAATCTTCATGTAGTTTCAAAAAACCCTTTTAAACTCTTCATTTCCTTCATATTCTATCATTGGTGCCAAATACACTTAAATTATATCTTAATGGTCACAATAATTTTAAATTATGCTATACCCTTAATATTGATGTATATAGGGTTATGAATAGTCAACTTGTTGCTTTCTTAATTCTTAATTAAGTCATGTCATCTTTATTATATTATTATTTAGGTAGGTAGGTTAGCCTAGGTGTTATCTAGGGTTGTGTCTATTCAACCTAAGCATAATTAGGTATATATAGGAGGTTGTGAGTGTTATATCAACATCATATTGTGAAGTGTGTTCTTATTAGAGATATTTGGAGGTTGCCCCCTAAAAGTAGCATATTACTCTCAGTTATTATCAAGTATTTATATAATATTTCATATTATTTATTCTATTGTGCAAGTTATTTTATTTCAAGTGGTGTCAGAGCCTAATCTTGGCACCAAAGAAGAAAGATTATTTCTCAACATTGAGGTGATTTTGGGAAGAGCATAATGTTGCATTTGAGAAAATATGCAAATCAAATCCACAAGCCCTAAAATCACCTACACATAGAAAACCTGTCACAAAGAAGGAAAGGACAAGAAGAGGTAAGGGTTTGGTTTGAAAATAACAAAATTGTAGTCTTAGATAAAATATAAATTGTTGTACAATATGATATGATGTTCGAATACACTAGGATAGCCTATTTATAAAGGCTTGTAAGAAGCTTCTAGAATGAGCTAGAAACTGCTAGGAGATAAGCATCACAACTCAACATACATCCACAAATGGTGGATTATCCTCCACATAGATGAGAGGATAAGTATGACAAGGTATAAACAAACTCTTGTGTTGTCAACAATTCAATATGTAAAAGTATGCTAACTCCTAGATGAAAACTAGTAACTAATGCATTTATCCTAAGTAAACTTATGTAAAGAATAAATAAAAATTATTCACACTAACACCCCCACCTTAAGTGAAACTTAGGGGAATGCAGTTAAGCTCACAACAGCTATGAAGAAATGTATAATGGGTCTTGACAATGAGGCCATGTTAGGTACACATGGACAAATGCAAAGAAATGTAATGCAATCTCTGTAAACCAGAGACAAAGGAGAAAACCTATTGGGAAAAATCCCTCTCCAAAAAGAGATAGTTGAAACCCTAGTGAAGGACTAAAGAAGCCTCCAACTAGAGGAATGTCCCAGAAAATAGGAACAAAGAGAGGATCATGAAGAATATCACTAAAGTATGAAGAAGCCAAAAACTCTGTCAAAAGTAAACTACTAATCTATAGAACCTCCTTTGAAATAGAAGGCTACAACCAAAGTAGGAATGCCAAGAAGAGTATTTATATGGTAGATGATCTATCTCACCGAAATACATAATTATCCAACCACTACAATCCCCTGGTATATACGATCAAATAATGAATACATAGCTTACTCCATCAAACCATTAAACCAAGGAAGTGTTAGAAACAACACAAGAACCACCCCCCCCCCCCCCCCCCACCCTAATGCAGATAGGGTGAAGTTATAGGCTACTGAGAAAGTCGGCCAAAATTCATCTGTAAAAAGAACCAAGAATGGAAAGAGTGAGGAAGAAGTACAAAGACCTATAAAGGTACATGTCACCAACACATCATGGGGCTAATGTTGTAGAAGGTACACTCACTTGACAAAGGAATAGGGTACTAAAGAGGCAGTGCATCATGGGAAGAAAAATAGGTAGTAATTCACATAGAATATTATCTTCATACTTACCAATAGTGATGTATGCCCATACTTGTTCATTCACTAATATATTTTTCCCCTTGTTCAACTAAGTCACCCTATAAGGATACATATGGGGAATCTTTCTTAGGACAATATTTTGTAACTATCATTTTGAATTATTTACCTAGTAGAGTGACCAAAAATTATTGGTTAACATTTTATACTCCTATTAGATTTTATAACCAAACTCTTTCAATGCCCAATGTTTTTGATAAACAAACGGATGTCACCAACAAATTGGTCAGTGTATTTGTTCTATTACTGCCCTTTAAATTACAAGGTGGAACTCCCTTGGCATTTTCAATAATGTGCAATGAATATATTTTTATTAGATAAGAGTTAAGAAAAAATAAGCTCTTAACCTAAGACTAGTAAAGGCTAACCAAATTTCTTGTAGATACAACCAATTCATGAAAAATGGATTAGGATAACCTATCACACCCAATGGAATGACTATAGTAGATTGTCTTGAGATTTTTTCACCCTTATTTCTATTATAAATGTAGATTATTCATCTAAATGAAAAAGAGGAAAGGAAGCTTAGAGATGTGCATGAGGAAAAATGGAATTCCTTTAACTATTAGACTTATGTAAAATGGAATCAAAAAAATGGTTACTAGATTCATCCATATTTGTTCTTCAATTTCCAATGAAACTACTTTTAACATGCTATGAAACAAGAAAGAGGAGAAGAAAAATCAAATATGAAAAAGTAAATGGAATTACCTATATTATAAATACTAAAGTGAAATGGAATCCATGTGTTTATCATAGAATCATATGTAATTGTTCTTAAATTATCAATACAAAACTAATCTATTGAAAGCAAAAACAAAACATGATGAGAAAATAGGGTAAATGGAATTATAGAGCCAATTAACTATCAAGTTTTCTAACCTTTGTATTATAAGAAGAAATTACAATTATAGTTTTATGTCATTCCTTAGTTCTGGTAAACCAATAATCATACAATGAAAAATATCTAATCGCCAACGTTGAAAAGACGTGTGACATCATTCCTAGTGAAGATCTTGATCTCATGGCACCTCTGAGAACATGTGGCAACCATTAATCTTCATGTAGTTTCAGAAAACCCTTTTAAACTCTTCATTTCCTTCATATTCTATCATTGGTGCCAAATACACATAATTTATATCTCAATGGTCACAACAATTTTAAATTGTGCTATGCCCTTAATATTGGTGTATATAGGGTTATGAATAGTCAACTTGTCACTATCTTAATCTTGAATTAAGTCATGTTATCATTATTATATTATTATTACATAGGTAGGTCAGCCTAGGTGTTATTTAGGGTTGTGTCTATTCAACCTAATCATAATTAGGTATATATAGGAGATTGTGAGTCTTATATCAACATCATATTGTGAAATGTGTTCTTATTAGACATATTTAGAGGTTTCCCCCTAAAAGTGGCATATTACTCTTAGTTATTATAAAGTATTTATATAATATTTCACATTATTTTATTCTATTGTGCAAGTTATTTTATTACAAGTGATATCAGAGCATGATCTTGGCACCAAAGAAGCAAGATTTTTTCTCAGCATTGGGGCAATTTTGGGAGGAGAACAATTTTGGATTTGAGAAAATATGCAAATCAAATCCACAAGCCCTCAAATCACCTAAACATAGAAAACATGTCACAAAGAAGGCAAGGTTTTGGTTTGAAAATAATAAAATTGTATTATCAAATAAAATTTAAATTGTTGTACAATAGGATATGATGTTCGAATACATTAGGAGAGCCTATTTATAAAGGCTTGTAGGAAGCTTCTAGAATGACCTAGAAATTGCTAGGAGATAAGGATGACAACTCAACATACGCCCACAAAAGGTGGATTATCCTCCATGTAGATGAGAGGATAAGTAGGACAAGGTAGAAATAATCTCTTGTGTTGTCAATAATTCAATACATAAAAGTATGCTAACTCCTAGATTAAAACTAATAACTAATGCATTTATGCTAAGTAAACTTATGTAAAGCATAAATAACAATCATTTACACTAACACCCCCCATTAAGTGCAACTTAGGGGAATGCACTTAAGCTCACAATAGCTATGATGAAATGTATAATGGGTCCTAGCAATGAGGCCATGTTAGGTACCCATGTACAAATGCAAAGAAATGCAATGCAATTTCTGTAAACTAGAGAAAAAGGGGAAAATATAGTGGGAAAAAGCCCTCTCAAAATAGAGATAGCTAAAACTCTAGTTAAGGACTGAAGAAGCCTTCGACTAGAGGAACATCCTAGAAAATAGGAACAAAGAGAGGATCATGAAGAACATCACTAAAGCATGAAGAATCCAAAAAATTTGTCAAAAGTAAACTACTGATCTGTAGAACCTCCTTTGAAATAGAAGGCTACAACCAAAGTAGGAATACCAAGCAGAGTGTCTATATGGTAGATGATATATCTCACCAAAATACATAAGTATCAAACCAAAACAATCACCTAGTACATAGGATCAAATGCTCAATACATAGCTTACTCCATCGAACCATCAAACCAAGGAATCATTAGAAACAAAAAAAGAAACCCCCTGCCCCCAACCCCAATGTAGATAGGGTGAGGTGATAGGCAACTGAGAAAGTGGGCCAAAATTCCTCTGCAGAAAGAATCAAGAATGGGAAGAGTGAGGAAGAGGTACAAAGACCTATAAAGGTACGTGTCACCGACACATCATGGGCCTAATGTTGTAGATGGTACACTCACTTAACAAAGGAATAGGGCAGTAAAGAGGTAGTGCATCATAAGAAGGAAAATAGGTAGTAAATCACATAGAATATTATCTTCATACTTACCAATAGTGATGTATGCCCATACTTGTTCATTCACTAATATATTTTGCCCCTTGTTCAACCAAGTTAAGCTATAAGGATACATATGGGGAATCTTTCTTAGGATAATCTTTTGTAACTATCATTTTGAATTATTTACCTAGTAGAGTGACCAAAAAATATTGGTTAACATTTTTTACTCCTATTAGTTTTTATAACCAAACTCTTTTAGTGCCCAATGTTTTGGAGAAACAAAAGGATGTCACCAAAAAATGGGTCATTGTATTTGTTTTATCACTGCCCTTTAAATTAAAAGGTACAACTTCCTTAGGATTTGCAATAATGTGCAATGAATATTTTTTTATGAAATAAGATTTGTGAAAAAATAAGCTCTTAAACTAAGACTAGTAAAGGCTACCAAAACATCTTGTAGATACAAAGAATTCAGGAAAAATGGATTAGGATAATATATCACACCCAATGGAATGATTATAGTAGATTGTCTTGAGATTTTTTGAACCTTATTTCTATTCTAAATGTAGATTATTCATCTAAATGAAAAAGAGGAAACGAAGTTCAGAGATGTGCACGAGGAAAAATGGAATTGCTTTAACTATTAGACTTAGATAAAATGGAATCAAACAAATTGCTACTAGATTCATCCATATTTGTTCTTCAATTTGCAATGAAAGTACTTTTATCATGCTATGAAACAAGAAAGACGAGAAGAAAAATCAGATATGAAAAAGTAAATGGAAGTACCTATACTATAAATACCAAAGTGAAATGGAATCCATGTGTTTATCATAGAATCATATCTAATTATTCTTAAATTCTCAATGTAGAACTAATCTATTGAAAGAAAAACCAAAACATGATGAAAAAATAGGGTAAATGGAATTATAAAGCCAATTCACTATCAAGTTTTCTAACCTTTGTATTATAAGAAGAAATTACATTTATAGTTCTATGCCATTCCTTAGTTCTGGCAAACCAATAATCATACAATAAAAAATATCTAATCATCAACATGGAAAAGATGTGTGACATCATTCCTCACGAAGATCTTGATCTCATGGCACCTCTAAGAACATGTGGCAACCATTAATCTTCATGTAGTTTCATAAAACCCTTTTACACTCTTTATTTCCTTCATATTCTATCATTGGTGCCAAATACACATAATTTATATCTCAATGGTCACAACAATATTAAATTATGGTACGCCCTTAATATTGGTGTATATAGGGTTATGAATAGTCAATTTTTCGCTATATTAATCCTTAATTAAGTCATGTTATCATTATTATATTATTATTTTGGTAGGTAGGTCAGCCTAAGTGTTATTTGGGGTTGTGTCTATTCAACCTAAGCATAATTAGGTATATATAGCAGGTTGTGAGTCTTATATCAAAATCATATTGTGAAGTGTGTTCTTATTAGAGATATTTGGAGGTTGCCCCCTCAAAGTGGCATATTACTCTAATTTATTGTCAATTATTTATATAATATTTCATATTATTTCTTCTATTGTTCAAGTTATTTTATTACAAGTGGTATCAGAGCATGATCTTGGCACCAAACCAGTAAGATTGTTTCGCAACATTGGGGTGATTTTGGGAAGGGCATAATGTTGGATTTGAGAAAATATGAAAATCAAATCAACAAGCCCTCAAATCACCTACACATAAAAAACCTATCAGAAAGAAGGAAAAGACAAGAAGAGGCAAGGGTTTGTTTTGAAAATAAGAAAATTGTATTCTCAGATAAAATGTAAATTGTTGTACAATATTATACGATGTTAAAATACACTAGGAGAGCCTATTTATAGAGGCTTCTAGGAAGCTTCTAGAATGACCTAAAAATTGCTAGGAGATAACTATGACAACTTAGCATACATACAAAAAAGGTGGATTATCCTCCACGTAGATGAGAGGATAAGTATGACAATGTAGAAACAAACTCTTGTGTTGTCAACAATTCAATATGTAAAAGTATGCTAACTCCTAGATGAAAACTAATAGCTAATGCATTTATCCTGAGTAAAATTATTTAAATAATAAATAACAATTATTTACACTAAAATCCCCCCTTAAGTGAAACTTAGGAGAATGCACTTAAGCTCACAAGAACTATGATGAAATGTATAATGGGTCCTTAAAGTGAGGCCATATTAGGTATATAGAGACAAAGGAGAAAACCTAGTGTGAAATATCCCTCTCCAAAAAGAGATGGTTGAAACCCTAGTGAAGGACTGAAGAAGCGTCCAACTAGAGGAATGTCCTAGAAAATAGGAACAAAGAGAGAATCATGAAGAACATCACTAAAGCATGAAGAAGCCAAAAAATCTATCAAAAGTAAACTACTGATCTGTAGAAGCTCCATTGAAATAGAAGGAGACAACCAAAGTAGGAATGCCAAGGAGAGTGTCTCTATGGTAGATGATCTATCTCACCGAAATACATAAGTATCCAACCACTGCAATCACCTAGTATATAAGATCAAATACTTAATACATATCTTACTCCATTGAACCATCAAACCAAGGAAGCATTAGAAATAATAGAAGAACCCCCCTTCCCCCCCACCCTAATGCAGACAGGGTGAGGTGATAAGCAACTAAGAAAGTGGGCCAAAATTCCTCTACATAAAGAACAAAGAATGGCAAGATTGAGGAAGAGGTACAAAGACCTATAAAGGTACGTGTCACTAACACATCATGGGGCTAATGTTGTAGAAGGTACACTCACTGGACAAAGGAATAGGGCACTAAAGAGGCAGTGCATCATGGGAATAAAAATAGATAGTAAATCATGAAGAATATTATCTTCATAATTACCAATAGTGATGTCTACCCATACTTGTTCATTTACTAATATATTTTTCCCCTTGTTCAACCAACTCACCCTATAAGGATACACATGGAGAATCTTTGTTAGAACAATCTTTTGTAACTATCATTTTGAATTATTTACCTAGTAGAGTAACGAAAAACTATTGGTTAACATTTTGTACTCCTATTAGATTTTATAATTGAACTCTTTTAATGCCCAATGGAAACAAAAGGATGTCACCAAAAAAAGGGTCAGTGTATTTGTTCTATCACTGCCCTTTAAATTAAAAGGTACAACTCCCTTAGGATTTGCAATAATGTGCAATGAATATGTTTTTATTAGATAATAGTTATGAAAAAATAAGCTCTTAACCTAAGACTAGTAAAGGCTAACCAAATTTCTTGTAGATACAAACAATTCAAGAAAAATGGATTAGGATAACCTATCACACCCAATGGAATGACTATAGTAGATTGTCTTGAGATTTTTTCACCCTTATTTCTATTCTAAATGTAGATTATTCATCTAAATGAAAAAGAAGAAAGGAAGTTTAGAGATGTGCATGAGGAAAAATGGAATTGCTTTAACTATTATACTTAGGTAAAATAGAATCAAACAAATTGCTACTAGATTCATCCATATTTGTTTTTCAATTTCTAATGAAACTACTTTTAACATGCTATGAAACAAGCAAGAGGAGAAGAAAAATCACATATGAAAAAGCAAATGGAATTACCTATACTATAAATACCAAAGTGAAATGGAATCCATGTGTTTATCATAGAATCATATCTAATTGTTCTTAAATTCTCAATGTACAACTAATCTATTGAAAGAAAAGACAAAACATGATGAGAAAATAGGGTAAATGGAAATATAGAGCCAATTCACTATCGAGTTTTCTAACCTTTGTATTATAAGAAGAAATTAAATTTATAGTTTTATGCCATTCCTTAGTTCTAGAAAACCAATAATCATACAATGCAAAATATCTAATCGTCAACATGGAAAAAATGTGTGACATCATTCCTAGCGAAGATCTTGATCTCGTGGCATCTCTGAGAACACATGGAAACCATTGATCTTCATGTAGTTTTAGAAAACCCTTTTAAACTCTTCATTTCCTTCATATTCTATCATTGGTGCCAAATACAAATAATATATATCTTAATGGTCACAACAATTTTCAATTATGCTACGCCCTTAATATTGGTGTATATAGGGTTATGAATAGTCAACCTGTCGCTATCTTATTCCTTAATTAATTAATGTTATCATTTTTATTATATTATTTAGGTAAGTAGGTTAGACTAGGTGTTATTTAGGGTTGTGTCTATTTAACCTAAGCATAATTAGGTATATATAGTAGGTTGTGAGTCTGATATCAACATCATATTGCGAAATGTGTTCTTATTAGATATATTTGGAGGTTGCCCCCTCAAAGTGGCATATTACTCTCAGTTATTATCAAGTATTTATATAATATTTCATATTATTTATTCTATTGTGCAAGTTATTTTATTTCAAGTGGTATCAGAGCATGATCTTGGCACCAAAGAAGCAAGATTGTTTCTCAACATTGGGGTGAATTTGGCAAGAGCATACTGTTGGATTTGATAAACTATGAAAATCAAGTCCACAAGCCCTCAAATCACCTACACATAGAAAACCTATCACAAAGAAAGAAAACACAAGAAGAGGCAAGGGTTTGGTTTGAAAATGAGAAAATTGTATTCTCAGATAAAATGTAAATTGTTGTACAATATGATATGATGTTCAAATACACTAGAAGAGCCTATTTATAAAGGCTTGTAGGAAGGTTCTAGAATGACCTATAAAATGCTAGGAGATAAGCATGGCAACTTAGGATACGTCCACAAAAGGTGGATTATCCTCCACATAAATGAGAGGATAAGTATGACAAGGTAGAAACAAACTCTTGTGTTTTCAACAATTCAATACATAAAAGTATGCTAACTCCTAGATGAAAACTAATAACTAATGCATTTATCCTAAGTAAACCTATGTAAAGAAAAAATAACAATTATTTACACTAACACCCCCTCGTAAGTGTAGCTTAGGGGAATGAACTTCAGCTTGCAACAGCTATGATGAAATATATAATGGGTCTTAAAAATGAGGCCATGTTAGGTACCCATGTACAAATGTAAAGAAATGCAATGCAATCTCTATAAACTAGAGACAAAGCAAAAAACTAGTGGGAAAAATCCCTCTACAAAAAGAGATAGCTGAAACCCTAGTGAAGGATTGAAGAAGCCTCCAACTAGAGGAATGTCCTAGAAAATAGGAACACAGAGAGGATAATAAAGAACATCAATAAAGCACGAAGAAGCCAAAACTCTATGAAAAGTAAACTACTGATCTATAGAACCTCCTTTAAAATAGAAAGCTAAAACCAAAGTAGGAATGTCAAGAAGAGTATCTATATAGTAGATGATCTATCTCACCAAAATACATAAGTATCCAACCACTGCAATCACCTAGTATATAGGATCAAATACTGAATACATAGCTTACTCCATTGAACCATCAAACCAAGGAAGCATTAGAAACAATTGAAGAACCCCCCACCCCCCCAACCCCAATGTAGATAGGGTGAGGTGACAGGCAACTGAGAAAGTGGGCCAAAATTCCTCTGCAAAAAGAACCTAGAATGGCAAGAGTGAGGAAGAGGTAGAAAGACCAATAAATTTACGTGTCACTGACACATCATGCAACTAATGTTGTGGAAGGTACACTCACTTGACAAAGGAATAGGGCACTAAAAAGGCATACAACTATCCCCCCCATGGCACTTTATAATGGAGTGTGAGTACAACTAACTCAAAACAATGTTCAGGACCTTGAAATCCAAGAGTGGCACTTTATCTTAGTGTATTTGAATAAAAATGCTTACAAATGATATCAACAATGATCAAGAAGGAAAAAAATCCAATACAATAGATAGTACAGCTCAAAAGAAAAGATCCCATTCCATTAAAATGATCCTCAAACTTGGAACAAACAAGATATCCACAATAGTGCAAAAAAGAAAAAAATATGATAGAAGGAGAATGGGCTAGCATCTAAAGGAAATTATAGTATTCCTAAAAAGAAGAAAGAACTAGCTTTTCAAAAATATAATATTTTCAAAAAATAGAGATGGGATGCTCAAGATATGCCCGCCAGAGTTTACCGCTAAGAGAAAGTGCTAGGTATCAAAGCCAAATCTATTTTATCTTGTTCAAAATTTGAAGAGAAAGGGAGAACAAGGGTTTGACGAATCATAGCTATTGTAAGCTTAAATGCATTCCCCTCAGTTACACTCAGGGGGGGTGTTAGAGTAAATAATTATTATTTACTTTAACCATAACATTTAGATTTTAGTGAATTTTTCAAAGATTTTTAAAGGTTTTTGAAGACCATATTAAAGAAGCTATAGTCCAAAATTTAGATGAATTGGAGAAAATTTGAGAAAATTATTACATAATTACAATTTCTACACAATTCATTGAGATCTTCATATCTCTCACATCCTATCGAATTGGAGTGTAACTTGTATTCAATTTTTAAATACATAGTAGAGGAGCCCAAATTTCAAATATTAGAGATTTTTTTTTTTAAAATAAGAAAGATATTGCAAAATTAGGAAAATTCTCTCTCAAGGTAGCAATTTTTCTATTTTTTAAAGGATTTTTTCTGAGTAAGGGTATCTTGGCCCTAGTAAGTTAAAATAAAATGTAATAAATAAATAAGAGAATTTACATTTTATTTGTGTGATTTATTTCAAAATTATTGGTTTCCATCATGATGGGGCCTTGAAAAAGAGGTAAAGAGAATGCTACCACATTGGGGAAATCCTCTGGTCAAGATTGGGAAGCAATAGAGGATAGTAATCCTAATGAGGAACTTAGTAAGTTCATGGAAGAGGTTAAGAGGGTTATGTGTGACCTATGAGGAGATATATCAAATATAAAAAGCATGTTAAGCATAAATGAAACAAGGAAGGAGCTCTCAAACACTCAAGGTGAAACCTTCATGTCGACTAATAATGGCACAAATTTTATTAATCCTACGGGATCTAGAATTTTTTTTCCAAAGGTGGATATGCATAAATTTGATGGAAAGGATCCTCTAACATGGATAAATCAAATAGAGAATTTTTTTCAAGTACATCAAATCCCATATGGAAAAAAGGTCGTGAGGGCTTCCTTATATCTAAAACTAGATCAATTTATTTAGTATTGTTGGCTTTGTACTCATAGGAGGAAAAATGATCTCACTGTATCATGGTCAATTTTTGAAGAAGAACTCTAAGCATAATATAGTAATAGTGTGATAGAAAACTTCTTTAGCCAACTTGCTAAGCTTCAACAAACATGATCAGTTAAGGATTATATTCAAAATTTCAAAATCTATCCTTGAGATTGGATATAAATATAGAGGATAACTTGAATGATTTATTCTTAGGTGATCTCAAGGATCATATTCAACATGAAGTAGACATGTTTAGTGGAGCTAAGGGGGTTGAAGGAAAAATACCCACAGATGGTAATCTCTCATCAAATGCAAAAGTTTCTTAAGAAAGTGTAACATCAAAGTCAACATACAATTGTATATTTTTTTTCAACAATCTCCCTCTTTGGCATTGATGGAAACACAACATGTCTTAGTACAATGAAATTTTAGAGAAAAATAGAACTAAGGATAATATCCTTAGTTTCATCTTGATTCTCATCCATGAGAACTCCTTCTATTAGTGATAACTCCCTCTAACATCAGTCTCTTCCTTTGGAATGATTCTCTAATTTCTCTTACTGCAATTTTTCCCTCTGGCAACAAACTCTCCTTCTTTACTGATACAAAATTTCTGATCTATTATGACATAAAACACCCCCTTTTTGAAATCTTGTACAAAAGAAAACAATATATGGATATGCCATGTACCTAATGTACGTAATCTCTACTAACATAGCTCTTGCAACTTCTATAACTCACTTATTCTTTCTTTCTACAAAACCATTCTATTCAAGGGTTCTCGACACTAATAACTGTCTTTCAATTCTAGTTACTTCACAAAACATGTTAAGTTCATTTGAAGTAATTTATTCTCCTCTATTTGATCTTAAATATTTAATCTTCAAATGAAATTCATTCTCAAATCTATTCTTGAATATCTTTAACTTATCAAATTCCTCAGATTTCTCTTTAAGAAATGTAACCCACATCATTCTTGAAAAGTCATCAACTAGAATAATAAAATACCTTTCACCATAGAATCCTTCAGTCTTTGTAGGACCACTAAGATTTGTGTGTACAATCTCCAACTTCACTATAGTGGTAAACTTCTTAGTGAGAAAAGAAGTTCTGTTATGCTTTGACAAAACACACTCCTTACAAATTGTGTTAGTAGGCTATACTATCTTTGGAAAATCTCTAACTACAACATTCTACAAGTCTTGAAAATACTGTCAAATTTTATATAACAAAATATCTTATGCCATAACCAACTATCATCTACCTTTGCAACCAAACATGTCATTTCAGTAGGATTCAACTAAAATACACTACCTTTAGATTTGGTTCCTATTCCAATTATCATTCCATCTTTTTCTTTGATCATGCATGTTTTCTCTATGAACTACAACTAATAGCCTTTGTCCACTAGTTGTGCCACACTCAAAATATTGTACTTTAAACCATCAACAAAGTATACATCCTCAGTGTTAGTTGTACCATCAAGAGTAATAGATCTAATACCTTTAACTTGGCATGCTACATTGTTTCCAACTTTGACAATGCCTCCATCCTAACTTTTGAAATTAAAAAACTTGTTCATATCACCAGTCATATGATGTGAACAACCATTGTCAATTATCCAATCAAATTTCTTCTCAACCTATGACACCAAAGCTACTTTCTCTAGATTTTCTTCCTTAATTGCCACAAATTCAATTTCATCATCACTAGCACTTACTATTTATTCATCAAAATCATTGTCTTCATTTGCATACAAACACTCTCTATATTTTTCTAGATTTTTAGTTTCCCTTATACTTTCTTCTTCTTTTAGGACACTTACATGCATAATGAACATATTCATGACAAGTGGGACATTTAAAGATTTTCTTACCTCCTTTTTCTCTTTTTACCAAAAGGGCTACTCGTTTAATCTTTCTGTCCTCCTTAGATTTGCTACTGCTAGCAAAATCTCTTCTAGAACTTGTTCTCCTTGATAGAATAGGTCAAATATTCAAGGCATTGAAAGCTAAATTTCTATTCTAGTTAATTCTTCAAACTATCTAAGATCGTTCTCAATTGCTTGAAGTCTTCCAAATAATGACTCCTTTCTGAAATCTTTGGTATAGGATATCAACAACTATATCATCTAAACTAATAACTTAAATGGTGGTGTTAGAGTCTTCAATATCTTCCATATAACCTCTATTACAAATAGGACTAACTAAGGGCAGCAGGGGGTGAATCAATAATCTAAAAGCTTTAATCACCAACTGGATATTATTTCCTAGTTTAAACCATGCATAATAATGAAATAAATTAATTTTAAATAGTAATAGTAACAATGCACAAAGATAACTCATAACACCATATTTTGTTAACAAGGGAAACCCTAGTCAAGGGAAAACCTTGGTGAGGATGATACCCACTAGATAATATATTGATATATAAGTTCCTTGTTAGAGGATAGACCCTGTTAGGAGCCAATGAGAAAATTCAGTACAAAGATTCCTTGTTAGGAGACTCCAAACCTATTAGGAGTTGTACTACAATAGATGCAAGATGAGCCCACTACCCAAAAATGCACTTCTAATTACAAGAAGAGCTCACTTCTCAAACAAATAATTAGACTAAATTTAAGTACTATATCCTCTTCCTTGATTGATCTCTAATCATTAGTTTGATCTTGGATCACCAAATAGATCGTATAAAATTTTACATATATCACTTTCACAACAGTTCACATATAATCACAATTACAAGATAGCACTTGCAATCATAATCATAATCTTACAATTAACACTTCACAATCTTACCCTAAAATGTCCTTTGTATAAATACCATACCTTTTCAAAAAAAATTGTTGGGTTGGCTAAGACCATAACCTAATTTTCCAACTTAGATTAAACATCTATGATGTTGGCCCTAATTGGACAAGTAATTATCTTGTAAACAAAATAATCCTTTCCTCCAATTTTTCTGTCCTGTTTCACTTCAAACATGATTATCTCTATTCCATATAGTCTGTACTAACTTCCAAGGTTATACACATCATCACCAACATGTGTACTATTTCCATTTAAGTTCTCTAGTCATAATATGATGTCAGCAAGAAGTTATGAACAAAACAATATACTGTTGTAAACCAAATTCTATACTTCGACAATTTTCTGATTACCAAAGACTAAGTATCTTTATTTCTAAGGTTTCTTATAAGCATGTACATCATGTGTTTCCATAAATAAAAATAATTACATATCACTATTAGCCAATTGTCAACAATCTCCCCATTTGGCATTAATGGCAATAAAGTAGGGAACATTGGTTAAGTGACAAAACTTAACACAACAAAAATAAATAACACCTTACGTAACACTTATTACAATTTGTCCAACCTTACATATGCTCCCCCTTACAATATACATTAAAATATTCTCCCCTTTTGAAAATTCACTTTTTGGCAATTTCTTCCCCTTTGATATAAATGAAAAAGGTCAAAATGTCATAAATTTGTCCAAAAATTGTTGTCCTTATACAGATATGATCTTCATGCAATCATCAAAGTTTGCCTTAATACTATTCATACCTTTAGTCCATGTCTCCTCGATGGACTCAGATGAGGTGAGAATTGCGCATAAAGCATATGATGTAAACTCAACTACATTAAGATCTAAATATAGAAAGATAGAATATGTGTACTTGACCTTAACACATTCCTCTAATTGTTTCTCAACAAAATATAATTTTAGAGCAATAGATTCTCTAAAATCTAATATCCTGTTCAAAATTTGTTCCTTTTAAAGTTCCAATTTCCTGATGTCACTATGAATTCTGGCTACTTTACCTTCAAAATCATCTACTTTGCAAGATGGATGCTGGATATAGTTGGATAAAGCTTCTAGCTCACTCATCTTTACTTCTATCCAACTATCAATGTCTTTAGTCAGTTTGTATGTTGAGGTACAATTAATATTCAAAGTTTTCCCATCCTTTTGGCATTTCCAAAGTTCCTTTATACAAGTATCAAGATTAATCAAATCATTCTTGATGTTTTGACAGATGGTGCTAAACAAGTTAGCATCATGGGAACTATGTGCCTTTCCTTTAGAAAAATTTAACAAATTGGTAAACTCTTCATCAAATGAATTTAGCACTGCTTGTGCTATCTACTCAGGATCTAGTTTAGTGCACTATACTACCAAGGTACTGTGTAGCCTATTAGTAACTTCCATTAAGGTTCTCTATAAGCTTTTTACTTTCTTATTTTTCTCAATAAGCTTTGTTAGGGATGAGATCAGATCTGTTTGATCATCATCATTAGTAGCTAAAATAGAAAGAGAGAGTGGACTAGATGAACTAGATGGTTTAGTATCATCCTCCCTTTGTTTCTTAGTTGCCTCTTTTGTTCTTCTTTCTTTTCTCTTTCTTCTCTTTCTTTTACTCTCTTCTCTTCCATTCTCTTCTTCTCATCTTTCTCAATTTTCTTTCTCATCTCTTCTTCTATAATTCTTCTCTTTTCCTCTTCGTCCTTTCTTTTCTTTTCTTCCTGAATTAATTTCTTCTTGGCCTCCTCTATTTTCTTCTTCTATTCTTCAAGTAAACTTTTCTCTTCTTTAGTCTATCTTAATTTTTCCTCAATATCCTTAGTGTTTGGTTCATTAGGTTTGGAACCACCAAATTGATTGGTATCATCAATGTTAGTGGTAACATTGGTTTGATCAATTTTCATAGTGTCATCGCTCACTATCACTTCCAAGGTTCTAGGTGCTAGAGGAGATGCTTCCTTTGACTTTTTCAACATTTGACTAATTGCTAATATAGTCTTACTTCTTAGTTTATCATTTTCACCAACCATAAATAGAAATGGTCTCAATTTATTCCTCAAATATGGTGCGAGGTTATTCAACAATATTTTAATTTCTTCTTCATCATCAATCTTGCAAATAGCTATAAGCATAGACTTTCAAAGTTCTAGATTTTCTTCCCTTGTAGGAACCTTCTTCTAAATGAGTCTCTCATAGAATTTCTAGTTGATTATGCTATCAAGATCCTTCAATTTCAAATTGGTTGCTATGATATGTCTCATAGTAGATATATCAATCTAATCCTTTTCAAAATTGTTATACAAATCATAAAACTTGTTCATCTAAACATTTGATACTAGTGCATACAAAATTTTCTATTTCAAAGATGTCTCTACAATAGATATTGACAAAGGTTGAATTTTTGGTATTCCTTTCTTCATCATTTGTCTTATAGCCTCAAATTTAATCTTTATCATTCTAGCCTCTAATAGTGCATTCTCCACAAATGCTTGATGAGCTAACTATGTGATCTCAGTATATGTACCAAATTTGTATTCTCCTTTGTATCTATTTGAATTTAACAACAAATCAATATAACCAACTAATATCTCATTATTTAATTCATAACTCAAGGGACAAAGAAATGTTTCCCAAGGTTCCATTAAATGAATATAATTATAATTTGTATCAACCAAAATACAAATGTCTTCCTTAAATCTGTCCACAATTGCAAGTGCAATTTTGAATCTCTATTTCATTTCATTCTAAATTTTTCTCATTATTAGGTTTCCACTATCCAATATCTTATCCTCTAGATGCCTTCTACATACTTTTATAATCTTATTCATTGTGCATCTATCACTACTCATTATGTCTTTGACAGATAAGTAAGGAAATCTTTTAAGTGCATGAAAGAATATGTGATTGATCAATGACTAAAATCTAAACACACCATTCTTTTTTCTCTTGATCTTTTTTAGGTTTTATAAGAGTCTCATTCTTAGTATTTCACTAAGAATCACATGTTCTTTCTCTACACATATCTTATATACTACATAGATGAATCCTATTGAAAGTTCATCAATCTTTGAGATTGGACAAATAGAATAGGAAATAATTTGACTAAAAAATATTACATCATCTTGCTCGATGGTGTTGATCACCATAGCCTTTCCATTATACACTTCTTTAGTATAACTTTCAACTTTCTTCTTGACCATTTTCTCAGCAATAGGTACACTTCCTTGTTTACTAAGACCAATTACCTCCTGAATAAGGTTGGTAGAAATATCCACTACACTTTCTTGCATCCATGATTTACCATCATGTATCCTACTCAATATGGTCTTTGTCCACTCATCTATGTCTAATTCATGGTAGAAGTGATATTTAAACAAGTGTAATTCCTTTAGATGTTCAAATCTGGGCTTCATAGTCATGTCGTGATTGAAAATCAATTCCATATTTTTGCTCATGAATTCACTACCAATAGACTCAAACTTACTATTCAAATAACATCCTACATCTTCAAGATATACTATGTTGTTTGGAGTGATAGACAACACTATGTTAGGATTTCCCTAAGTAGGATTTATGGAAACAACTTTTAACTTAGGTCTATCTTTTTTGTCAACACTATGCACTATTGATGTATCCATGATTCTATCAAACAAGAACTTTTACTAAACAAATTTGTGGAAAAAATGATAAAATACCTCTTTTCAAAAATAGGGTTTTCTTTGAAATTACCTTAAAAAGTATCGTTTGGGTGTTGTTTTCTTTCAATGTGTTCACAATGGAGCAAAAATCAATTTTGTACTCCATTTATTCCATCAACTTCAACTTGGATTAAATGAATACTTTATAAATAAGAAAAAGCTATCAATTTCATTTTGGAGTCAAATAACTACTCAAGATCATCTATCTGATCTTCAAGTGCCATCGAAGGTTTGCCATAGCTAGTTTCCATCATGACAATGTAAGAATTTTCCTTAGGGAAAAATCACCCAAGATCAAGGAACTCAAGTGCAAGTATAGAATAGACCAACAAAGCATGATCAGAACAATAATATGATATTCAATTGTTGTACATACACACTAGGAGTGCCTGAATATAAAGGCCTCTACAATGCTTCTAGAATGCCTAGGAGTTAGCACACTAATAAGTCTTACAACCAAGCACATGTCCACCAAGAGTGGATTATCCTCCATTAATCAAAGGAGTAATTGCAATGATGAGAGGATAAGCCTAAAAAGGTTGAGCATGTAAATTATGTTGTAGACACCATGTGTTGAATTAGAGTTGCTTACTCCAGTGTTGTCAACATGAAAACTCATACGAGTATGCAAAATCCTAGGTGTCAACTTAAGAAATAATAAAATAATGCATTGACCTAAGTAAAATTAAGTAAAGTGTAAATAGTGAATACTTATTTACACCAACACCACCCCTTAAGTGCAACTTATGAGAATGCACTTAAGCTTATGAAAGCTAGGATGAAAATGTAGGATGAGTCCCAGCTACAAGGCCATGTTAGGTACCCATGTACATAATGAAATGAAATCTCTCATAAACTAGAGAAAGAGGGAAAACCTCATGGGAAAAAGCCTCCCACAAAAAGAGAGATTAGAAATCAGGATGCATTAATGGATGGAGTAATAAAGACCCCCCCCCCCCCCCCCCCCCATTACAACACAAATCAAGTATATACAATAGAGAAGTATGAGAAGAACACAATTCTAAAAATGAAAAAGGTCCCCCCCACAAAAGAGAGAAGTAGAAGAAGAAAGGAGACAAGATAGTCTCCCCCCACTTAATGTAGAATGCCGATAAGTGATAGCTGCTCCAATGTAGAAGTTGATCCAAGACTGTTGAATAATGTTCCTCCCTTTTGGAAGAAACAATATCATACATACATATGAGATGCTTCCCTAATGTGTGGAAAGAATCTTGATGATGAATGGTGTCTCTAAAACCTACTCAACTGTCCCTATATCGATATTGACTATCGGTCCTTACAATACTACTAAAAAGAACAATGTTGGACCTAGCAAGGATGGATGTAGAACATATTCCAAGAAACCATCTATCTCCTCGAATGATAAAGAGACCTCCTACAACTATTTTACATAAGGATCCACAATCATTTCAACTTGGAAAGACTATTCATGTAGAGAATGGATAGGAAGGTCAGAGTGAGCCCTTGCGACAACTAAAGAAGGATCTTATTCATCAAAGAGAAGATTTATATCATCAATGATGTCTCCCAAATCTGTTATGTATGACTCCACAAAAAAACCTGAAATATCTACTATGTAGCCATCCATTGATGTAGAACTAGAAGACTAGGTGTACCCTATTGTGTTAAATAACATGGACCTATCATTGTGGCAATGTATGCATGTGGAATGTGCTGATACTATGACATCATGCTATATTTGTTAATAGGATCCCACATATCTGAGTCTATTGAATCACTATCACTACTGTCACTATCAGTTTCCACAATGTGGAAGAAGAGATCTCTATGAACACAACTCTTGATAATTCCTAAAGCCTAATTGTCTGTAATTTACTAATCAACTAGTGTCATAGCATCAGTGGGTTTGGTAATTGTACCATCAACATATAGATTTAAAACTTTTTCCATTAATCTACTCCATACAATATATTTCCATGTAGTATAATTGTGTGAAGATAGAAGTGAAGTATTAGGTAAACCCATGATGTAGAAAAGTAAAAGAGCACAAGCTAGAAAGAGAGACACAAAAAAACAAGAGATACCCCCCCTATTCACTCAATCAAAAAACATTGCCAAAAGTGATGCTTTTGGTACATTATATGTAGTGCATTTATAATAGGCCACTTGTCAAAATGTACAAAGTGGACTTCTAATTTTGTTGTTTACAACTACCTTTTGAGGCTCAAATCTATCACTAAGCATTATAGCTCAGATGTACAACAATTTTGAAAAGTAATCAAAGCAATACAATGTAGAAAAGAACCTAATTATGAAAGCAGTACTTTTGTCCACATAACCCCATAATCTAATGCAGATCTTGAAAGTAGATGAAAAGTTAAGCACTTTCAAAAAAAATGGATCCTAAAAATGTGTCCAAATGAGCCCATACGGAGCATTTGAAGTTGCAAAATGTAGGATTGGATAGTTATAGGTTCTAAAAAATGCAATTTTTGGCAAGTCCATGCATCAAAACTAGAAAAGAACTATACCACTAAAAAGTTCAGGAAATTATACCTTAAATCAAAAAAATTGCACTTGATTTAGAGTCTAGATAACTGAGTTATGGCCTCACAAAGTTAGATTATCAAATAAAAACTAAATCTGGAGAGGGGTCTAGGTGGCAAACTGTGAGGTTAAATTTGATGGTTAAATGACCATCACAACAGTTCTATTTTTTCTAGATATGATAGTTAGATGGCCGTTAAATTTAGCATAGTAAAATGCTGACATGAGCAACATGTGTCAGATGACTGAACAATACTTGTAATCCATGTGGATCCTATGTGGAGTGCTGATGTCACAGAGTGACGAGGCGTAGGGTGACTGTATGCTTACATGTGTAGGACATGTGGCAAAGGGTATGTAGCTCCTACATATGTTGTCAATGTGGCAACATGTGTATCCTACCTACATGGATGATAAAGTGACTAGGTTTGTTATCACTATTTGTACACATGTTCTGATGTGGGTCCTTTAATTGAGCATGTGTTTGGCTTTATGGGCAGCCATAGCACCTTGTGGTAGTTTGGTTGTGTATAGACAACAACTATAGATGGATGAAGATTCAGATATCCAATAGAAGGAAGCCATGAATGACTAGTGTCAAGTTTGAAAAAGTTGGTGGGAACCTTGGACAGACCAATGTTAGAGCCAATACGAAATAGTCGTAAGGGGACAAAAACTATTCAAAGCACCGACGGTCGGGATTTTAAAATCCCACATTCACTGTGGGTACAGCCTTTGTGTGTATAAAAACAAAGGCTAGTAATGATTAAACAAACCAACCAACTACAAGGAATTGTGATCGTTGGGCTTGGCTAGTATTATGAATTGATTGCTAGAATTTGTAAAGAACTTACCCACCAGAAAGTGAATGTTGCATGTCCACTGGTGCTGAAATTTTTTGCCAAAATGTGCAGTGTCAAAAATATAAGGAATATTCCAAAATAACAGGGAATATTCATTGCAAGGGCGATGGTTTCACCACCCAATTCTTGCAAATAAAAAAATTTTGCAGGCTAAATTTTTTTTTTTGAAAATTTGCATGAAAATGGCAGAAAATATCTAACAAAAATTTCAGAGAAATTAAACTCAAATCTAAAAATAAATTTGCAGATCTCAAAAATGATCATACTGAACTTTACAAATTGGGCTTTCAGGTGCCAATATGCTAAAAAAAATTGCCTCAAATTTGACTATGGCCTATTGTAGGTCAATTTATAGTCAAATTTCACCGTATTGACATTTTGGATTAATGGCAAGGTCTATTTTAGCTCTAGATGCTCCTAATGAATGTGAGACTCTGGATCTAGGTTGAGGTGTCCTCAGAGAGGTGAAGAAAAATTTCTCTCCAATGGCTATGTGAAGAGAAATTCACTTAGCCCGCATACCATATAAGAATTTGTCTTAGGGAAAAATCACCCAAGATCAAGGAATTCAAGCACAAGAATATAATAGACCAACAAAGTATGATCAAAACAATAATATGATATTCAATTGATGTACATACACACTAGGCCTCTAGAATGCTTCTAGAATGCCTAGGAGTTAGCACACTAATAAGTCTTACAACCAAGCACATGTCCACTAGGAGTGGATAATCCTCCATTAAGAATAGGAGCAACTGTGATGATGAGAGGATATGCCTACAAAGGTGTAGCATGTGAAATTATGTTTTAGACACCATGTGCTTAATTAGGAATGTGAATAATTGTGTTGTCAACATGACAACTTAGTTAATTATGCAAACTCTAGTGTTGATAATAGTATGCAAACTCCTAGGTGTCGAACTAAGAAATAATAAAATAATGCATTGACCTAAGTAAACTTAAGTAAAGTGTAAATAGTAAATATTTATTTACACCAATAGACAAAACTCTAGAAGATTTTGCATCACAAAATTCTCTAAAAAATAATACTTTTCATCTTCTGTTATAGAAATAGCCTTTTTCTATAATATCACTAACTCTGAATTTCTTCTTAACTTGTTTAGATAAGCTCCAAATTATAGGTGAGCTTAGACCATCTAAATGTATCTTGATACACCTCTTCCCAATTTTTCTAGCTCTAATTTGATCTCTAGATGAAGTTCTCAAACTTTGATGCTGTGAAGAAACTTAATTCAACTTAGTTAAATAAGAATCAACAGCTAACTTTGATCTTCATGTCTCATCATCATCTAGATTTTCCTTTGAGATATCTACTCCTATTACAAATACCTCATTAAATTCTTCTCAAAGTTCAGTAACAATATTTCTATGTTCCTCATTGTTTCTATTAGTTTTGGAGTTCCTTCTATCATTTCTAATGTTCTTTCAATCATTTCTTTTATTCCTGAAGTTCTTCCCTTGTTCCTTCTATCTCCAAAGTTTCTGTCCATTCTATAGTACTTTTTTGTATGTTCAAAGTTGTTGCATAACTAACATATAGGTACTCTACTTCTAGGATTTTGTTGATCATTAGGTGAATGATAATTCTGAGCAATGTGTCCTAAGTTGTTACACTTATAATATATGATCTATCTTTTATCTTCATAAGATCTCCCTTCTCTCAATGTGCTTTCGTTAGATCTTCTTCTATTTTCAAGGTTAGTATTTCTAGACATTCTACTATTTCTTCTATCATTATCATAATTAGGTTTCTGACAATCAATCGCATTATGACCCATACCATGACAATTATGACAACAAAAGTCCTTAACATGATTAAATGACTTATGAGTATAATCTCTTTTCATATGACCTATTTCATTATACAAAAAGAACTTACCTCTAAATTCATAGGCACCAAAGCAAGTAAAATCTCGTAAGGAAACTAGGTATGAATTTAGATTTAGATTTAGATTTTCTCTGCCTACAAGAAGTTAAGATTTCTAGTTTCATACTTTTTGTTGCATGTCGCGTCATTTGGTAGGATGGCGTTATGTTTTCCTCTCAGCATGAACCTAGCCAAGGTGGTTTTGTTACTCTCCTTCACCTCGCCTTCATTCTACTATTATTTCACACAGTTCTAACCCCATGCATAGAATTATCTAACTTTTTCTTTCCATTCACAATCATTCTTTTGGAGTCATTAATGTTTATGCCTCGAATGATGCTATGAAAAGGTCCCAGATGTGGGTTTGGCTAGCTAACAACTTGCCTCTTGCTACTTGGGTCATGTGTGGGGACTTCAATATGGTTGAAGTGGCATCTAAAAAAGATGGCATTCTGCCCCTTCAGTGGACAGTTGGGGAAAGAGAAGCCTGGTACTACATGCAAAATAAATTGGGCCTTTTTTATCCCAATACAAACTGCCACCAGGGTAGTGGGGTCTAGCACACTTGGTCCAACTTTCAAGCTAGCTCTGACCACATTTTAAAATGTCTCAATTGTGCTATGATCTATGTATAATCTTTTTTCTTTTTTTTTGAAGATCGAGATCTGCCTGTCATTTGCCTGATAGATGTGATGTTATCCAACCACTATCCAATCCATTTTGTCATTTCTTGTCAAACAACTATCCCAAAGGTGGCCATGTCTCAGTTCTTCCTCAACACATCTGTGCTACTACATGCTTCCACCATCTTGCACATCCAACATGTGTGGAATTTGGAACCACATTTTCCATCCTAGCAAGGATGGATTCAATAGTGGAATGATGCCATTACTAGAATTGCTCAATTTTTGTGCATCTATGGGTATCAGCTAGCAATTTTAAAGAAACGCTCTTATGAAGCCAATGCCCTCACCCTCAAAAAAGCCTTTGAGGCTCTCATCTTAAACCCCTTTGATGTGAATTTGCAAATTCACCTTGCCAAGCTTCGCAATAACAAGAAAATTGTTGACAACTGTGCTGCTCATGGAGCTCAAATCAAGGCCCGTCTCCACTAGTTAAAGGTTGGCGATAAAGCCTCAAAGGAGTTCTTTCAGGCTCTTCGAGCCCATCATACCAATGTTGGGATTAAAAAGATCAAATAAGGAATGACTGTTTTGTCTATTCTCCCTGACATCTTGCAAGCATTCATTCATCATTATGAGAACATCTTTGCTTCGCTAGGAAATTTAGTTGGTTAGGAGGAAGCTCTTAGAAAGTGTATCTCTATTAATCCAAACTACCTTGCAATTGAGCAACATGCTTTCTGTGAGCAACTTCTTTCCCTCAGAGACCTTAAAGAGGTAGTTTACTCCACGGTGGATGATAAGTCTCCTGGGTGTGATGGCTTTCCCTATGAATTTTACAAACACCTCTAGGAACAAATAGGTCCTAAACTACACAAAGTCTATCTCAAAGCATATCATACTAAAAGCTTAGGAGCGATAATAAATAAAGGGAATATCAAATTCATACCTAAAGTTGGTGATCCTGAGGACATATGTAATTGGAGGCCCATTACCCTTCTGAATGTGTCTTATGAGATCATTGCCAAGGTGCTCTCTCTCAAAATAAGGCACATGTTGCCTTTAATTGTGTGGCCTAAGCAAATTGGCTTTATCAAGTCAAGATATATTCTTGACAACATCATTGTTGTCTGGAAAGGTATGGAATGGGCTTGCAAGTCCAAGCACTAGGCTATCTTTTTAAAGATAGATTTTGCTAAAGCCTATGATCGTATTGAATGGCCCTTCATCTTGGCTATGCTTCAGGCTCTAGGTTTTGGTCCCAATTTTATTTAGTCTATGGAGATACTCTTTGGTGATGTTAGTGCTTGCATTACCATCAATAATTCACAATATGAGGCTTTTGGACATTTTCATTCAATCAGGCAAGGTTTCCCTCTAGCTCCAGTGCTTTATGTCCTTGATGCTAAAGGTTTTGGCTATTTGCTAGCTCATTCTATGTCTTCAAGGCTAGTTCATGGCATTTCCTTGCCTAAATCTTCCTCCCAGATAGTCAATGATCATTTTGCTGATGATTCCTTTCTTATGCTTCTTGAGGATGAAGAAAATGTCAAAAAAGCTTTAAATTGTCTAGACACCTTTTGTCAAACCTCTGGCTCTGCCATCCAATGGCATAAAATTCTTTGCTAATGCTAGTCTCTTTTGCTAGTTCCACCTTGGCTCAGCTAGTTCCAGTGGAAATGGGTTACTCATGGAGAAATCTTCCACTTTCTGGGCATTCCCTTTGCCTTTCAAGCCTCTCCTATGGAGTTTTGGAATGTTGTGCTTGCCAAGATTAGCAAAAAGCTCAACTATTGGATCACAAAGGTACTTTCTCTTGCTGGTAAATTCTAGATTTGTTCTAAGATTATGGCCGCCACTCATGTGTACTATTCTTCCTATTAGGCACCCTCCAAAGTTTCCTATCTTAAGCTGGAACGTTTGCTCAGAGATTTTCTTTGGGCTTCTAGTTCTAACCATCATGGTTTTCATAGAGTTTCTTGGGATTTTTGTTGTCTCCAAAGGGAGTATGGTGGTCTTGGCCTACTTTCCACTCAGAAATAGGTTCTTGCTCTCTATGTAAAATGGATTATTTGAGTCATTTATAGGGATGAAGCCTAGATGATTTTGGTAAGGCACTGCATTTCTTTCAGCTTCCCTGTTAATAGGCCTATGTGGAAGGAGATTGGTTTTCAAACCCTTCTCATCATGTGTGAATTAGTGGCCATTCAAGGCTCATTTGTTATTAAGAGTATTTGGAAAGCCTAGGAAGCTCTTAAGCCATGGCTTCATTGGGCTGGAGATGAGTTTTGCAATGGCCTCTCCTTGAATCAATAGAACATTTGGTGGTCTCCCCTATTTTCAATTCAAGGTACTCCTCTCACCAAGATTCAAGGTGCTAGTGCTCTATGTTTTTTCAAATGTGGCATCCAAACTCCTAGGGATCTCTTTTCAAGAGTCACCTTGAGTTTCAGGTCATGGGAAGATATGCAAGTTCAGTACTGCCTTGTCAGTATGGATCTATAGACTTTTCACCTTCTGATGTTTTCCATCCCTGTGAAGCTAGTTCATATGGTGGGGATTTAGTCTATTCAGCCTTGGTGCCATGATTGGAAGTGTTATCCTACTACTCCATTTGCCAATTATAAGCCCAATATGGGGTACAGATGGCTCTTGCCTCATCTTCCAATGGTTGACATGCTTAACCAATGGTGGAATTTGCAATCTTCACTTTCTCAATGGAGAAAATGGTTTCACACCATTTGGATTGCTATTACATAACCCAATATTGCCCACTTTTCTTGGTGTCTTGCCTTCCAAGGTCTTCCCCTAGGGCCTTGGCTCAAAAACATTGGGGTTCCTAATCCCAAATGCCCATTTTATGGTCAACCTAAGTCCTTTTTGCATATTTTTTGGTTTTGTAAGCATGCTCAAAATTATTAGCACTAGATTCATGATTTTTTCAAGCCTTTCAAGTGCAAACCATTTTCATGGCACATGATCCTATTGGGTGATTCCCCCATAATTCCTCAGAAATTCATTCAGATTTGGCATACCTTTAGGATGGAAATTTTGTTTTCTCTATGAAAAGATAGAAATTTTGTTTTGTCCACTCACAATTTTTTGGATGTTAACATTGCTAAGTACACTAAGGAATGCATTTGTAATAATGTTATTATGTAGATCTAGGTGCAAGCTAATAAAGTTTCCCTAGAAGTTTCTCACTTATAGGAATTGTTAAATCACTAGGGCAATGCTCCTTGCACCATTGCTAGAGTTCCTCTAGATGCCTCAGTTGATGCCTCTATGCCTCGTGATCATTGTTCTCACTGCTAGTCCTCAAGCTACCACTCGCACACACCATGCTCCCAAGCTTCTTGCCACCACTCTCCTAGTAGTGCTGATGGCAGATGGAGGTGTTGCTCTACTTCCCCACCCTACAATGGTTCTAGCTGGTCCCCGGCTCCTCCTCTTGGGCCTCAACGGGTGCAATCTAAGAAATTTCCTTGACTACCTTTGGCAATTTCTCCTCTATGGCCTGAGGTTGAGGATGCGGAGGCTGCCGCTAATCCTGTTGCTATTGATGATGGCTCGAATGTTCCCAGTCTACCCCACAATCCCATTGATACATGGGGATTCCCTAATAAAGATGATCCTCCTTCCTTGGCTGACACTACCTTAGCATCCTAAGGTTGTTTATTCTATTTTTTTTCTTTGAATAGTTGTTGTTTCCAGCTGAGGCCATATTTTTAAGTTCGGCTTCAGCCATGTGAACTCTTTCACAAGGTGATCTTGTATGCCACAACCCCTTTTTTATGAATTTTATTCTTAGTATATTTTATCAATAGAAAAGGACTATTCATCAAAAAAAAATCTTATCATCAGATTTGTATTTTTCTTTCAAATCTGATCTAATCTTAGGTTTCTTCGTAGACATGTTAATTAGATAACCAAGACCAATCTTATCATAAGTTGGTCTCTCTATTGACATTGAATGAATAAGATTTTCTCTTCTAGAATAGAGCTTCTCAAGTTGCTTCTTACACTGAGTTAATTCATGTTTCACAATTGTATTGTACTTATGAAGTTCATTGTGATGTTCTTTCAATGTTTTAAACTTAGATGCTTTATTTGCCAGACTTTCTCTTAGATCTGCATTTTTGGTCATCAAATTAGATTCAATTTTGTTGGGATCATTTCTTAAAGTCAATTTTAGATTTGTGATCTTCAATTCATGCTTCAAGATCTTGTACTCTTTCTTCATTTTTGAGTAAGCATCATCACTAGTTCCATATTGAGTAGATTTAGATTTGGATTTGAGATGTTCAATCTTTTCCTTTAATTGACCAATATATGCTTTGGAGTCTTCATATTTGTCCTTCAGCTTATCTCTTTCTTTAGTAAAGAGATCAATTTGTTCAAGAGCTTCTTCAAGGTTCTTCATCAACTATTCCATATCCATAGGGATCTTAATCAAGTTGTTAAGCCTTTTCAAAGTAACTACGCATTGATACCAATTTTTAAAAATAGGAATTACTAAGAAGGGGAGGGGTGAATTAGTAATCTATAAATTTTAGTCGCCAACTAGATATTATTTCTTACTTTACACCATGCACAACAAAGAAATAAAGTAATGTTGAATAGTAATAGTAATAATGCACAAAAATAACTCATAACACCATATTTTGTTAACTAGGGAAACCTTGGTCAAGGGAAAACTCCGATGGGGATGATACCTACTAGATAATATAGATATATATATATAAGTTCCTTGTTAGAGGATGGACCCTATTAGGAGTCAATGAGAAAATTTAGTATAAGGAGTCCCTCCTAGGAGACTTTGAATTCCTATTAGGAGATTCGAACCCTGTTAGGAGTTGTAGCACAATAGATGCAAGATGAGCCCACTACCCAAACATGCACTTCTAATTACAAGAAGAGCTCATTGCTCAAGCAAGTAATTAGATTGAATATAAGTACTGTATCTTCTTCCATGACTGATCTCTAATATTCAACTTGATCTTTGATCACCAAATAGCTCATATAAAATGTTGTATTTATCACTTTCATAAGAGTTCACATATAATCACAATTACAAGATAGCACTTGCATTCATAATCACAATCTTACAATTCAAACTTCACAATCTTACTACAAAATTCCTTTTCATAAATACCATGCCTTTTCACAAATTATTTCATGGTAAGCTATGACCATAATCTACTTTCCCAACTTAGAGTAAACATCTAGGATGTTCACCCTAATTGGACAAGTAATTATCTTGTAAACAAAATAATCCTTTCCTTCAATTCCACTATCTTGTTTCACTTCAAACATGATTATCTCTATTTCATATAGTCTGTACTAACTTCTGAGGACATACACATCATCACCAACATGTGTACTATCTCCATTTAACTTCTCTAGAAATAATATGATATCAGCAACAAGTTATAAACAAAACAATATATTGTTGTGAACCAAATTCTATACTTAGATAATTTTCTAATTACCAAACACTAAATATCTTTATTTCTAATTTTTTTGTAAGCATTTACATCATATGTTTCCATAAATGACAATAGTTACATATCACTATTTGCCAATTATCAACAAGCTCATCATCTTCTTTCATTCCTCCTCAAACTTTGATACTTGCAGTAATTTCTAATATCCTGCCTATATATGTTCTTAAAGATTCATCTTCCATCATTTTAGCATCTTGAAACACACAAATCCAACTTTGTAGCCCGAACTTCCTAGAATGTACTTTTGCTTCAAAACTATTTTCCAAATCAAATGTGAAGTAGCAAGTGATTTTACTTGATTCTACTCAATTTCATGAAGTGCAGTCAATAGTGCTTCTCTAGCTCTCATGTCACACATGAAAAGATCTTTTTATGCCTTGGTAAAAGTTTCCAAATCCTTCTTAGAAATGCTTTTCTTTGTTGATTTTGTCAAGATCCAGTATCCTAGACCCATACACAACAAATGTGTCTTGCTCAATTCCTTCTAGCTGTCATTATTTGTTTCATCAAACTTCAAACTATCCTTCTTGAACATGTTTACCATGGATCTCCTAAAGTTTTTAACCTTTATATTCAATGACTTAACACTCTAATACCAATTTTTAGAAACAATAGTCCACCAAGACAAGTAAGATGGGGGAGGAAGGCATGGGGTGAATCAGTTATCTAACAATTAAAACATTCATCTCCTTTAAATAAACTTAACCATTCAACCAAAGTAAATAGTAACCATAATAAGATGCACATAAAAAATTACACCAAATATGTTAACTAGGGAAACCCTTGATCAGAGGAAAAACCCAAGTGGGAATGATGCACACAATATTATGTACTAATATAGATATTTCATGTTAGAGGATAGACCCTGTTAGGATTATATTACAATATTTAGTACATAGAGTTTCTATTAGGAGACTTTGAATCCCTATTAGGAGATTCAAACCCCATTAGGAGTTGTAGTACAATGTATGCGAGAATAGCTCACTGCCCAAACCTGCAATTTCAACTATAAGAAGAGCTCACCGCTCAAACATGCACTTTACTATTATGTTCTTTTTTCTTTGTTCTTTCAACTGAAGCAATCACTTTCAAACCTTCAAGACTAGGTTACAAACCTCAGATCTAAATATCAAACCTTAGATCATTCTACAAAACCTCTACAATGAAGTTTCCTTCACTTTTGCACTATTCTACTCAATTTCACATTCTGCTCTCTCTCTCTCTCTCTCTCTCTCTCTCTCTCTCTCTCTACATACAATCCCTTCACATCAACATAATTCATGTCATACATGATAAAGAAAAATTCCCTTCCCTTGTAATGAGTCCTTAAAATAATTCCTTGAGTTAGCTATTAGACCTTCTCAACTAATTATTATAGGATCACATTAAGAACATCTAACACTTAGCAATAACATTAATCTTCAACCTTGTAACTTGAATAACTTTCCATATAGACAATATTATAACAAGAAAACTTAGCCACATTATCATCAACATGTCTTCTTCATATCTTCAACCTTGATCCTCAAAATATCAGCTCTGCTAAGAGATATAAAAAATTTACTAAAGCATACCTCTGTAAACTCTATCTTAGAACAGACATGACCAAAACTTACATAACTTCTTCTATACTTATCATTTCTTCTTCCAACATCAACTACATATACTAGATACTCAAAAGTATCTATCATGACCTTAGATAGTTATAATTCTCAACTAGCCATCGCTACCAACTTGATCTTTTAGCTATTCTTCTGTTAGATAACACAAAAAATTGTTATGTTGACATCAATGAAAAACTCAATCATGAATGCAACATATCATTATAGTAACATATCTACAATAATCCCCCATAGGAATATCACTAGCATTAATGCTTGTAACAATTTAAAGATGGAATTATAAAGTTTCCAACAATGCATCTATTAGAAATAATAGTCCACCATGATAACTAAGAGGGGTGATGAATCAATTATCCAATTAAAACTTTTATCAACCTTAATTAATATTATCAATTAAAGAAAAGTAAATAGAAAGCATAAAAAGATGCACATACATAATTACACTACATTTTTTAACTAGGGAAACCCTTGATTAGAGGGAAAACCTCAATGAGAATCATGCGCACAAAGATATATATATTTCTTGTTAGAGGATGGACCTTATTAGGAGTCTATAAACACATTTAGTACATAAGAGCCCTTGTTAGGAGACCTTGAATCCATGTTAGGAGATTCCAACCATATTAGGAGTTGTAGAAGGCATAAGGACCCATTCTCCAAATAGCTTCTAGGGCAAGACTGTTAGAGTAATTAGATATTTCCTAATTAACTCTACTTGCTTAAGATAAAATTTAGGCATCTAATAATTAATTTCTTTTATTAATTACCTAGGTTAGACCTTTTTAGGGTTTTGATCTCCTTGATAAGGATGATCTCTCTTTGTAAATTTAATTCATTTAGTTTTGATTATAACAATCTTATTTTTTGCTCATCAAGAATGTTTCATCTATGGATTTGGCAATTCTTGCCTCCATAGCTTTTTTGCCTCTCTTTTCTGTGATAGGTGTTTGCGTGCAAGTGATTCTTGGGAGTTGTGGGGTTGATCTTTCATCAACTTTAACATGGTATTAGAGCCTCATCCATGGTCGACAATAATTAACATGCATTAAACACATGACATCTGCAACAATTAAACATTTTGAAGCAGTCTATAGTGGTGAGAATGTAGAGGAATTTACAATAGGAAGAGAAGGAGAGAAAAAAGGATCTAGAGAGAAGAGTGGTGTAAAAACACACCATTGTGTGAGATGGAGATGGAGAAGGGGTTAGGGCTCCAAAATCAGGCCCTCTTGCCTCAAATGTGGTGAGCGAGCTAGATGTCCTTGGGCATGATGGTGACCCTCTTGTAATAGATGGTGCAGAGATTGGTGTCCTCAAAGATTCCCACTAGGTAGGCCTCTGATGCCTCCTATAGTACAGCCACGGTAGAGCTCTAAAAGTGCAGATCTATCTTGAAGTCCTACGTAATCTCCCTCACCAACCTCTAAAAGGCCAAATTCCTTATGAGTAGCTCCATGCTCTTCTAGTACTTGTGGATCTCCCTTAGTGAAACTATGCTTGGCCTAAATATTTGTGGCTTCTTCACTCCCCCTATCGTTGGTGCAAACTTCCTTGCTACTTTCATTGCTAGTTGTTCTAGGGAGCCTTTCCCCTAGTTGACTTCCTTGTTGTCTGCTTCATATAGTGAGTGCCCTTTCCATGACATTAGCCTCATGAAATGTATGAGATTAATCACCTCAGTATATAGATATGTACTCTTTTGTGTATCTTCATCGTGGTTCCTTGACTTAGAATTATTTTGGCTCACTTTCATAGTTGTCTATCACCCTTGTCTACATTAGGGGGGGTTCTTTTGTTGTTTCCCATGCTTTGGTGATTTTTGGGGCATGTTATTTGTTACCTTATCATAACATGTCCCTCACATTGGACACATCGCCATTTATTACCTTTGGTGCTTTGCATGTTCTATGTTTATTTGAAGTTCAAATCCTCTAATGATGGTCTACATTTCTTTAAAATTGTCCATTTGAGTGGGGCAAATATTTGTAGCCAGCATGGAATTTTTTGAAGCCAACATGGAAATTTTTGAAGTCCAAGCATAAGTCAATGGCCCTTTGGAGAGGAGAAATGTTATTTGGGCCCATGCCTATACCACTTGCCTAGATAAGGGCCCACCGAAAATAAATATAGGGTGCCCAAACAAAACCCATTCTCTTTGTACTCTATAGCTAGTCCTCACCAGCGTGTTGGGATATGATAGATTTATTATCAATCTCACTGCATGGTTTTGACTCTAGCCACACAAATATTGGTGTTTGAAAGACACAAATCACATCTACATGGAGGACATCATTTCTTGGTAAACTCATGCTCATTGGTCCTTTACTGATCTATGCAATAAAAGTGATTCTATGGCCAGCAGATTTTTTTTTGGCTCTGGCTCAAAATCTTAGAAAATTGTTTTCTTGGCCACCAATTTTAATCCAGCACCAGCCATTTGTCTAGCATTGTGTTTTTGACAGTCGGATTTTTTTCTGATAGGGGTCATTTTATGGCATTTTTTTTCCTTGGTAGCTGTTTGACCATCAAATTTGTGATTGTCTCTTTCTGACATCAATGCCATGCCAGCACTGCATCACTACTTCCTGTTACCTCATTAGCCTCTATTTGGACCTACCTTTTCTTTTTTTCTCATATCTTGGGCATATAGACTCTATTTTTCACAAATGAGATACTGCCAAAAAGCTAGTTTTGAGCCCATCATAGTGGTATAGGTTATTTTTAGTTTTGATTCTTTTCTAATAGCTTTTCCTACTATCAAAGTTAGGAGTTTAGTTTTGCACTTTGGAAGGCATATCTTGAGCATCCAATCTCTGATTTTGGAATTCTTTATATCATTGGAAAAGTCTTTTTGACCTCTTTTCAGTGATGTTGGTTGTTTTTCCAGACTCTACTCTAGGCACATTCTATTCATTCTTCTACAATTTTGTATTCTGGTGGATAATTGGGTTATTTTAGGTACAAGGATCGATTTCTTTGCTTGAAATGATTCATCATGACTTGTACTATCTACTGTATTAGTCGTATGTCTCTTTTGGTCTATTAAGACATCATTTGTATGCAATCTTGCAAATGCACTGAGGTAAAGTGCCTATGTGCATCTATATTTTTGTTTCAGTTGTTTGTCTTGTTTTGCTTTCTGATTTGAGTAGTGTCATCTTAGGACACTCATATAGATTATTGTATTCTTGGAATTCATTATGTCCTATTCCCTATTGTACATGCACTACTCATTATAAAGAGCCATGGGGGATTGATTTTTGTCTTTGTTTGCCATCTTCCTTTGTCCAATGAGTGTCCCTTCCATGACATTAGCCTCATGATCTATCTGAGATTGATCACCTTAGTACACACATATGTACTCTTTTGTGGATCTTGATCGTGGTTCCTTGACTTACAGTTATTTTGGCCCACTTTTCCAATTGTTTATCACCCTTTTCTATAGTGGGGGGGTTCTTCTATTGTTCCTCATGCTTCCTTGGTTTGATTGATCAACTCTTCAGGCTTTGGTGTTTGATTCCATCTATATCTTCAAGTTCAATTGTTTTCCTTTGTGTGCCTCCTAATTCGATACAAATTATATTCTTCTCTACCTAGTCAAGTTCCATTTTAGTGGAGATTCTTTAGATTAGTAGTTACTTTTGACAGATTTTTGTAGCTTCTACATGCTTTAGTGGTTTTCTACATGATCATCTTTGTTCCTATCTTCTAGGACATTCCCTAGTTTGGAGGCTTCTTTAGTCCTCCACTAGTTTCTTTCAACATTTTTTCCATCTCTTTCTGAAGTAGAGTTTTTCCTATGTGGTTTTCTCTATTTCTCCTCTTTATAGAGATTTGGTTGTGCTTGGGTACCTCATTGGGCTTTGTTTGTTGGGACCCATTTCTACTTTTAGCAGTAGTTTCAAGTTTTTTAGCTACTCCTTAAGTTTACCTTAAGGGGTGGGGGGGTGTTAGAGTAATTAGATATTTCCTAATTAACTCTACTTGCTTAAGATAAACTTTAGACATCTAACAATTAATTTTGATGCAACCTAGGGTAGACCTTTTCAGGGTTTCAATCTCTCTTTGTAAATTTAATTCATTCAATTTTGATTATAACAATCTTCTTTTTGGCTCATCAAGAATGTTTCATCTATGGATTTGGCGATTCCTACCTCCATATCATTTTTTCCTCTCTTTTCAGTGATAGGTGTTTGCATGTAGGTGATTCTTGGGAGATGTGGGGTTGGTCTTTCATCAACTTCAACAAAGACCATTAAACTCATTGTCTAACTGATCTCACAACTATTCCTTGAATAATAATTATTTGTATTATGCTTTATCTTCTTTCCTTTATCTCGTCAACTGGACCAATCACTATTAGTCCTTGTAGACTAGGTCATGAATCTCAAATCCAAGTATCAAACTTTTTATCACTAAATAAAACCTTGGCAATGAAGTTCTCTCCAACTTCACTTTGCTCTTCTTATCTTTACATATCAACTATTTCTCTTATTTTTCACTCTTCATGCTTCTTGAAATCTTCCATACAATTCATATATAATTGAAGGAAAATGTCCTTCCTTTATACCAAATCTATAAAACAACTACCTAAGTCAACTATTAAACCTTCTCAATTAATTATTATAGGACTAGAACATGCTTCTGTAAACTCTATCTCAGAATAGTCTTGACCAAAACTTTCATAACTTCTTCTAGACTCAATATGTTTTTCTTCCAAGGTTAGTTGCATATGCTAGACACTTATTAGTATCTCCCCATAACCTCTCTAGTGAAATTACTCAAGAATCTATCTGTACCAACTTGATCTTTCTACTATTCTTTTTTTAAATACTATAGAAAACTGCTATGTTGACGTCAATGACAAACATAGTCTTGAATGTAACATATCATCATGATAATAATCTAATCATGTTTTAGAATACTCCCCCATAGAAGTATCATCAATATTCATGCTACCAACAATTACCCCCTTTGTAATTGATTGAAACATAGATGAAGATGTCTAGTTCCAAAAATACCAACATATAAAAGATTATTATCTTTTCTTTTCAAATCATCTTCATCAATTATTCTCCCTTAATGTACATTGTATCAAACTATTCTTCATGGTTTAATCTCTCCCTTCAATGTACTCAAAGTATTTTTCATATTGCAACCTCTCCCCTATTGACATCAATGTCAAAGGTTTCAATAACCATCTATCTCGACAATAATTATCTCTGACTTGCTCAAGTGTCCATAGACACTCTTCAAAAAAAACATCTATCAAGAGTCCTAGCTATCTATGTTCATCATAGATACTCCCCCATATAGGAAACATCAACATTTCATCCTACAAACAACAGTGTTTTGCAACATTGGACTAATGCACTCTTGCATCATCTATTCTGATGTAGGTAGGGGCATAACCCCTAGCATACCTCATCAATACTCAAAAGTCTCTTTGGGAAGAGACTTGGTGAAAATATCTACAATCTACTCTTTAGTTCTTACATACTCCAATCTAATTTCCTTTTCTACAACTTTCTCTCTCAACATGTGATACTTGATAAAAAATTTCTTAGTTTTAGAATGCAATACTAGATTCTTTGACATATTCATTGCACTTTTTTTAACACAATGTATGACAATAGGTTCACTGAATTCTATCCTTTTATCCTTTAGCATCTACTTCATCCAAATGCCCTGACTACAATTATTTACTACTTCAACATATTCTACCTCTACTATACTCTACGAGATACAATCTTGCTTCTTACATAACCAAGAAAACAATCTTCCTCCAAGAAAGAATTCTCCACCACTGATGCTCTTTCTGTCATCTATACTGCCTACCCAATCAGCATCAATATAAGCATATAAAGAAAAATCATTAGATCTATCACACCATATTCTAAACTCTAGAGTTCCCTTCATATATCTAAATATCCTTTAAACTACTGCATAGTGTACTTGTCTAGGATTAGCTAAAAATCTTGCAACAATTCCTACTGCATTTACTCTATCTAGCCTGGTGTTAGTCAGATATTGCAATCCTCCAATCATAGATTTTTACCTCTTCTACTCAATAGTAGGTGTCTCATCCTTTTTGGATAACTTGTGTCTAGTTACCATAGGTGTTCCAATTGGTTTACATGTTTCCAAACAAAAATTTTTCAATAGATCTTTCAAATACTTAGTCTAAGAAATAAAGATTCCCTCTTTATCCTATACAATCTATAATCCAAGGAAGTATTTCATCTCTCCTATCATACTCATTTCAAATTCCTTCTTCATCTCTTCTACAAACTTGTTGATTTCATCATCATTTCCTCCAAACATTATATCATCAAGAAATATTACAAAGATCATTAATCCATCATTTATTTCTTTCCAATATAGATTATTTTCTACCATAACTTTGTTAAATCCATGTTTCGTCAAATGCTTGTCCAACCTTGTCTACCAAGTTTTGGGTGCTTTCTTTAAGCCATACAAATATTTCTTCAATCTTCATACCATGTCCTTGTCATCTATTAAAGGAAGACCTTTAGGTTATTCTATATATACCACTTCTTCAAGTTCTCCATTTAACTTCACAACCATCTGATATACCTTGAATTTCTTATGTGTTGCATAAGCTAAGAATAACCTTATTGATTCAATTATTTCCACAAGAGTATACTATTTTTCATTGTCTATTCCTTCTTTCTATGAGTAACATTTACATACCAATCTTCTTTTTTTCTTACAACTTCACCTTGTTCTAATCACATTCTTGTCTATTGGTCTAGGGACCGATTCCCATGTGTCATTCTTCACTATCTGATCCAATTATTCTTTAATATCTTCCTTCTAGTAGTCTTCTTTACATGCCTCATCTTTATTCTTTGGTTCTATTTGAGATATCATACATAGTTCTTCATTGATTCTACTTCTTTTCATCACACCTTTATCTTTGTTGCTAATGACCTACTATGGTGGATGATTCTTTGTCATATTCTTACTAGAAGTAGGAGTTGTCATCTCAACTCTTAGCTCTCTTCTAGGTTCCAAACATTGTTCTTTCCTTATCTCTCCTTCATTCTACAAATCATACTTCATCATTCCTTGGTTTGGTAACAACATTCTCATTATCACAATTGTAGTCAACTATTCTTTCTTGTATCCAAAATTTATCATCAACTCTTACATTTGCACTTTCTAAAATAGTCTTACTTCTTAGATTATAACATCTATAAGCTCTACTTTTTAATGAATAACCAATAAACATACCTTCATCACTTCTAAGATCAAATTTACTAACATTATCATCTCTTTTTATATAACATTTACTGCCAAAGATTCTAAAATACTTAACTATAGTTGAGTGACCAAACCATAGTTCATAAGGGGTCTTGTTTGTGTCTTTCCTAACTTGCACTCTATTCATAGTGTAGACTATTGTATTCATAGCTTTTCTCCAAAACATCTTTGATACATCATTCTCAGCTAACATAGCTCTTGCTACTTCTATTATTGACTTGTTTCTTCTTTATAAAATGCCATTTTTTTCAGGAGTTCTAGGAGCTAAAAATTATCTTTGGATTCCATTAGCTTCACAAAAGATATTAAACTCATTTGAAGTAAACTCTCATCCTCTATCTAATCTTCAACATTTAATCTTCATACCTAATTCATTTTCAACTCTATTCTTGATCATCTTGAACTTGTCAAATGCCTTAGATTTTTCTTTAAGAAATGCAACCCACATTACTCTACAAAAGTCATCAACAATAATCATGAAATAACTTTCACCATAAAAACCTTTAGTCTTTGTATGACCACTAAGGTCTATTTTTACAATTTGCAACTTTGTTGTATTAGTAAACTTCTTGCTAGAAAATGAAGCTTTTTTAATGCTTTGCCAACACACAGTCCTTGCAAATTGTGATAGTGGGCTTTACAATCTTAGGCAAATCTGTACCTGGAAACATATTACTAGTTTTTGCAATGCTCTCAAAGTTTATATGGAAAAATATCTTATGCTAGAACCAACTTTCATCCACCTTTGTAACCAAACATGCAATTTTGGTGGGATTCAGCTAAAGTACATTATCTCTAGACCTAGTTCTTATTCCAATTACCTTTCCTCCTTTGTCTATGATCATGCATGTCTTCTCTGTGAACTATAACTGATAACTTTTATCCACTAGTTGTCCAATACTCAAAAGATTGTGTTTCAAACCATCAAAAAAATATACATCCTAAGTGTTAGTCTTACCATCAAGAGTTATAAATTCAATACATTTAACATGGAAAGCTACATTGTTTCCAACTCTTACAATGCTTCCATCATAACTTTTGAAGTCAATAAACTTGTTCAAATCGGAAGTCATATGATGTGAACAACCATTTTCAATTATCCAACCAAATTTATTTTCAACCTATTATACCAAAGCCATTTTCTCTGGACTTTCCTTTTTAATAGCTACAAATCCTATTTCATCATTAGTAGCACTTACTGCTTGATCATTAGAATCATCTTCTTCATGGGCATACAAAAAATCTCCATCTCTTGTAGATTTGAACTTTCCTTTCTACTTTTTCTCTCTTTTATGACACTTAGATGCATAATTACCAAATTCATTACAAGTCCAAAATTTAAATATTTTCTCACCATCTTTTTCTCTTCTTACAAGAAGGGCTACTCCTTCTATCATTTTCTTCTCATTAGATCTACCACTGCTAGCAAAATATCCTCTAAAACTTGTGCTAGTGGGTCCAATGTAACTTGTCAACATTAAAAGGAAAGGCTTATGTGGAAAGTTTTAATTGGGTTAACCACCAACATGGAGGATTGTAGCTAAGTCATTAATGGTTTTATTGCTAGATTATTGGATTTTTTTAAAAGTCAACAGCTTCTTTTTAAAATTAGAAGGTTGTGCCACCTTATTTTCCTTACAATCCATTTATGAAAATTAAGGCTCCCTGTGCAAAGTAGAACTAGAGATATATTGTAAGATTTCACATGTTCTTCTCTACACAAATAAATTTTAGATTTTCAAAGAGCTAAGAGCCTATTGAAGAGTTGTTTCTCGCCTAGTTAAAGTTGCAAAAGAATTTTCAATATCCACTAATTATTGTAGAGCTTTGATAAAGAGTAAGAAAGAGCCAAGTAAGTATCTTAATCCATCAAATAGCTCAAATAATTTTGGTATTCTGCATCGATATTAAAGATGCCTCCAAAGAAGGGTTTTTTGGGGAAGGTATAATAGGCAAGTAGGAACATACATGATGACTTTCTTGAAAAATTAACTAAGTCTACAAATGAGTTGGCCCAGGTAAAAAAGCTAATTCTTGTGAACCCTAGGCTCAAGATTGTAGATGGCTTATATAATAAAGGGAAATAGGTTAGGGATGCTACTACTTCCAAAAGTAGGCTCCATATTTTTAGGAAATGGTCTTCTGAAAGGAAGTTGTTTGCCCTCCATGGGAATATTTGGAATTTTGATTTAGGTAAACTAGTGGTCCCTAGAGTTTTCATGGACTTAGATCTTCTTACAGCCATAGCCTAGAATTATGACCCCATAACTAGGATAGTAAGGAGAGTAGATAGGGAACCTCTGATAAGGATTAATGCTGAAGAAATTTGAGAGGTTTTTGGTCTAGAGCCAATATCAAATTATCATGAACCCATTGATTTTCAAGGTTCGTAGAAAGAATACTTGTCCAAGAAAGATCAGATTAGGCAAGGTGCATTGAGAGGACACCTTGCCACAATTGGGAACCTGACTTTTGTTACAACATCGACTAGAAAACCCTTTAAGAAGGAATTTTTCACTCGTCGAGCTATAAATATTTATGTGACCTTTTGTAGGGTTTTTGGTGAGGATGAACTAAATGTTATGTCATAAAATTCATGTACATGATGACACAGATCTCTTCTTTTGGTGTTTTCCTATTTTCATCTTATATAGTGGAGCAAATCCATATAGGATTAAATGGGACTGCAAAGAGCAAGGTGTAAAAGAAATTTGGTCATTATTCATTGTTGATACACATGTTCTTGTTTAATGAGGTTACCTAGTTTGAAAAGTAGATGGGTTTGAACAAAGAGTATGAAGAACAGGCTTTGCCAATCCATTTATGGAGTGTAGATATGACCTGGGATGCAAAGGAAGCTAGCGTTGTTAGATTTGATAGATATTTTGCATCTAGGTTGAGAAGACCCATATTAAGGGACAATCCTAGAATCCCCAAGGCATTGATGGAGTTTATTGGGACTATTGATAATCCTTCTAGTTTGAAAGTATCCCACAACTAGGTTGACATTACACCTTACCTATTTCTATAGTTTTTAGGGTTTATGGTTTCCAAGGGACTCCTCATGTACTACACTATCAAGTACCTCTAATGGTAGGGATTGCTAAAATGCTATGGTAGATAGGAGGATTGGAGGAAGCACAATTGACTGGTAGATTTAGGGGCTCAATTTTCCCCACTTGTACTGTAGTTCACTACTTCATAATCAGTAAGGGTGGTTGGGTGTTCCTACACAAATTTTTGGACTAGTATAAAATGGTTGTATCTCATGCCCATTTTTGTGATACTGAGGGATGTTTTTATGTGTTCAAGTGAAGACCTAATATTGGTTCAAAAGAGCATCAACGCTACTTCCCTAAGGATATAATAAGGAATGAGTTCTCTTTGCAAGAGAAAGAGATAGAAAAGGAGAAATGGACGGTCTATTCTTGGGTTTTGGAATTCTTTTTTTTTTTGATAATAAATATAAGCCTCTAGATGATGTAAAAATAAAGGCAGATAAATTGAATAAGCTAATGACTACTTTTACTAAGATTATGGAAGTCATGAATGAGAAAAAAATATTGTTTATTAATTCTTTGCCAAAAAAGGCCTGGGAGATCATGAGGCAGTTGTGCTTTACCCCTATATTAGGATCAGGGAAATTAATTGTTCAAAAGAGACCTAGTTACAATATAATTCAAAATAAAAAGGCCATAGTAGATAAGGGAAAATAAATAATAGGGTCAACATGTTATTCTGTAAGAGAGACCTAATGAGCCCATGCCCAAGAGGAAGAGGATAGAAAAAGAACAAGTGCCTCAAATAAAGGAGTATTCACCCACCCAATCTCCATTACACATAGATGATGAACAACTCACTAAGGAGTAGGTGGAATAGTTGGGATCCCAAGGGGGAATTTTTATTACTACATAGAAATTAGAGGAGGGAAATCCCTAGGAACCTCTTATGCCAAGCCTTGAGTTAAGTGTTGTAGACTACAGAGGAAGGGAGTTGGACTCTATTGTAGAATGGGCTAACCAAGAGTTCATTTCTAATGAGAACTTTGTTAAATCTAGAGCCTTCTTTTAGTTTTCTCAAAGAACAAACATTGGATTGTTTGAAGAAAGGTGTAGTAAATTGAAAATAGATCATCATGAGATGGAGGAGGTAGAGATACATAACTAAATAAAAGGAAGATATGATGCAAGAATTTAAAAGCATGACCCTTGAAGAAGGGAGGAAAATGATAAAAGCACATAGGGCTTTGCTGTTGCCCAATTGGGACATTATAGATGTAATAATTTTCAATTTCATCACAAAGAAATTGAGTACAGAGGAGAAAGGGAAGAAAGAACTAAAATGTGCCAAGTTTAGTTAGGATCATGCTGCATTGGTAATATGGTCAATGAGAAAAGGATCCAGGACAAGCTCTTCCCAGCTTGATGACATTGGCCTAATAGGAAGCTTGATTATGAAAAGAGTTGAGCAGACTACTAGTGAAGAGGCTACAAAGTTAGGTGTTGGATCAGCCAAATTCACCTTAGCCACAACTCTAAGAGACAAAAGAGAAAGGTTAGAATTACAAGACAAGTATGAGAAAGTTCTAGCTGCTTATAATAAAGAAGTTCAAAAGAGGATTATACTAGAAAATAAATTGAAGGGGCACCAAGGGTAGTCTAGTAGGCCTAAAATCACTTATCCTTATCCACCAGTGGAGCCTTTTAAAATCACTCCTCTTATTGAGATTCCAAACACACCACAAAGACCTTAGTATTAGATTGCAAAGGATTTTGAAGAAGAAAAGAGTAAACTATGGGCATTTCATGTAGAGTTAGAGATCCAATATGAGGATAGGTTAAGGAAAGCCATTAAGTACTTAGTCAATAAAATTGATTGGCCAACTTTCTATGAACAGTAAAAAAAGGTAGTAAATACTTGGGAAGAGCTGAAAGTAAGTGATGATGCCCTGAAGCTAATTATCAACAAATGGAGTAGAAGAAATAAGAATGTTACTCGTCTATGTTTTTCTATTATCAGTTTATCTTATGAGTATATAGAAAAAACTTATGATTTGACCAATGATATATCAAAGTTTGATGATAAGAGAGTTGCATTGCAAAGAAGGATCATAAGTTATCTTGACAAGTATAAGAGAATTAATTTTGAACTGTTCCCACATGCTATAGATAAAAAGAATAAGTTGAAAAATAAGGATGAATGGGCCTAGGAATTGAATGATCTATTGTGCCTTTGAATGAATAAGGTCATAAATATAAAGGGAAATGCATGGTAAGAAGCCACAACTGAAGAAGTTGTAAAAGTTCAAATATTATTTGATTCTTTTAGGCAAGATTTTGTTGAGATTGATGGAATTGAAAAGTATGTGATGAAGAAGCTGCATGATATTTTACATTTTAATTGGCCATATGACACACTTTTCGACAAGTGGATGGCATAATTCATTCATGAAAAGTAGTTAGAATGTGGCGATACTGATGATGATGAAATGGAATGGGATGAAGTACAAATAATTGATACATTAGTAAAAGAAAAAGAGGGCAAGGGGAAGAAACCAATTATAGTTAATAGAATAGAGCCCCAAAATGATGACTTGATAATAGGACAACTAATGGTGCCTATTAATCTATTATTACAAGAGGACAAGTATGGAATATCTCAAGTCCAACTTAGCTTGCAAGTACCAAAATGAGGCCCACCACATGTAGAATCAGTAATCACACATTCTGAGGAAGAACAGCAATAGCAAAGCCAATCATAAACTCCTCTTTGCAACAAAATATGTAATAGAAAGTGGTCTCAACTAAAGAATATACATGATGAAAGACTTTCTATTACACAAATCTTTGTCTTTTATGATAGTGACAATGTAAATACTTTTTTTTCTTAAGGATAGCTATTAGTTTCTTCTATGCCTAAAGCTTGTTGCATCTCACATTATATAATTTAGATTCTAGGGCTAGAAGAGGAGTCTGAGTCATTGTGCAATTTTTAGTTTTTATTAAGCTTTGTTTGGTCTAGTTCTTGAAGCAAATTTTATGATGTATTTTCTCTATCAAAATCTGAGAACACATTAATGTTACAGGATCATAGTGTCTTATTTATGAGTTGTTTTGAGTTCTACACTAGTTGTTATACAATATTCAAAGACAATTAATAAAAAGATGAACTATCCCAATATCTTTTCTTTTTGAATCTTCTCTCCATTTTTGTTACCTGGTTATCTTGAGATTGCATTAGAAAATCCTGTTCAATTGAATGCAATTAGGATAAATTATATATCATTTTGCTACTGCTTTTAATTCATTGAATTAGGTAAATGTTTTAGTGAATATGATAAGATCTCAAGATAGTAGGAAGGATATATGCAAGAATGAGTTTTAGTGAGGATTGCTAACTGTAGACACCTAAATCCTTTAGAAAATAAAGTATTTTTATTTTTTGGAAAAATTCATGATGACATCATCATTAATTAATTAATTAATTATTTTATTTATTTATTTATTTTAATGCCATTAAATCCCTTTATCTTAATTAAAAATATTTAATTAAGGAATCCCTCCCAAGAATGTTTAAATCTTATTTAAACATTATTTTCTTATTTATTAATTATTCAATTAATAAATTGACCAAAACACCCAAAATAAATTTAAAAAAAAAATTTTTGCCCAAAACTTGGCCAATTTCCTTAAGACCACTAACCTCTTCTGAAATCTTCTAATCCTTCTTTAATTTTGATTAAAGGCTAATCCCATCATTTATTACCCCTAATCCCAACTCAAAATATTTAATTAAGATTAAATATTTATCCTCATGTTTATTAAAAAAGTTTTAATAAATATCTCCTCAACCCAAACCCTTGAAATAAAAAAAACTTTATTTATTTCCTAAAATCTAATTTATCCTCATCCTAAGAAGTTGTAAACTCTTCTAGAAAGTCTTCATCCTCATCCTAGGAAGTTCTAGACTATTTTAAAAAGTCTTTATCCTCATCCAAAGTCTAGACTCTTCTAGAAGATGTCTTTAAACCTAATCCTAATCCCCTCCTAACCTTGTCACATTCCCTAAACATGGGTTAAGACTTACTAACCCAAGCCAAAGTTAATAAATATCTCCTCCTTCACCCACTCTCATTAAATGCCATCCACTTTCCTATCCCTAAGCTAATCCTAAACTATCCTAATCCATCCTCTAATCATTTGCACAATCCTAAGCAAGCTTAAAACCTTCCTAATGAAGCCCAAGTTGAAATTCCTCTCATCTCTCTCAAAATATCCCAACCATAAAACTTTATGAAGCCCACTAGGCCATAAATAACTCTTCCAAGCCCTTTCATTGCTCTTACAAGCCATTATGAGGGTCTTTATGAAGATTTTATCCCTTGAGCTTCCTTTGTTGACTCATCCTTCCCCTTTCCTCCATCCTCTCACCCTGTAACATGTGTCACTCCCTGATTGGCTATAAGCAAGCACAATCCATGTGCTCTCCTCTCATGCAATCTGAGCCCTCAATGAGCTTTTCCCCATCCTTGCATCTTAGCCCTCAATCCCTCAAGCCTCTTTCCTATAAATTGGATCCTTCCCCTTTGCAAAACAACACAATCTATGAAGTAAAGTAATAATGTCATTTTAAGAAGCCATTTTACATCGAAACCATACACTCACACCCAAATTCCAACTCCATTTGAAGCCCTTTTTGAAGCATAAGCTTGAGCATACATCCTATCTATTTAGACAAAGCCAGTCAACAAGAGAGCTTCTTATTGAGAGAGCCCATTAATGGCTCATATTCTCAATTGAGAGCTCATCTTAGTCTATCTTGAAGTTTATGAGTTTTTTTTAGTTTGTAGAAGCTTTATTTAAATTTGGTTTCTTTTAGCATACTAACATTGCTCATATATATTTTGGCATGCCCAGTGGGACTCCGCAAGGGTCATCTTCATTAGCTTTTTTAGTCAAGTTTTGTATGTCATTTGCTAATTTTGGCTAATTTTGCTTGTTTTCGTGATTGGTAGGATTGTATAAATTGGTTTTGTAGGTCCACATGAGCCTGAAGAAGACAAAGGAACTCATAGTCTATCTCATAGTGTTTGCAGATTTTTCAAGCTTGTAGGTGGACAAAGCACTTGGAATTCTTCTTCCTCTTCTTGTCTATATTCTTCTTATTCCATCTACTTCTTCTTCTTCTTCTTGTAGGAGATCTTGGCCATTTTTTTTTAAGGAAGTAAAATCATACACACTTCTTTTTAGTGCTAAAAATGAACCCCCAAATCATACTTAAATCCATTAAAAACTAAAAATTTGCAAAAAAAAAAAAAAAAAAAATCTTTTAACAAGTGAAACTAAACCAATCCAATCATTTGCATCCTTGCAACATCAAGCTTTTAGATGCAATCATGCAAAGTTAGGAACACTTCATTTTTTGAAAATTTAAAAAGAACTTCAAGTTTCCATTTCAAAAGGTTCAAAATCAACACTAAGTGCAAACTAAAATCTAAATCAAACTCAAAGCATCAATCAAGGATAAAATGAACCTCATTTGCAAATATTTTAAAGTTCTTTTAAAAATCTCATGAAAAACTAAGAGTCCTAAATGGTTGCCAAAATTTTCCTAAAAGCTTTGTTATTTGTTCCAAACAAATGTCTTTATGCAAAATCTTGAATGTTTCTTAAATTTTTCATGCATCAAAACAATCTAGAAATATCATTTTTGGGCTTAAAACATGCAAACTAGAACACAAAATCTTGAATGAAAAGCAAAGTCCAAAGAGTCATTTTCACTTTTGAGTCCAAAACAATCTTGAATGATCTAAGGTTAAAAAAAAGAACTTCAAAGTTCTTAAAACAACACACAAGATCTCAATCTTAAATGCTCAAAGGAAAAAAACTTGAATGTTTAATCACTTGTCTTTGAATGCATGTTGCTAAAATCACTCTTGAGTGCCATGGATTAAAATCAAGTTTTTTTTTTTTATGAATGCATGATCAAAACAACAAATCCAATCTTGAATGCAGAAGGTCAATTAATCATTACAATATCTCACACTTCATCTTTTGGGGCATAAAAAGAATCTACATTTTAGAAACTTTCTAAGTTATAAAAACAAATAAAGACACTTTGAGTGAATTTGTTGTTGGACTCACCCTCTTTAATCACCCATCATTCTAACCATTGGTTGCAATATCAGTGCCATATATGGGGATGGGTCTACCTAAGAAGGTGTTAAGTGCTCCACAAAAATCAAATTCCACTTGCTTAAGTTTTTATTTGTTTTTCTAAGTTAGAAAATTCCTTGAATGCACATTAGTCTTGCTAACACTTCATTTGGGCATAAAAAAAAAATTGAATAAATCTTGACGTGGAGGGCCTCCGAGCGCGCACTTGAAGTCAAATTTCACACATCTTTGTTTTGGGTTTAAAACAAACTCACACTCAATCTTGAATGCCGTAAAGAAAAATCAATCGATACTTGATGTGGAGGGCCTCCGGGCACACGAGTTTACTTTTGTTGACCCTAAATCTTCTTGGTTTATTCATTCTTCGATCAATTTTACTTTTGTTAACGCTTCAGGTTGGAATTGAACATTTGCATCCTAAACATGTGTGTTTGCAAGGTCTAGATTAGAAAACTTAAATGTCAGTTGGAAAAGAATTCTGTCTTTTAGCCCAATATCATCCAAGTCTTCTCTCCCCTTGTCATCTTTCGAGGCCATCTTGGGTGCATAAGATTAGGATCCAAAATCTTGTTTAAGTTTTAGGAGGCTTGCTTGGTAATTTCATCACCCCTTGGGATGACCTGAACTCGAGCATTCTGGTGGAGTATAAAGATCGGGAGGTGAATCCAAAGAAACCTCTCTTGGAATCAAGATTTTGTCACTTGGGCTAAGCCTCGAGGAACTTTATACCCTTGAGAAGTGAAAGAGGAGAAGTGGGTTACTGCTCCTCTCAACTGTGTGACATTGTTTTGGTTTCATCTATGGATTTGGGCCTCATGTACCTTGGGTATATCGAGGACTCCCTAGCTAAACCAACTGTTAGCCTTGTAGACAACCATCTAAGATGTTAATGTGTTTGAAGTGACTGATCGAAACATTTGTAGAACATACACACTCGGTGACGCAAGTATCACATTCTAAGAATTAGAAACTTCTATCTGGTTGTTCATATCTATTGCTTGATTTTTTACTTGTTGAATGAATGTTTGCCAAACTTGGTTAATCCTAGCTTAGGGCACACTTAGCATAGTCACTGCCTGTTCTAGAAGTTGAACGAGTTGAAGAAAAACAACCAAAATCTCTCTAAGCCAAGCACATTCAAGAATTTATGTCAGAACAATCCAAATCCAAACAGAAGTTTCACAAAGTCAAACTCAATCCATCTCAAGCATACCAAGAACTTTCAGCCAAGAGAAAGAAAATAAAACCAAGCCCTCAAATTGCCAAACTCCATAAAGCAGAGGACAAAGCTGTCAACAAAGCCCTTCAAGATGCCTGGTTAGATTGCACTATCCAACTTAACCAACATCCAAGAGTTAACCCTGCTTATGCATTACGAACTAGGCATGATTTCTATGATTAGCCCCCTTGTTTCTCCACATCTTCTTGCATAAGCTTTACTTTAGAGTCATCCTTGTAGGTAAGACAGCCATCTTTAGTCCTCCCCTTAAGCATTTTAGCTCATCCATCTCATTTAAAACCAAACCATCTAGACAACAATCCAAAATCTTCACATCCAAGCCTTCAAAATTGTTGTCACTTTGCCAAATGTTTTCCATTCCTAACATCTTCCAAATCCACCAATCTCACCAAGGTTATCCCTTTGATAGAGCTTTGTCTAAGGTAATCTAGCTTTGTCACTTGTTATCCCTCATCACCTTGAGCTAAAGGTTGGGATCCACAAGTGGTCAATCTCATGTTCTTCCTAAAGGATCATCAGTCCATCCTTAAGTTGACACAATCACCACCAAGCTTGCACATAGGAAAGCAGACCTTTCATGCTTTGGCAACATATCTTTGAAGTTAGAATCCCCAACCCAATCCTCCTTAGGTTTTTTCATACAACTTTCCCTCAACTTAGGAAATCATTTGCATAGAAAAGCCTTCCCCCTTTGCATCCATCAGCATTGTTGCATCTCATCCCTAGGAACATTCTACATTTTCATGCCACCCATCACTCATTTAGCCAAGAAGAAGAAGGAAACAATGGAGCCCTATCATTTGGATCAAATAGCTTTGCTCCCCTTGAGCACCCAACCATCCTTCAGCCTAGAGAACACTATACCATCACCTACTGACATTGAAGCTTTCATGAACCAACTAGGAAATGCAATATTGGTGAACGCCATTATAGACAAGAACAAAGAAACAATCATGGCTAACTTTCGAAGGGACAACATAGGAACCTTCAACTTTGGAAGACCTCCTCCCTTATCAAATCCATCTCACTCATTGTTTGGAAAACTCCCACCACCCATAGGCTCTTATGATTCAAATTATCTTCAATATGTGCTGAAAGAAGAGCCTCAACCCACCCCATATGATCCAATAGACCCAAACATACCAGCCTCCACTCAAGTTGAAATCTCCCTTCCACAAACCAATCTAGCCATCACCACTCCACCATTGGTCCATACCACTCCATCCCAAACCCCCTTCACCCAAAACACCTCATCATTCACTCCCTTCACTATTCTTGCTATTGCTCTCCAACCCAGTCTTCCAAATCCACCCATCTCCCAAATTAGTGCTAGCATCTTTGGCCAACCTCAGCAATATACAACCAGGATGCCACCGATGGGGCCAAGTAATTAACCCATCATCACCCCTAGCATGTTTACCTTAGCTCAGAACACAATTCCATCATTTCCACTAGGTCCTTGGAGCTTAGTGCCATCAGCAACAAATCCACAAGCTACTACCCTCACTCCACAAAGCTATCAAACCCCACAAGCTACTACCAATGTTCTACCAAGCTCTCAAGTGACCCAAGCTCCTGTCACCCCTCTACCAAGCTTTCATATCTAGCCACCAAGCTATCAAGCCCCATCAGTTCCATTTCCAAGCTTTCAATTCCCACCACCTCCACCACCAACTAATCCATTACCTCCTATTACCAACTATTTTTCTATGCCACTTCTAGGAGGAAATCCACCACCACCAACTACCAATTACTTGGCCTCTTTTGCCATGCAGATACCTTCCCAAATGGGGGCACAACCCACATATATTGGTCAAACTCCTCAAATCCAAAGTCAAGTTCCACAAGCTCCCTGATCCTTTCCCCAAGCTTCACAACCATCTTATACCTTACCTCCACAAAGCAATCCATTTATCCCACAATTAGCTTATGTTCCTCAATCCCAACCTCAAATCAAATATCAACAGCAAGCCTCACAACACATGCAACAATATGTGCCACCTCCACCATAGCAACCTATCATCCACCATTCAGTTGCCCAAGCCATGTACAATCCCTACCAGCCCATACCTCAGAGCCATCCATATTCTATTGCCCCATCTAGCACATACCTACCTCAAGCCACTCCTACATTGGAGGCACCCCAACCATCACTAATTAATTTAGAATGGGAAGCCATGAAGATAGCTTTGAAGAACATCCAAGAGGGAAATGATCCAAAAACCTTCAAATTTGAGAATATGTGTCCTTACCCATTTGATAGAGCCATTACTATGACTCCATTCCCCAAGCATTTTAAGACACCCAAGTTTGAAAAATTCAGAGGAAAAGGAGACCCTATCACACATATCAAAGAATTTTACATGCACTGCTAAGAAGTGGCATACGATGATGTCTTCCTCTTGCATCTCTTTCCGAAAAGCTTGGCCAGACCAGCTCTTGAATGGTTTTATAGAATACCATATGGCATAATTAAAAACTTTGCTGAATTTTTTGAGGCATTTGTAGCCCAATATGCCCATCTCGTTGAAACATAGCTATCAGTAGTGGATCTTGTCCACACCAAAAAAAAAGGTGGAGAAAGCCTTCCTGAATACTTGCAAAGATGGCAAACCCTTACCACCCGCATATCTTGCACCTTGCCAGAGCGCCATTTGGTGAAAATGTTTATTGATAATGCCCATCCCAGCTAGGATCACCACATGACCATGAATTATTTGCAGACCTATAAAGATATCAAAGAGAAGGAATGATCCTTGAGCAAGGACTCATTAAAGATGGTGTGGTCAAGATTTACAAAGAAGCCAACCAAAATCAAACACATTCAAATAACAAGTCTAGGTATTGGAACAAAAACAAGCACGTTGCAACAGATGGGGTTACTGATATGAGACATGTGAATATTATTGGTCCTTCCCAAAATCAATCCAACCCACCTTATTAACGAAACAATCAACAAGCTATCAACTACCAACAACAGAATCACCAAAGCTATCAAAGCCACAATCCAGGACCCAATTTTCAAAGGTCTAACAATCAAGCCAATGCCATCAATGTAGCTATAGGGAAAAGCCCTAATTCCAACCTGCACTTAGAAACTATACACCCCTTGGTGAGCCATTGGATGTCATTTTTGAGAAATTGACTAAGGAAAACCTCATCAAATTTCCTCCTACCTAGCAAATTAACCCAAGCCAATCCAAAGCTGCATGGTACAAAGATAATGAGTACTACAAATTTCATAGGGTAAAAGGTCACACTACCCTCAAATGCATGAAACTGAAAGATTATGTGTAGGACCTCATTGATCGGAAAGAAATCACCATTGGTGCCCAAACCTCTCCCAATGCAGGCTTACAAATCTATCAAAATTCTTTTCCTCCTCACAACAACCAAAATCTCAAAAAAGCACCTATCCAAACCAATAACAACAACACCAACAACCACTAGCCAAACCAACAGCATGGGAAGAACAATGACCACACTTCATCCTATATAGACTATGGTAGCCTCATAGGTTGTATATTCGAGAAAGAGCCTTTTGTCAATGTTATCAATATCCAAGGACCAAACAATGAGTGTGCAGTCACCACTCGAAGAGCACGATTTAACATCACAGGCCCACCTATTTCACCAACACCATTAGCTCCATCAAAAAGCTAGTACAATATCTTAGAACACCTTGGGAAAATGCCAGCCCAAATCTCCATTTTAGACCTTCTTTGCACTAGTCTTGTGTACAAAAACATCCTTGACAGTGCTCTCATAGAATCCCGTGTCCCTTCAGATATCAATGCTACTTATTTTTGTAATCTCGTTGGTCTCCTATCCTCCTCATGTGCCCTATCTTTCAAACCCACTGACATACCCATGGTCAAGCCAGATCACACCCTTCCACTTCGCATAACCATTATGGTATCCAATTTTGCCATAAAAGGAGTAATGATAGATAATGGATCAGCCTTGAATATTTGCACCCTAAAATTCATAAAACAAGCTAGGTATACTAAGGCAGATATCATCAGTGAGGTTATCACCATCAAAGCTTATGACAACTTGGAAAGAACCACAGAAGGAACTATTTTGCTGCCAATCAAGGTTGGACCAGTCATCCAAGAAACACTCTGCCATGTTATTGATCTAAACCTACCATTTAACATCCTCCTTGGTTGCCCATGGATTCATGCCATGAAAGCCATTCCATCAACTTACCATCAGTGCATCAAATTTTTGCATTAGGGCACTGAGGTAACCATCCATGCCGATCCAAAACCCTTTGCTTACTACAATGCGATTGAAGCTTCATATGAAAACCATTGCCCTAGAATTAATATCAACATAGCCATCACCAGCTCATCCCACACTTCTAATGACTTAGACACCATCCTCGCCTCCACCCTATCTACTGTGAAGATAAATAACAAAGGCTGTGGAGAGTATAGTCTGTCAAATGCATTTGCTATCAGGGCACTCCCACTTGATCCACACGCCCATGGACGACTAACATATCACAAAGCTAAGGAGATTTCACCTCCTTGATACAAATAGTTTGGCCCAACAACCTTTGTATCCTCAAAAATCCCTCTTTATGAGGAACTCACTCTAGATATCAACAATTGGTTACATAAGGATGCACCTCCAAGAAATCAAGCATGCCTTGATCACTTCAGCCAGAAGTATCTTGAAGAACATAAGCTCATCACTGACAAATGAAACTATCAAGGTGGTGGTCTAGGACTAGAAGAAAGAGGCATGTAGTGCCCCATCGACACACACAAGTGGGAATCAAAGTTAGGTCTTGGCTTTGGCATACCCACAACTAGGGGACCAATGAGAACGGTCATGCTTTTTCAAACATTCACCATGACCTTGTCAAAATTGAAGAAATTCCTAAGGAAGTTGAAAAGAGAGCCTACGATAATATCTTAGACCAAATCTCCCTGGGAGACTCTGTTCTCCAAGAACTATCCATCCATTTCATTGACCTACCACTCACCCATCCACAACTCATAGAATGGGGCCAACCAAGCATCATACACATTGATGAGTTCACATCAGAGGAAGCACTTCTGAGATTCGTGGGAGTCGAAACTTGTCAGAAGAAAAAAAAGCTAGATTTTGCATATATCCATAAGCTAGATCCCAAGGGGTATTTTGGAAAAATTCCCTAACCTAGTTTTGATACACCCAAAACTAGAACTAAGGTAAAATCGAGACATGGCATGTTGCATTGTTTCCAAGTCTAACAATGCCTCCATCCTAACTTTTGAAGTCAAAAGACTTGTTCGTATCACTAGTCATATGATGTGAACAACTACTGTCAATTATCCAATAAGATTTCTTTTCAACTTGTGATACCAAAGCTATTTTCTCTGGGCTTTCTTCTTTGATAGCTACAAATCCTATTTAATCAACACTAACACTTACTGCTTGGTCATTAGAATCATTTTCTTCATTTGCATACAAACACTCTCTATCTTTTCTAGGTTTGTAAATTCCTTTATACTTCTTCTCTCTATTAGGACACTTAGATGCATAATGACCATATTCATCACAAGTCCAACATTTAAAGATTTTCTTACCATCTTTTTCTCTTCTTACCAAAAGGGCTACTCCTTCTTCAATATTTCTATCCTCATCAGATATGCTACTACTAGAAAAATCTCCTCTATCATTTGTGCTCCTTGATAAACTACATCAAATATTCAAGGCACTAAAAGCTCTCTCTATTCTAGTCAATTCTCTAGACTGTCTAACCTCATTCTCAAATGCTTCAAGTTGTCCAAAGAATGTCTCCTTTGTGAAATCTTTGGTACAAGATATCAATAGCTATATCATTTGAACTGCTGACTTAAATGGTGGTATTAAAGTCGTCAGTATATTTCATATAACCTCGTCATCTTCTTTGGCTCCTCCTTGAGATTTCATATCGGCACTAATTTCTAATATCCTACCTACATATGTTCTTATAGATTCATCCTCCTTCATTTTAGCATCTTGAAATGCACAAATCCAACTTTATACCCTCAATTTCTTAGAATGTGCATCACCTTCAAAACTAGTTTCCAAAGTTTTCCAAATCAAATGTGAAGTAACAAGTGATTTTACTTGAGTGTATTCAATTTTAGGAAATGTAGGCAATAATGCTTCTCTAGCTCTCATGTCACACATAAAATGATCTCTTTCTTCCTTGGTACAAGTTTAGATTTCATTCTTCCTTGCTACAAGTTTCTAAATCCTTTTCAACAATGATTGTCTTTGCTGATTTTGTCAAGATCCAATATCTTAGACCCATACACAACAGATGTGTCTTCATCATTTCCTTCCAATTGAAATAATTTGTTCCATCAAATTTTGAACTATCTTTCTAGAACATGCTTGCCATGGGTCTCCCAAAGTTGTTAAACTTTATCTTCAAGGACCTAATGCGCTGATACCAATTGTCAGAAACATTAGTCCACCAATATAACTGAGAGTGGGTGGGGGGTGAATCAGTTATCAAACAATTAAAACATTTATCTTCTTTAAAAAAACTTAACCATTCAACCAAAGTAAATAACAACCACAATAAGATGCACATAGATAATTACACTAGATATGTTAACTAGGGAAACCTTTGGTCAGAGGGAAAACCCCATTGGGAATGATGTCCACAAGATGAAGTACTAATATAAATATTCTTTGTTATAGGATGAACCCTGTTAGGAGTCTATTATAACATTTAGTACACATGACTCCATATTAGGAGATTTTTAATCCCTATTAGGAGATTTCAACCCTGTTAGGAGTTCTAATACAATGTATACAAGAAGAGCCCACTACCCAAACATGTAATTTTAACTACAAGAAGAGTTCACTACTCAAACATGCAATTTACTATTATGTTCTTCTTTCCTTTATTTTGTCAACTGAACCAAACACTTTCAGACCTTGTAGACCAAGTCAGAAACCTTGGATCCAAATATTAAACATCATATCACACAATAAAACCTTGGCAATGAAGTTTCCTTCACTTCTACTCTTCTCTACTTAACTTCACATTCCACTCTCTCTTCTGCTTATAGTCACTTCTCATCCATATATTTTCATCTCCATTATAAAGGAAAATTTCCTTGCTTCATACCAATTCCATAAAAAAATTCCTTAATTCAATTGTTAGATCTTCTCAATTAATCATTATAGGAATAGTAAGGACACGTTACACTTAGTGATAACATTAATCTTTTGTCTTCCAACTTGAATATCTTTCCATGCACATTATATTATGATGAGAAAACTTATCCACATCATCACCATCAAGTCCTTCTCACATCCTCAATGTTGATTCTTAGAATAAAAATTTTGCTAAGAGATATAACAAGTTTACCAAAACATGCCTTTGTAAACTCAATCTTAAAACAAACATCACCAAAACTTGCATAACTTCTTCAGACTTAACATTTCTTTATCCGATGTTAAATGCATATACTAGATACTCCAAAGTATCTCTCATAACCTTAGATAGTGAGAATACTCAACTAGTCATCCGTACCAACTTGATCTTTCTGTTGTTCTTCTATCAGATACCACAAAAATTTGCTATGTTGACATCAATGACAAACTCGGTCGTTAGTATAACATATCATCATAGTAACATATCTAGAATACTCCCCATAGGAATATCATTATCATTTATGCTTCCAACAATCTTGTTTTATGATGATGTATGGATATTGCACAAGAGGTTATGTCATGTAAATTATAACAATTTGATCAGTATCAGTAAAATGAAAAGAGTTAGAGGGTTTCCAAAATTGAAGAAACTTGATAACATGATTTGTAAACAATGTTAGTTAGGCAACATGACAAACTCTCTTTTTAAAAGTAAGAATTTTTCTTCAAATGAAATTTAGAAACTAGTTCATACTCAGTTATGTGGATTAATTGAGGTGCAAAGCTAGAAATGTGATAAGTACATTATCCTATTTGTTGATGATTACTCAAGAATGATGACTGTAATATTTTTAAAAGAAAAATTTGATGCTTTTCAAATGTTTAAGTGTTATCTGACAAGAGTTGAAAAGGAAACTAGTACAAGCTTGAAATGTCTGAGGTGTAGATTTTACATCAAATGAGTTTTATAACTTCTGTAATGATAGAGGAATCAAGAGACAAACTTCTGCACCTAGGACCCCTCCACAAAATGGGATTGTTGAAAGGAGGAGCAGATCTATAATGGATCGTACTAGAACATTGATGAAGGAGAATAATGTTGCCTTGAAATATTAGAGAGAAGTTTTTAGTATAGTTGTCTATACCTTGAACTAAGTACAAGTGAAGAAAGGTACAAATTCTACACCTTTTGAATTATGGTATGGACACTCACCCAATGTCAAATATTTTAAGGTTTTTGGAAGCAAGTGTTGTTGGAATTCTTTAGAATAATTGAGAGGGGGGGATAAATTAGTTATCCAAGGTCTAGATATACAAATAAAACATTTTATAGCTTAGTGAACCCATATCCATAAAACATATTTATGAATGCATCCATTAGATCATGCAATGACTTAAACTTGTAGGCTACTGTCAAATCAACTTTGCATAAATGTAAACATGAAACATAACAAATTCAATAACATATTTGACACAATGCTTTTACATGGAAACCCAATTTAGGAAAAACCACCAATAACATGCTACTCATTCTCACTCTTCTGAAGTGATTCCCTATCAAAGGCTAACCCTCTTAAAAGTTACAAAACACATTGTTAAATGTGACTTGGTTAGAGAATTTCAAACACCTTCTTAGGAGTGAGCCATGTTAGAGGACTTTAGATCATTCACTTGGAATCTCACCTCATTAGAGGATTCACAGATGACTGTTAGGTCAATCTTAATCCAAAAGATTTACCCTAGATTGGTATAATGATTAGAAAGTAATAGTAAGGCTTGATCTGATAATAAATTACAACTCACTTGTAGATTATAGATCGTTGTTTCAATTCTCCATTCTGCTTGGCTTTCAAAAACTTCATCTTTGATAGCTTGATCACCCTTCAAGAATTCATACTGTTAAGCCTTCTTTCTTTGCTTTCCAATAGTAGTGTCTTCTCTTCACTCATTGAATTAAGAAATACCTTAGACCTCTTGTCTAACTTAGGTTCTTGAAAATTACCAACCTTGCTTTTGACTAACCCTCTTAATAAATAGAAAATTAAGACCTTTTGTCATTCAACCTCTACCATCCATTATAGGGTTAGGTAGGATTCAATGAATCTACCCATCTTTCCATTTGAGTCCCTTCTAGAAACTTCTTCTTCAATCTTCTTTGAATATATGGACTAACTATCCTATCTAACTACTAACAAAAATGCATGCAGAGGCTTATTGATTGGGTCGACCAGTATTGCATTAAGGTAGGTTCATGCCCACCTATCTTATCATCCAAAAAAAAAATTATATTTAAAAACTTTACTAAATGTTAGAGACCTATAGAATAAATGAGCTTACTAATTAGTATTATTTGAAAGAGAATTATAAAAATATATTTCAATTTAAATAGTTTCACAAAAGATTATTTAGAGAAATAACAATGATTTAGAAACATTTGTATTACATGATTTATTTTAAAGAACTTGTAAATTTAAATCATATCTCCATTTCTTTGTCTTCAATGATATATCATACAAAGCATATATAAGTATGAACATAACTATTGAACTTTATTAATGTAAGAATTAGTAATAAAGAAAAAAAAACAATAAAACTACTAGACCAAGATAAACATATGACCTTGAATAAAATGTGACATAAATATATAAATGACTAATGAAGCCTATGAAGATACACATTAAATCAAAATAATATAATTTTTTTTAAAAATCAACAACAATATATTTAACTCTAGTTATAGATTAATGAAGTCTATAACTTAGACATACACATTAAATCAAAATAATAATTTTTTTAAATGACTAATGAAGCCTATGAAGATACACATTAAATCAAAATAATATAATTTTTTTAAAAAATCAACAACAATATATTTAACTCTAGTTATAGATTAATGAAGTCTATAACTTAGACATACACATTAAATCAAAATAATAATTTTTTAAAATGACTAATGAAGCCTATGAAGATACACATTAAATCAAAATAATATAATTTTTTTTTAAAATCAACAACAATATATTTAACTCTAATTATAGATTAATGAAGTCTATAACTTAGACATACACATTAAATCAAAATAATAAATTTTTAAAAAAATCAACCAGAATATATTTAAATCTTGATTTATCTTCAAGTGGTAGACTTGATTACTGTATAGTTCCATATTTAAATATATCCTAGTTAATGTTTTTCAAATTTTATTATTTTGATTCGACGTCTATCTTTAAGTGATAGACTTCACTAGTTTTTATTTTATTTTTTTAAATATGACATGTTGATCTTGGTTTAGTAGGTTTTATTGTTATAATAATTTTGTATTACTAGTTTATTGCTCTCATAGGTGCATGGATGTCTTAGATTAGCCACAGGTCCGATTTCATGGAATATCTAGAGTTGTACAACATTGTAAGTACACTTCTAGAGTTGTACAACATTGTAAGTACACTTCTAGAGTTGTACGACATTGTAAATCTGCTGTACAGGACTGAATCGTGCACATGGAGGATTGACAATCGAGGGAAAACATAATTTCGTGCGTTTGTCAAATCAAAAGGAAGTGACCACCGGTGGCTGTGGACAAATTGTCTGCTGAAACGTGGACGCCGAGAGAGAAAGTTGTCGTAGAAGATAATGAATGACTCTTTGGAGAGGGAGGGGCCAACGTCAATAGAAAGAGAAAGAGAGGGAAACATTAGGTCGACGTATCGGCTCTTTGGAAAATTGAAATGCCAATAGCAGAGGAGCCAATTGGTACTGCTTTAATCGCATTAAGGCGATTAGAATGGATAAGGTAGAAATTATGGGCACCGGCTACGGTGCAACTTATTTGCACCGTCCGGCTGCCCCAACTCTGCCGCTGCACCCAAAGTCAGGTCAGTGAAGTCAGGTAAATACTCAGGGAAAAATGAATCCTCCGTACGTACCACGTGATGTGAAAGGGCACAGTCAATAGTTTGGAAACGTGATTTTGTTGCAATATTGAAATTGAAATTCGCCGTGTCTACATAAAGCAGGCGTGAATTATATTTATAGTCAAATATAATTAAGATTTTAATATAGGGTTCTCATATATTATAGGATTATTTGGAAAAAATATTTTATATGTATATGCAATTTGACAATAAAATATGGTCTTATTATTACGATTTTATAATTTTAATATATATGTGCAATTTTCAATCCATGTGAGTTTTGCCACCTAATTTTCTTAATTTTACAATAAATTAATCAATATAGAATCATTGTTATTTTTTATATAATTTTTAAAAAATTTAATTTTGACTTATAATTAAAAGATTATTATTTTTAATATTTTATAACAATTTTATTTATATTTTATATAAATATAAATATATTCATTCATTTGATTTCTTTTAATATTATCTTATTCATTTTGATAGTTTATAATAAGTAATGTAATGCATTGTATTTGACAAAGTTGATTGCTTAACAACTATATTGTAATGTGAATACTAATATAGAAAATATATTACAATTTTTTCTGAAAATAAATGATTTAAGAAAATGTTACACGTGAGTTGAACATGTAATCAATTAGAGATTTTTTCAGGTAGTATTTTGAATATATGTTATAAACATAACATCTATAGTACATCCTTTAGAAAAGAAAAGAAAAGAAAAATTGTAGTGTTTTTACCTCATAAATCGTGGCATGACATTCTCGCATCAAAGACCAGGTTTTGAACACTAAGACCTAGGCTCATTGTGTTTCTAACTTGAGTAGAAGTAATATATATATAATCTAGAAAACCTTCTTGAACCAATTTTTTTTTTTTTTAAATGCACAAGCCATAACACAACAGAAAAGTAAACAAAGAAACCCATAAATTCTCTACTTCTCTTCAATTGCTAAAAAACTTGCATCAAAAACACCTTAAAATGTATGCATAAGGATGCCATAAAATATCAAGAGAGGTCATGCATGGCTTTGCATGACTCTTTGTATGAACCTTCAACTCTATGTGTGTATATATATATATTTCAAACATATAAACACACAAGAATATATGTGCATAGTTTTCTAAAACATGTTTATAGTATCCTCCATGAATGTTTTCTCCCACCTGCAAAAGAAGAAGAAGAAGAAGAGAGATGCCAAGTAACCATAGATTAGAATAATGCTACCCTTTTAATAATTTGAATAAACCCTGATTTCAAATTAGGGTTAGGGATGGACTTTAACCATATGAGTTGTTTCAAATTAGCTCGAGGTCATGTTTTGGGGGGAAATCTCAAGTTATATTAAGTTTAATTAAATAGAGAGATGCTTATTGAATTTAATTCAAAAAAATATAGTAAGAAGCTATATTTTGCACACTTTACAAAATAGGCAAGTTACATTTAGGAAAAAGAAAAAGAAAACAAAATCTATATTATGTGATAGTTTCCTTTTTTTAAAGTTATGATTATTATATTTAAAAGATCAAATATATATTTCCTTATTTGAGGATATTTTTATCCACAAAGATAGAATGAATGATCACTTTATTTTGTTCTCTAAAACTATTCAATTTATTGATTAAATAATTTTTTTAAAATTTTTTTTTTGACATTATAAGAGAAATAAAAATAAAAATTTATAGGCAATAATTAAAATTGATAATAATGTGGATCACTATGGAATTAGACCCATTTGGTTACCCAATTGTCTAATCCCATATTAACTAGGAAGGTCAATCAAAATTATGTATTATTTAAGGGTTTGACATTATTACCCTCTCAGCTAAACATTGTAATTTAAATCAAAATTGGTTTCATCAATCTTAGAGGAAGATTTATAGTAAAATTAATTATTTTGTACAAGTTCTAAGTTTTATCTTTATTTCTTGATAGATAATTTTATAAGTTATTATATCTAAATGAGGCTATTATTAATATTAATTTTATTATTAATTTGATTGCGAGTATGGTGAAAGAAGGTAATCATCTTCTCCTGTCCCCTTGCTATCCTTGGTATGGCCATTATTTGCTTGTAATGTGAAGATTGTTTGGTAACATGAAAATTATTATGTATCATGAACTTTTACCTTGGTTGAGATTTCCTTTACTTTTCATGTTATTGCCAACATTGTGTAGCATAAGGCATGAAAACCTTGGCCAAGTTTCTTTCTCAAGGTCCTATTTTGCCTCAACGACACCCTTATTGGTTTTGATTAAGGCTTTTCTATTTGTCTATTTATTTATTTATTTATTTAATACTGACACCAAACTTAAATTTTCTTTGATTTTGGTACATCTATTACCTTGGCATTGAATGAATGAGTATATTTATATTTATAAGATAATGTTAAAAGAAATAAGATGAATGAATATATTTATATTTACATAAAATATAAATAAAATTGTTATAAAACATTAAAAAAAAAATCTTTTAATTATAAGTCAAAATTAAATTTTTAAAAAATTATTTAAAAAAAAACAATGATTTTATATTGATTAATTTATTGTAAAATTAGAAAAATTAGGTGGCAAAACTCACATGGATTATTTTGCATATATTATTGTAAAATTGTATATATATATTAAAATTATAAAATCACAATAATAAGACCATATTTTATTATAAAATTACATATACATATAAAAAAATAATCCAAATAATCCTATAAAATTATAATATAAGAGAACCCCATCTTAAAATCTTAATTATATTTTACTATAAATATAATTAACACCTCCTTTCTACAAAAGTATGTAGAAATGGCAAATTTCAATATTGCAACAAAATCACGTTTCCAAACTATTGACTGTGCCCTTTCACATCACGTCGTACATATGAAGAATTCGTATTTGTCTGACTTGACTAACCTGACTTTGGGGGCAGCGGTAGAGTTGGGGCAGCCGGTGTTGTCTACGCAAATGTTTGTTCAAACCCCCAATGACAGAATTCCCAGGTCTTTGGAACTGCTTTTATTTTGAATACGTAATACACTAAAATATACTTGCTGCCAATCATAAACGTACAAAATTGGGATACATCTAAACAACAGACTAAAAAGCACAGTTAACCTGAGGGACACTTAAAATGGGGTTTAGTTGACGAGAGAGCCACCAGTCAGAAAACTCTGAGAATTTTAATGTACTGTATGTAGTTAATCTTGTTTCCTTTTCTTTTAATATATACTTGGGTAAAGATATTGTTATTAGGATTCAATTTGGTATTACGAGTCAAATTTATTGACCCGTGTTTCATGAATAGTATTTCGCACAAACTTATCTTTTATGAGAATGAGTGAAACACTTAGCACTCATTAGATCTAAGTGATTTTCAAAAAAGTGAAGCACACGGCTTTTCGAGAGCTCGTCCATCCTAGTACTACTCCAACTTGAGCATGCTTAACTAAAGAGTTCCCTCTATCATTAAACTCACTCTCCTTACAACTTTATTTGCAATACCTTATTTTTTTTGGATCGGTAAATAGTTGAAGCTTAGATTAATTATTCTTATTTATTGTAATTAATTATTTTTATGTGTTAACCGAATTCGAACCCAAGACCTGCCACTCAAGAGGCTCACAAATTATCGTTGTGTTATAGACTCTTGCCTTATTTCTATATGTATATTGTTAGTAGCTTTTTGTTAAAAAATAAAATTGTTTATGTTAATCATTAATTAACAATTAAATTTATGTATGCAATGGATGTATTAAAAAAGCATACAAGATCAATTAATGGAAATATTTGTCAATTTTTGGCATGTTCAAGAAATGATGTCAATTGTTAGATATTTAGCAATTTCCATTTTTTTTGCAATGAAAGTCTCAATGAAGAACTAGAAGTTTCAATTTTTTTAGGTCGTTAGTTATGTTAGTGTGTGAGATTTCTCATTATGTTTATGTTAGTTTTAGGAAATTTTAAAATTTACATATTATATGTAATTATGTTCACAAAAAATCTAATCGAAAATAAAAGAAAATAGAAAAAATAATTTAATATGTATGACACTTTATTTAAATTGCCTAAAATAATGTGAACAAATGTTCAATCCATTGTTAAGGCCTTCATCCCATTGTTTGGTTGTGGGTAATGATTCAAAATAATCTATTTTCAAATCCCATGGTATAGTATGTGTATGTATCAAAAATTTTCAAGAATTTTTTCAAATGTTCTCGAGTTTTATTGAAATAATTTAGTACAATAATAATACTCAACACTCTAATCAAATCTATAGTAAGAATTAGAAATATTAAATATTATTTTGTCAAAACATTGCATTGTAAAATATTTCTTTAATTGTTCTTTAAATATAATTTATTAATCTAACCATTTTTTGAAATATATCATCAACTGATAGTATTAGAATATCCTACCATGTTAATTAAATCTCAAAAGTATTGAGATTTTAGAGATATATAAGTTAAAGGCTAAATTTTTAGAATTCGATGGAAAGAGTTCTAAGAATATATTAAAATATAGTCACCTTATATACTTTCAAATTATATAAAGTTTTTCTATTCGAACATAGACATACAAACACACATACAAAAAACAAACAAAAAAACCCCACCCACCAACTCACCCACACACACCACATGCACATTCTTGTCATACATGTGTACACTCACCCACCCACACATGCATGCATGTAGATACACAAACACCTACACATATGCACATGTGTTCACATTGACACCTTCATACTAACACGTGCATGAAAACTACATGATAGAGAGGATTTTGCATAATAAATCTAGTAGTATATATGAAGACCACCAATTTATAATAAAAATTGTACCTATGGATTGTTGTTTTTATTTACATGATAGGATTGACCAAGACCAAATTTTCCATCAGAAAATGTGCCCATTCTAGTTAAACAAAGAACAACCAAGTGGATTACCAAGTGACAATAGAAATTATAATATGTTTTGATTTATTTATTCAAAAGAAAATAATAAAGTGATAGAAAAGGAAAGATATAAAAAAATATTATATACTTATAATTTCACTTAGAATAACATTTATGTCAAAGGAAAACTTGGTTTGAGCATTGCAAGATTTTGCAAGGAATGATCAAACCCTTTTTTAATCTTTCAATCTCCATAATAGCGATGATTTAATTTTGTGTTCACCTATATTATGTGCATCTATTAAGTAAGATCAAGAATGGAAAATATTATGGTTTACATTATTAAGGTCTACATTGGCTAAGAAGATCAATGTCCATAAAATATAATAGATAAAAAATGGACTCCCATGCATTCTTGTTACAAAAACAAACCCTACACAAATAAAATGCTGCCAAAAGGTACAAAAAAAAGGAACACAACCATCTTTGTAAAAGATAGGAATAATAATAGTCCCAAAATAATATGCATTAAAAGATCTTGTAGATCAAATATCCATATCTTCATGAAGATGTTAAAAAATTGTAATATTTAGTCACGTGAACACATTAAAAATCAAAACAATTTTTTTGTGTGCTAGAAAATTTACAAGAAATTTATAAAGAGATTATTGTAGATTTCCAAAATATTCAAGAGGTTTTCAATAATCAAACCTAAAAGGATCTAGAACACTTAAAGAAGAGAAAAACTATAGCTAAGAATCTTAATAGTCTTTTAGACACACAATATAGGAAAATCATGTAAAGGAGGTGGAATCTCTATTAAAAATTAGTATTTTAAAACAATCAAGTTAGATACACTTCTTCTTATTAATGTCTAAACAATATATGAAGTGGATGGATATATCAGAGCTCGAGTTTCAACATTGGGAGCTCTGGGTATATTTGAATGCCACTAGTTGTTAGCTAGTTAAACAAAATGAAACCTTTGAACTATTATGTGTATCTCTTTCAAACTGAAAACTTGAAAACTAGATGGACTGAAACATAACTTGAAACTGTTACTTGCATATTTATCATACTTCAACACTTAGCTTTCAAAACTGGAAATTCTACTTAAACCTAAACATGGGCAAAACTAAAAAATTGAAACTTATTCTAGATGTAAAACATGTATCTTTTATCTAAGTTTCAAGGTAGTATGCCCTTGATTATATTTTCAAGTATTAAGTTGTTCTTGTTTAGAATGTATTAAGGGATCTATTTCAGTAGTTGTTAAGGAATGATGTTGGATCGATATGGTTTTCGGTTTACCATTAAACCATAATCATATTGCTCTAAAGGTGTTGTAATATCCTCAGTGGAATCATGTTTCCCTACATAGGAAAAAAGGGTTCAACGGGACCCGCAAAGTGAGTATCTTAGTTTCTCATTCTTGTAGGCTTCGAGGAGTAAGCCTAATCCAAGGGGGGGTGGATGTAGTGTCTGCCCCTAGTTTGCATTTGTGCTAACATTGTTGAACTCTTTTAGGGCTAGTTTTATGTTGTTGGTTAGCAACATTCTTTTGGGATTATCGGATATTGTACTATGGATTCAGTTTATTATGTGACGAGATTACTTAAACTCTACATTTCATGTATGTATGATAATTATTTTTAGTGTTCACAATTATTGATGATGATCATTACATTGCTTTCAATTATTAATGATGATTAGTAAGATGGTTTATTATCATATGTGTTTTATTATGGATACTTACCCCATACTTGCATGTGTATAGTGTGCGTGTTTTCTTTGCGTGTTTGTTTTTGTATGGCATGTCTGATGTGGTTAAGGAAGGGAGTCGTAGTCACCTGCTAGTCGGGATCTACACGATCCACCACTTCCTGCCATTGCCTGTTTAGTTTAGTATATATTGTGCTTGTACATGCATGGTTTTTATGCAGGTTGCAAGTATCGGGTATCAACTTCCCTGAATTGCCAGGATGAGTGTACCCTATCACATTATCTCAATGATAAGAGAGGGGAGATAAATTCTCAAGTCCAGACCCCAATCCTTTTAAGCCATTTGTTCTAATTGGAAAATTAGGACAAGTATCCGAGTTGAGTACCCTCCGAATATGTTGGATAACGTAATTCGTGATTTAAACCTTTGGTTTGATTTTGTATGTATTTTGGCTATGATGGGTTTTCATATTTTTACCTTGTGAGTCTTTGATGTATTTTCTATTAATTAAGCCTAATTAAAAGATTTAATTGATGGTTTAATTAAATGGAAAATTAATATGATATTTTAATATTTATTTTATTTAATTAATTGGGAAATTAATTAAATAAAATAATTAAATTTGAAGATAAAAGTTAAAAGTTTAAATTTGGAATGTGACAACATTTATTTTAATAATAATATATTGGAGTTCATTTTTAAATAAATGACTAAATAATATTATTATTAAAGCTAAAAAATATTTTAGCAATTAAGTTTTGAAAAATGAAATTTAAAAGTGGAAGATATATTTAAATTAATAAAAGATTCTAGATCTCATGTGATTAAAATATAAATATATTAAGATTGAAAAGTGGAATTATTAAAGTAAGTGCATGAGATTTAATAAATAAATAAATTAAATTGAAAAGAGTAAATTAAATATTATATTAAATTAATGTGTATTATTTTAATATTTGTTCACATAGGAGCTGGCAAATTCTCGAGAGTTATCATGTAGACAACACAGAAGTTTGCACTCTAAGAATGCACTAGTTGTCTACACTTAGAAGTTAGCATTTTATTTAAGCACATGGTGTCTACAACCTTAAGACTCATCCAGAAGGTTGGAGAAGGCTCATGCTTGGTTGTCATGCTTATCTTCTAGTTGTTTCTAGAGACACTCTAGATGCATCTTAGAGGCCTTTAAATAGAGGCTCTCCTAGCGTGTTTGGACAAGCCTTATGGAAGCTTCAAAGCTTACAGGCATTGGAGAAGCTCATATGCTCATATGTCTCTACATGTTTCTATGCTTCTTCTAGCTCTTCTAGTCACTTGGAGGATTTGATTGGCTTGGATCTTGGAAGGATTGTGAATGATGGAGAAGGAAAGGATTTTCTATGGACTTCTGAGGCATGGTGGATTAGCATCAGTGTCCAGGTGCACTCATGATATTTGTATATTCTCTTTGCACCATTTCTCTTCCTGTCTTCATCATGTATGTTATATGTGTTTGATTATATTCCATGAATGAATTTTGGAAATGAAATCTAGATATGTTATTGGTTGAATAGAAAACATTAGAAAACCCTAAATCCAATTAAGGAAGAAATTAGATCTAACTCGGGTTTGGGTTCGAATTGTATTGGATTCAAAGATTGGATGAAGGAAATTCTAAGATTAATTTTTATGATCAAACCTAATAAAAAAATTAATAGGTAAATATGAGGAACGGTTATTATGAGACCATTATTTTAAAGGAAAAAATCTTAATTTGAAAAAAAAACCCTTCTTGTGTAAAAGTAAATGTATGTTCTCTTTGGAAATACTAATTTGCATATATATAAATATATATATGTGAATGTTTATAATAAAATACTGCGATGCTTATTTATAACGTTTGTATACATACATACATATATATATATATATATGTATTAGCTTTTTATGGTATTATCGATATTAAAATCACAGTGGGAAAACTTTGATTAATGTTTTTGGAAAACGTTTTATATATATATGAGGGGTGGGATATACCCCCACCCCCCGTATTCCCTCTTATCCTATCTCCGACAGCATACTTGCTCTGCTTCATGCAATCGTCATTTGCAGAGAACCTACGGCGGGGGTAGTTCTTTAAAACTACCATATGTCTGTGACCCCTATACGAGTAGACGCCTATAATAACAGCGCCCGTAACAAACTTAATTGCAGGTGGCGGTGGTATCATATTGAATTTATGTATTACATAGCATATGTTTTTAGTATAGCTGTTAAACTTATGATATTAAGTTTATCATCTTAACTTTAGCCAATGTTATCATGTATATTAATAAGTTTTATTTAATAAAGTGTTGATAAATAAGAACCATTATGATATAATGTGCGTTAACAATAAGTTCTATTATATTCAAAAGGAATTAATGGAGGCTAATGATTAATGGGGTTAATTAAGGATACAAATATGTATATTGTTATTAATTAATAATTAATTAATTATTAATTAATAAATTAAGGAAGAATTGGGTATCCTACTTGAACTTTTAGAAAAGTTTAATTGAAGTTGAATATGGATTAGGTGGAAATTGTGAGTTTTGTAATTTGATGAACATGCTTGGGTTAATAAGATTTAATAGGTAGCTTGCCTCTAGTTTATTTTAGAGGATTGATTTAGGTCAAGGCGGGATTATCAACTTAAATAACCCAATCTATATTTAGGTTTTCATTAAGATGTTATTATTATTTACAATGTAGAATATGGAGATATTAGTCACCTTTAATATAATTCGTTAATCGTGAATAACAAGTTACTATTATTTTGAACGTTAATAGTTGCGATGAGTTATTATTTATTAATGTTTGTTGGGTCTACAAACTATTAATAAATAATAATATAAATGGCTAATTCAATTAGAATTAATCTAGAAGAGATTATTTAAAGATTAAAGTTTTGTAAAGATAATAGTTTTTGGATTTGAAGTATAATCAATTTGTAATCAATTGATATCCATTGAGTTGATATTATAACTATGATATTAATAATTAAGTTGCGCGATAGAGTTTTATTTGATATATGATAATGTGAATTGTCTAGGGAATGTAGGTATTCTTTGTGAGATGAGAAATTTGGTCACGTGGAATTATTATTAAGATTCTCAATATATATTGTATTTAAATATTATTAAGACATTATTATTGAATTATTAATAGGATCATTTGAGGATTGAATTATAGTGGACTTTTAACTTAAAAAATTATAGTTAGTTATTAGTCAACTGATATTAATTGGAACGTTGCCATGGATATGTAATTATTAATTAAATTAATTAGATTTAATTAAATTAAGTTATGTAATAAAGTTTTAATTGATATACTAATATCGATTCTTCTAACGAGGTTGTGAAGTATTTACATTGAAATTGATAAGTCTTGTTCTAATGACGTGAATAATAACCTTAGATGTTTTAATGGTGAGACTTAGTAATATTGAATTGGAAACTATAGGTTGTTAATAGGTCATGGATTGATAATTGGATTCTTTTATAAAAGAATAATGATCCTTGATTTATTTTGAAAGTTGTAATAACATTAAGGAAGAGTTAATCAATTAGAATATGGATCATGGTTAAAATAGAGAAAAATTTAATTAAAGGTCAATGATGATCAATTTAGTGAATATTTATCCTTAAGTTATTCTTAGAATGTAATTCTTAATAATGGAAGGATAATGCTATCGGGGAACAATTGGGTTGACTTGTAGGTCAAATGATGAAACTTAGACATTTGAAGTATACTTGAAAATGGAAACTGAAACCCCTACACTTGAGTAATGGAAAATAAAACTCTACACATTATTCAACTATGTGAATTTAGTAAACCAAAACAAGTGTTTGCATCGTGTATTCTATATGCTTCTTGTTTTGGGTTTTTTGGGTTGACTAGTGTTGACTAGTCCTAGGTTGTTACCAGAGACTCGGGGGTTATGAGATGTGTTGGCATGTTGATCTTATTTGGTCTCGATCTTTATAAGCCCAACCATGGTTATGTGATCGTATGCTCTATGAATGTTTGTTATTGTTCATCAGTCTTCATGTGTGAAGCTGAGAGGTATATGTATCTGAGAACCCTGAGCTAATCATTTTTGAGTCATCGATCAGTTATCCTTGGATTATTTTCTAGTCACCATGATGGGACTAAAATGTGGATTTATTTCTTGATGATGTCATGTTGTGACATGTTTGACTCAACCATTTTGGAGTCTTCAATAAGTATGATTTTGAGATAATTGATCAGTATGATTTTGAGATATTATTGGTTGCTTGTTGAGAACCAATGGATGTGATGATATATTTTGGTTATTGAGAACCAATGAATACTTATCATTATCAGTGATGCTTTTAGTTGCCAATAGAGAACTGTTGTGGTCATGATTTTCTATAGATGCTTTTCGAATGCTCATGGAGATTTTGATGATTCTTATCTTGGTGATTTGATGATTCTTATTATGGATATTTGATGCTTATATTGTGGATATTTGATGATTCTTTTTATGGATTATCTGTTGGATTTTCTTTACAGTCGCTTGTACAGGACTGTGGTGATTTATGATTCCATGAGCATTAGGGTAGGTAATCTACTTGTAGTGTCGGGAAGTGGCTTGCAATGGGGGCCGGGGCCCTAAGTGGCTACCAGGGTAACTCATTGTAAGTTTGGATAATAAGTGATAACATTTACACACTAAATGGGGATTAAATGAACCTAAAAAGATAAGAGTTTTGGATGTTCTCACCCATGCCTTGAGCGCTTGTATAGGCTAGGATGGGAGTAGAGAGAACGCATGGTTGCGACCTTGCATTCCATAGTATGCCTCATCAGTATGAGAGGATACTAGTGGCCGCATGAGATCTGTATGGACCTGTGGAGTTTAGCTAACTGCCAGGGTAACTTGTACGAGATAAATGCGATGACACTTTCCCTCTTGCAGAGTAGGTTTCCTACATATTATTGTGTGCCTCTGGGAATTAGATGTCAATTTTGTGAGTGTTGGAACCCTTGAGTTAGTATACTTTTAGGATTCCTAGACTTAAAGAGATTTATGCTATGTGATTTTGATAGCCTGTTTGGGACTTGAGATTATCTCCTCAGCACGGTGGGAGTGGACCACTTAGGTTCCACGCAGTCGGGTGGTAGTGTTTTATCACTCTTATCATTTGAGATCCGTCTGAGACACCATGGCAGGAGTATTATTGGTTGGTATTTATCTTCATTATGTTCTTGGATCATTATGATAGATGATATACCCTATGATGGATGTATTTACTAGTATGTTCCTTACATTGATGATTTGCATATGTTAGTTGATGATATATTATGCTTTACTTTGCATGTTAGTAGGATGTTTTAGGAGTGACATTCCTACTATGTTTATGGCCGATGATCTCTTTGGTGCTATGGAATGTTACGCACGGAGGGATGGCTAGGATCCATGATGGTCTAATGATGCTATTTACGGCTGGGAGGAACCGTGCACTTAGTTAGTTATGTTTGTGATATATGGTAATTTTTTATGATGGATGTTTATATCTTTATGATGATGATGTATCATGTATGATATGTGGTTTCATTATGTTATTACATCATGGATTAATATTGGATGATGATGTACTTTATTTATACGGATGTTTATTCTTTCATGCCTTGTAACATGTTTAGTGGATGATTGAGCAATCTAAAATGTACACTTGTATATGGTTTAAGAACATTGGATGTATCCTTGTTATTTCATTGTTAAGGATGTAATGTTAGATGAATAAGTTATGATTAGAAGTAATACAATGTTAAGGGATCTTTAAAGAATGTAATCTATTATGTTATGTTATGTTTACTTTCATTTGAATTGCTGCTATTGCTTCCGTGAATGTTATGAATGGTTTTACTTTCATGTTTTAAAAAAAAAATTGTTGGGTAAACTTAGTATAATTCTTTGGATCTCTTGGCGGGGCATTACAGGATATATAAAAATTCTTATATCTTGAATAATAATCTACATACAAGTGAGCCATTTGATATTACTTGTGTTATATAATGAAAGTATTATAAGATGCTTGTAAAGAACATGAGAGGTAAAATTCATTAGTGAAGATCAAGCCCAATGTTGAAGTATCCAAGGAATAATATTATGTATGTAATAGAAAATAATGATGGTAATAAAAAGGATGAAATCAATCCAATCATTAACCTAATAAAATAAGAAGAGTAAAATGAAGGAGATTAATAGAACACGTTAAACTTACTTACTTTAACACCCGCATTAAATGCTTCTAATTTGACTATTAGGAAAATTCCACATGGTATCATTCTCTTTAACAATATAAAAGAACTTGGAAAGATGCCTTAGAATCTATACATCAGTCTAGACAGAGGAGACTTATATAAAGACTAAAGATTAGTCAAAACAAAATATAACATCAATAATCATAACATTGACCATTAAAAATGTATAAATAAACATAAAAATGGACCTTGAATTATGCTAAAACAACCAAGGTCATAGTTTGATATGCATCATAAAATATACTACGAGGATTAACCTTGATACTATACCATTTATAGAATTAAAATTGTAGAATATGCAAGTGCCAATTCTAGAATGAGAAGTCATATAAATTGGTCAAAAGTAATATCTCTTGGGATAGATAATTAGAATTCCCATAGTTTCTACTCTCTTGTAATCCCTTTTCAATCATCAAAATTTGGGAGAAGTAAATAAGAGCATATTGTAACTAATCAAAACTTTTAATAAGCTTTTATGAATATTGTGGAAAATGTATTGTGAAATCCCTTTTATAATAGTAGGATTTTCACCTACAAAAATCTAGATCAATAATTGTGAATATCATACAACGTTCAACATACAATTCCAAAATATATGGCTCATTGAGAACCCAACATCCTTTAGCTCATTATTCTATTACAATATATAAAATAATATCTACATTATTGATTGTTAGATAGCTTAGTTGACAAAATATGGAAATAAGAGGCTCCTAATAGTGGTGGTGAGATAAACGACTAGCTGGGTCAGTTGCATATAAATATATTGATTGATGCAATACTTGAAATATTAATGACTTAAAATGGAAGGTGATCATGAAAAAGGGTGCTAAATGCTCAATAAAGATGGATTGGTCATATGTAAGCATTTTGATTGTTAAAATATCTTAAATGTTACTAAATTAGAATTAGAGGATCCTCATAATAAATAAATATGACAAATAGTTTTAAAATGTGCATAAAAAATGTGTGTAGATTGATATATTAAAATATTATTAAGATAAAATAAAATAAAATAATAATTAAAAAGTACATAGAAATCAAATTGTGTAAGAATGAAATTGTCTTATATATGCATATTATCTATTACATAGTTTATCTAAATTACATGAAATTAAGTCAGTCACATATGTACATTTCTATTTTCCCTTTCCCAAAAAAAAGGTTTCACAATGTATATTTTTATTAAGGTAAGCAATGGGTATTGACCCAAAGTACAATAAGAGCTCTAGAAACTAATGATAGAATAATACCAGTGCCTAGTAATAAAATTAGATCTCCCTTTATTAAAGACAAAGTTCCACAAGCAATTGACCAGCCAACCATGGTCAACACTTTTAATGAATGACTTGGGACAAGTCCCCACAATAGTTGTAGACTTAAACCAAAAAAAAACAACAAAGGAGTAGAGTGTGCCCTTTAAAACTACTAGCAATTAGTTGATCACATGAAAAAGAAAAATTAAAACAGGGAATCACCATAACAAAAAGGGAGCAAACATAGGTGATCCGTACCTGTCGAAACTCTAACAAAAAATATAGGACCAAACAAGACTATACCTCTAGCTTGGCAAACATAGGTAATATCTTCCAACCATGAGTTTAGGCAAGGCTCAACCCCCAGCCATGGAAAATGCATTCAAAATTCTTCCAACCCCCCATAAATTCTCATAGCACCATAATACCTATGAGAGGAGTGGGGAGGAGGAAGACCAGACCCCAAAGATAACAGTTGCTTCCCCTTCTTCTGCTAACAAAACTACTAAAAGTAGCACAAGTACACAAAATCTTGATAGGAATCTCCTTTTCTTCCCAGAACCCAAATATGATCTCAGTCTCAATAGGAGATTACTACACCTCCATATGAGTTGTGAACATAGAAGCAAATAAGAAGACCCCCATCCTTGAGGGCAGTAACACACCTCTCCATATCAAAGCATTTAGTTGCAGAGTCATCACTTCATCGCATGAAGTACACTGTCCAAACGTGTTCTTTTGAGCCAACTCTCTAACAATAAGAAAAAGATACTCACAAACAACAGAAGGAAAGTACACGTTGAACGCATTCACGACCACTTTCCCCAAGCAACCAACTACCTCCATAAGATTTGACCCCAACTCAATAGGGTCCTCTGCCTCAATAGAAAGAAGGAAAGTGAAAGAATGAAATAAAGGAATCCTCCACCACATAGACACCAAAAGCCCCAAAATGACAACCTCAACTAGATTCTACTACCAAATATAGGAACCCATGACTTGAGAGCACAATGAACCAAAGGAAACCCCGAAGAAGCAAGCATCAAGAGGTAAGCAAATCACCAAATGATGAAAAAATTGCACTCCACAACAATGCCCAGCCAAGGGGTTCCACTAACATCAAAACCCATGAAAGTGAAAATCCATCTAGGAGAACAAAGCCATAAATAGAACTAGCTGGGGGGATAGGGAGATAGGGACAATATTTCCCCTCCAACCAGACCATCTACGTCAAAGTTCCTGCAAACCCTAGGAAATCACAGGAGTCCGATAAGCCATAATAGGATGCCTCAAAGAGAAACACTGCCATTGGAGTCACAACACATAGCAGTCCAAACCAAACCCATTTGCCTCTTCATCTCCAGCAAACTCCAAATACTAAGAGAGCCCACCAGAGACAAAGACCAGCACTACGTCTAAGCCAAAAAAAACCCAACATAACCACAAGCTCCACACCCTTCTACACCATATCAAGCCTAAAATAGTATCCGCAATAACATCAAAACTGTAGCGGCAACCCACAAAGCCACCACAGGCAGTCCCACCCAATAGAGAGCACAAAACCCCTCGAAACAGAGAACATCCCCCAGAATTTTTTTTAAAAAACACCTCTGTCACTGCAGCGAACACCACTCCAATGAGGCACAGGCATAGGGAGGACCCACCAACCATCAGGATCGTCATCTTCAGACTCCTTATTGCCGCCATCATTGGCGGCTCTCCCTGCGCTCCCGCTCCCGCTCATTTTCCCTCTATTATGACACTCTCTGCAATGTATGTTTATTTTACAGTAAGATATTTCCTCTCTGTCAATGATCTTTTCCATATGACCAAACTGAAATAAAATGCAAAGCGGCGTACCTTGTCAACGATATACAGGACTCCTCATTTCCGCTGAGAACTTCATAGTTTACACAAGGAGCTTTTTAAAATCAGAAACTCTATCCCCAGATGGGAAGGATTGCTTCATGTCCCTGTTCATCGCAGTCCCCATTTCGTATTATTTAACTGCAGAATATCAGAATATGAAGTTAATTTACGTCATTAGTGTTGTTATGAGCCACTGACTGTGCCTGTGACTGTGCCAATGCCCTGGCTAACCCTGAAATCTTTCCCTTACCAGTAAGTCCAGATCCGAGATTCTTCGGATGAAGAAAACAGGCGTTGCACTCCAGTACGCCTTGTACTTGTGAGGGAACCGCGAAATGGGTGGTGCGCTTGTGAGAGGCCAGCCATTTGGCTTCGAGATAGCGTTTTGTCCTCGACGGTGGCAGATGCAATCCCTTCGCTTTCAGCGATCTCTTCGCCGCGTCGCACATAATCCAGATGATGTCACGCATCTTATCCGCGCTCCCCACCACCAATTCAGGAAGTGGCTCTGCCAGAGCTGCGTATCCTGCCGTTGGCCGAGCGATCTCAAATTGCGCCCTGAAATCGATGTCCAGCAACACCCAATCACTTTCACACCTCGCTCCCACATGATTAACCACGTCAATGAACTTGTAATCACCTGCAGAGATCAAGAACGCGTTAAGATCAGAATCACAAAGTACTGGACTAGATTTGACACTTTTAAAAACCTAGAGACGGACTACCTAACCCAACTTGATCTAACCTGCCGCGTATCCGTTCGTTTGCTCCCAACGTGATTTGCAGATTCCCGCATTGTACCCTCCGCAACGTAGATTGTTCACTACGAATCTTCTTCGATCATTGTTGTTTATCAAGCGGCCCTCGTTGTGAGAAGAATTAGGGCCTATTATCCGCATGGCTTCCCTCACGTCTCTAAGAAGCTTCGCCTCCACTTGTGTTCTGCAGGAGCACACAGCCTGCACTCGCATTTATAGTATACACATTAGGGTTAGGGCAAACATTACACAAGTAAATAGATTAGGGTTTCTCAGAGATTGGATGCTGTATGGTTTGATATAAGGTAGCTGTAGAATGCGGCACATCTGATCTTCCGAGAATAGAAGAGGGTATTGATCAGGAGTGGAGCACTGATCTGTGTCACTTCCGCTGTACTCATCCACCCATTCTTTTCCCCTTTCATCATCTTCCTCTTGAAGAAAGCACAAGTCGGCGAGAGAGGAAGCGGAGGTTCCATATTTGTTGCGAGTATTTACGGTTGGAGTCGCAGGCGGGGGATCCATAGTTGGAGCAACATCATTGCGATTGTGAATATGAATATGAATGTGGGTGCTACCTTTATTTAGGTGGGGATAGGAAGGAGACTGCTGGGGTTGAAGGGGGTTCGATGGCACCTTCACTGGCACAGCGTGGTAGCGGCACATTTCGATCCTCCTGCCTGTCGAATTCTTGTCTTTTCTTGATCAATTTAAAGAGGAAGGCCGGGGGTCAGATTTTATTAACAGCAGCAGTGGGTCTCAAAATCATGGGAAGGGGAATATCCATGGCATATGCGGGCGTGGGAGACTTGTTTGAATGTGGAATAGGATGCCACCCTAGCCTTGGGCGACATAAATGGCTCATTATGACATCATTGCGCCTGCTTTTGCCTTCCGCTTTACCCATCTGAACCGTGGCATGTTTGTTGCCGACATAAAAGAAACTGATAATAATTCACGTGTAGACCACTGCCACAGCCAGCGTTGGATAGGAAAAAAGGAAAGGGAAAGGGGTTTTATAGTCTATGACACTATGTCATAATAGATTTTGGGTTTACATATGGTGACAATGATATGGGACTACCTTGTACTCTTTTTTGAGAGGCACTTGGCGCTACAAATGAGGCATACATAACCTACCCCCCAGTGAGATTTGAACTTGTGACCTCTCTTTCAAGAGTACAAGTTCTCCACCACTAGGCCAACTCAGGTTGTACCACGCCTCTGACAGCGTGCAAGGCACGGAGGACAAGTTTAATCTTAAGACATAATTTGATGGCCCACAGGCCATGCTTTTCAAATTTCCACATGAAAAAATGTGAAAAAAAAGCTGGGAAGGTACAAAATGTCTATTTATTGATGTTTAGTAGTCAAAGGCAGAGATCTAATGGTGTTTTCGATGCACCTTGATTCATTTCTTTTTTGGGCTTGCACGATGCTATATTGTAAAGTTGTGGAAGGTAATTTAAAAAAAAAATTATTGTATGGATATTCCTAATTTCTTATTGGAGGAATTGAAAATCAATGGGATTTTCAAGCTTTTTTAGATTTAAAAATAGAAATAAATTCTGACAATAGATGGACCATGAGATAAAGATGCATTAATTATCGGCATTAGCAAGGGATGGAGATGAATTTATTATATGTCAGAAAGCTGGAACATGAATTATTTCGTACATTAGAGAGAACAGTTGTGACCAACCATAGGCGATCTAAAAATAGTGAAGGGTTTTCAAAGGTGACCAACTATTGCATTGTAGAGGAGCTAAATATAGGGTTTTCGACTGTTTCAGATTTCATTGACACATCAAGTGATTTTGAGGTAATGCTAGAAACTTTATTTTCTTTACTATATCATCATATTTTCACCTTTTTGTACCAATTTTTTTGACATAAAATCAATATAACATACTACAGTGGGTTTTTGGATAGCTAAGAAGTTTGATTTGCATCGGCTACTGTTAGATTGAAGAGGAGTTTGATAGAACAAAGAGAAGATTGTCATGGGTTTTGGGTCATTTTGATGTAGTTTTAGTTTTTAGTGACTTATTATCACATTTTATGGTAATACCCCAAACATTCTTCAATGACCTTTTTCGCCTGTCTTTCCTATGAGTATTTAATTTCTAGCACTATTTGTCTTAGCAAAATTTTGAGGCAAAATCCCTCCTATTAATCTTTTGTAGTGACATGAATCTCACCCACTTTTCTATAGCAGATTTGCCAGTTCCTCTTAGAAATCCATCTATTATGTTTCCTCATTTCTTGATTCATGCCAAATTTCTCCCTTATGCAATATTTCTTCTTCTCAAGGGGGGTTTGAAGAACATTGTGTAGAGTGTGGAGAAACCAAAAACATTGTGTTTGCATCAAATGACTACCCAGTTTTTGAAGCATCAGACTAGATGTCTCAGGGCTAAGATTGAGCAGGATAGGCCAAAGTGTGTGCAAATTGAGGGAAATTGGACAAGGCTGATTTGACTTTCAAGTAGAGAGCTACTGCATTGTAAGCCCTACAAGCTTTGGGAGGATTGTCATATGACCCAAGCCATAGTATGCTCTTCTTCTTGGGCTATCAAATTTTAGGCATGCATTTTCCTCAACTCTGATGGTGCACACCTCTATACTTGAGCTCTTTTCTCTCTTCTCTTTCATTCAAAGCCATCATTCCTTTATCGCTTTCATTTGTTGAAGACATAGCAACTGGTAATAAAATAACAATCTCTCCTTACGAATTTCATTCCCATAAATATTTGTGAATGAGGAACAATCGTAGCTCGAGCGACAATGAAGCTTTGGTATAACTAACACCTGGCTATGAGATAATTAAATTTTCTCTGTAACTATTGAAAGTAGCCTTAATAGAATTCAGTAGCTTAACAAAGAGGCCTTTGGAACTGAAATCTTCTAAGCAATAGTGCCAATGTTAGAATTCAGTTTAAATTTGTGAGTCCTGAAACACAAAGCCAAAGCCTTAAAAACTGCATCTAACTTCAACCCTTCAAGATTAGAAATAGTCCACGGCAAGGAGCTCAAGTTTTAATTAGTTTGTAAGATAGATCAAGAAAGTATTATACTTTATATGGTGTTGTGTTAAGAAAGCTGATATAAGAAACATGAACAAGAGGTTATGGATGTCATAAACAATATATCACACTTACAATCCATTCCTCAACCATTGAAATGCTAACTATTTTCATTTTATACACTTTAAATGTAGTAGCAAAATCTTGTTCAAGACAAAAACAAGTGGGTAACCCAAGTGAATTGGTGTGTGGAAGCCATTAATGTCGGATGGTAGGAAGGCTAACTTCGACAGGAAATTTTTTTCCTATTTTTCTAACTTCATACTATAATACATGTTTGTTGTTGGAAAGGACAATCATTTACATTATTTTTTCCTGCATACCACTCACATGCACAACACTTGTATATCTCATGCACATGAATTTGACTGCATTATTACAACTGACATGCTCATCACAATTACACAATCTACTTAAAAAAAAAAAAAACCTCCTTTACTAATAGGAATATTATATTTGCCTTTTTATTAATGTAAAATATTTGTTTTAAAATTATGTCTTTAGGATACACTAAAATAATTTCTATTCTTCACTTTTTCCCAGGTCATTGATTCCAAGTTTCACTTTCACACTACTTGAACTCCTTCAACAATAACAAAAGAGGTCAATAATATGTTGTGCACTAAGATCAAAAGAAGGTACACACTAAAATATTTTTTTATTTTCGTTTGCTCACAATCTACAAGCATACTCTATATTGTGAATACAATATCAGATTTGCAGTTGCTTTTGCTGCCCATCAAACTAATTTTTATTTTTAATTCAGCAATTGTAGAAGTCATATTTGTATTTCACAAATTCATACAAACTAGTATAATATTATATAGTACACATAGATTAGTTTTTACCTAGTATACCTATACTCAGATATTTGTGCAAAAGCAACATACAAAATGATTACACAAACCAGTTGTACAAACATTGTTGAGTTAATAACAAACATGCCAAAAGAACAAAACTCTACAAGGTTTTCAACAAGTTGAACAACCAAAGCACATTGACATCTATACGAGAAAATGCACTTTCTCACCAATTACCACCACTTTATCACCATCTCAAACACTGCAGACTACTACTCCACATAATACCAATATGAGATAGTCACTTCAATCTCTCAAAGAAAAAATATGAGAAAATAGAAAAGAACAATCACATATAGACAATGATAACAAAGACATCAACAATAATACTCGAGGCTCTAGGATCAAAAGGACTCAATAAAAGCCCCACAAAGCTTGAAGGAAATCCTCAACACAAATTGTAGTGCAAAAATCAATTAGATGATACTCGTGCACCATTAATGACACACCCACTCATGCATGCAGCATCTATGAGCTTCTACATTTCCACAAAAACATATGTACGATCGATGAAAAAAATTTCAATCTCTCTTATCACTTCCCCTATTACAAGACAAAAGGAAAATTTTCAGAGGACATTTTGTTTATAAATAATGTTTCAAAGCTACTATATGTCAGAAAGTTCCATGCTATGCAGGACCTTGAAATATATGATGAAACCCATACATAAGTGTTGTTCAGAAGTTGACTTCGTTAGAGGAAAAATTAGTGTCTTTACGCATTACTTTTGCACAAATAAGGCAACTAGGATACAAGAGATCACAATATGGCTTGATAGACACAATAATCAATGTTCCTGTTGACATTGATAAAGTGCAACAAGCACTGCCAAGAGGAATAGATGAGAACAAAACAATTGCAGTCATGCTAAAGTGAAAACTAGAATACAAAAATGCATATGCTCAAGGAAACATAAGACCAACATATGTAATGAATGCATTAAGAAGGCTAGCAACAACACTATTATATGCTGAATAGAAGGTACATATAGTAGAAAGTTGGGAAACAATGATGCAAACAAGGCAACAACAAAACCACATAAATATTGATTTGCAACCTGCAACCAATGACGATAACTATGAACTTGATGATGACCCGACTTCAGAATCATTGAGTCATTAGTTTAATGGCACACAATCAATTAAGGATCTTGACGCAACAATAATTCAAATTGCACCTTCAAAAGGAATAAAACCTTTTGGTATTTTCCAAGATAGAAATTTTAAGGAAATGAACTTCCCCACACTATTCTATGGATTTGCATGTGCATCAGACATTACAACTAGGTTTTCATACCAAAAAATATCTAAATGGAAGCTTATGCATCAAGATTATGAATTCACAACACATATAACAGATTTTTTTTCAAAGCTGTCAAGATAATTATAGAACAAATATCATTATTAGCATGGGTCTACATAAGAAAAACAAAACTTAAAGGGAAAAAATTGCTAGCAAAATATGTGTGAACTCCTGCAAATCTTGAAAGAATGCTAAGATCACCGATAGGTTTTAGATCACTTAAAAGTTTTTGCACATCTCCAAACTACCTAGAAAATGTGAGGAAAAATATATTTGTAATGATTAGATAATTAGGAAAACCAACATTCTTTGTTCCATTAACAAGTGCAGAGCCTTTCTGGCAACCATTGCATATAGCTCTACAATAGATGTCTACAAAATTAGAAGAAAAACATCATGAAACTATACATGATAGGAATTTAGACTTTCAAATAAGGCAAAGCCTAGTACTTTGTACCTGTTACTTTAACCATAGACTTAACACATTTCAAAAAATGATGATGGCAAATGTAGAGCTATTTGGTAAGGTCTTGGACTACTTGTTTTTCATGGAATTCTAAAATAGAGGAAATGAACATGTCCACTTTATGTTATGGATTAAAGATGCACAAATATTTGGAAAGTGCACACATGAGGAGATAGCAAATTTCGTAGACAGATATATCTCATTTGATTCAACATTGGTAGATGAAAACCTCATAAACATGCAAACACATCATCATACTAAAAGTTGCAAGAAATATAGGACATTTAACTATCACTTCAACTTCCATTTTCCACCAATGAGGAAAATAATAGTCTTGGAGCCATTGACAACATCAAATAATGTAATAAAAGACAAGGCAAAACAAATTTTGTGGCAACTAGAAAATAAATGGTACACAAAGAATACTACATTTGACAACTTCCTTGAAGATCTCAACATAACTAAAACTGAGTATGTGACATTGGTACAACTAACATGGGGGAAAAGAGTTCTACTACTAAAATGAAATCTAGTAGACATTTAGCCAAATGCATTCATGAAAAAAGTTCTAGCCTTATGGTATGCGAATATAGATACACAATTCATATTAGATGCAAATACTGAGACATCATACTATTGCTCATACATTACTAAGCAAGACACAACAATATTATTACCCTTTTGCCAATTACAAAGACAATGTACTATAACTTATGATGATAAGAAATAATACATACACCGAATTGGAAATGCATTGCTCAACTATCAATAAATGTGTAGTCAGCAAGTTGTTCACATTGCTCTATTATGCCACTAAGAAAGTCATCAAGAAAAACAACATTTATCAATACTACACCATCTGAAAGTAGAGTGGTCATGCTCAAAAGTCTTAGACTATTGGCAAAAGAAGAAGACAATTTAGAAGACATAATGTATCCATCTACAATAGAAAAGTACATAGCAAGATCAAACACATTACAAAATGTGTCACTTACATAGTATGTGGCATTCTACTACAATAGCACAAGAAACATACAAAGAAGGAATAAGGTACATACCAGCTCATCATTCTTATCTTTTATTTAATTCATGAAATTCTAGATAACTACCATGTCGGCTCAGATCTGGCAAATCTTCGATTTTCAAAATAATGCAGCAACTTGACATTATTAATTTACTAATGCTCGGCTTCCTCTATGTTACTCAGCTCCTGTATTCTACTCAACATCTGATCTTCACTTGGCACTTGAAGATCACTCGGCACTTGAAGATCACTCAGCACTTGAAGATCACTCGGCACATTCTAAAAGTTAACTTGATCAGCTTCAACTAAGAATTTGTTCGGCACTAACTAGCTTGGTTGGCACTCTCTTATGAACTTAGTTAGGCTTTACAAATGACTTAGCTAAACCTTACATCTTTGATATGTCTTGGTGTGTCCATCCTCTTTGTCTTAGAGTATGTCATCAATACACTATTTCATCAATGGCTTAGCTGATCCTTATACTTCATTACGACATCATAACTTCAACCTTTGTCTAGGTACTCTAGTTACATCTTATTGATTTCCACCTTCTTGTCAATCAACCAACTTATAGTATTTGGATCACTAAAGCAATTGTCATTCCTGCAAGTAGCAAGTTTGATATCAATGACAAAACAATGATTGAAAACATTCTTTACTAGTTTCATTACTCTTGATTCATGAGCTTTTCAAGAATTTCCAATAATCTCCCTCTTTGGCATTGATGGCAAAACAAACTGATCACTCGATCAACTTAGTTACCACCAAATTTTTTTGCTACATTCTGCTTCCTTCTTGACTGTTGCATCCTTTACTACTGATCACATATATCTCCATATCTTTACCTTTCATAAATATATATACCTCCCTCTTACTTTGTATAGATGATTAGATATATCGCTCTTACTTTGTATAGATGATCAATTTTCTACACATATCTCCCTCTTTGACATAAATGCCAAAGATGTAACATTTTTAACATGCAAAATATAAGCTTTGCATCTCATATTGTCTCCCTCTATCACCATGCTTATGACTGATTTGAAGTTTCTACTTCTACTGTTATCCTCTGCATCATTCTTTTGATATTTTAGTGATTTGGTCCTATTGATGTAGGGCAACTTCTTTGTTGTTTTTAAATTGCTTGAGTTAGGGGTATTACCCCCAACTTGCCTCTAAGATATTCATAAGCATCCTTGGGCAATGGTTTGGTGAAGATATCTGTAGATTGTTCCTTTGTGTGAATGTACTCTATCTTCACTTGTTTGTCTTCTACCAATTCTCTAACATAGTGATACTTGATTGCAATATACTTGGTTTTTGCATGCATTACTGGATTCTTGGATATGTTTATAGCACTTGTATTATCACAATACAATATCAAAAGTTTGGTTACCTCTTCTTTCATTCCTTGCAATAAATGTGTGAGCCACACAATATTTGTACAATTGACTGTTGCTGCCACATATTCTGATTTTGTAGTGGACTGAGATGTGCATGTTTGCTTCTTGCTAGTCCAAGCAACTAGTCTTTTACCTAAAAATAATGCTCCTCCACTTGTTCTTTTTCTGTCATCAATGTTGCCTCCCCAATCTACATCTGTGTATGCATTGAGCTCAAATTTTTCATTCTTTTTATAATGTAGACCAAAATAATTAGTTCCTTTGAGATACCTCATTATTCTTTTTACTGCTATGAGATGATTCTCTTTAGGATTTGCAGAGAATCTAGCCACTATTCCAACTACTAATGCTATGTCTGGTCTGCTATGTACAACATATTGTAGTTTCCCAATCATGGATCTGTACATTTTTTGATTAACTTCAGCTGATACATCATTTTTGGATAGTTTGTGTCCTATTGCCATTGGTGTCCTGACTAGTTTGGAGTCTTCCAGTCCAAACATTTTAAGTATCTCTTTGATGTACTTTGATTGTGTCATAAATATACCATGTTTTAGTTGATGTACTTGCAAACCAACAAAAAAATTGATTTCTCCAAACATAGACATTTCAAAATCATGTTTCATTTTGTCTGCAAAAATTTTGCAAAGTACTTCCTTTCCTCCAAACACTATTTCATCCACAAAGATTTTAGATACAATAATATCCTTACCTTCTTCTGATTTGATGCACATGTTGCTGTTATTATTAGTTCTTTCAAATCTTCTTTGCACTAGATACTTGTGAAGTCTTTCATACCATGCTCTAGGTGCTTGTTTCAGACCATAGAGTGCTTTATGTAGTTTACAAACCATATCCCTATTATTTTCATCAACAAATCCTTCTAGTTGTTTAATATAGACTCCCTCTTCCAATATACCATTCAGAAAAGCAGACTTTACATCCATCTGATAGACTTTAAAACCTTTATATGCAACATATGCAAGTAAAGTTCTTACTCCTTCCATTCTCACAACAAGGGGCAAATTTTTCCCCATTGTCTAATCCTTCTTCTTGAGTATAACCCTTACATACTAGTCTAGCTTTGTTTCTAGTAATCTCACCATTCTCATCTAGCTTGTTTCTGAAAACCCACTTAGTGCCAATCACATTCTTGTCAACTGGTCTGGGAACCAAAGTCCAAGTTTTGTTCTTCTTTATTTGATCACTCTCTTCTTCCATAGCTTTATACCAATCACCATCTTGTAATGCATCATACACTATCTTAGGTTCAAATTTTCTTAACAGACATGATTCATTTCTTAGTTTATTCCTTGTCATTGGTCTTGCATCTTTGTCACCAATTATCTGTTTAGCAGGGTGATGCCTCTTCACATATTTGGATAATCTTGGTTTTGTTCTTGTTTCCATATTTGATCTTTTAGATTCATGATCACTATGCACTTCGTTGTCAGGTCGTTCTACATTTCTATCATGTGTACTGATTTCAGAGTTAGAATGAGTATTTTCTTCATTCTACAACTCAGCTTCTGAATGTAGCTCGACATTCACTAGTTGTGACTTGGCTGAGACTGAAACTTGCGGTTGAATTTCAATTTGATTGATAGTATCCTCATCAATAGGCATTCTTTCATAAGAATATACAAAGGTTCTGTAGTCATCCATTTTCTTTGGTTTTTCAACTTGGACATCTGCATGCTCATCAAAGTTTACATTTGCACTTTCCACCATTTTGTCAGTGTTAGTATTTAAACACTTGTACGCTTTACTTCTAGTGGAGTAACCAAGGAATATGCCTTCATCACTTTTTGCATCAAATTTTCCATTTCTAGCATCTTTAAGGATAAAGCATTTGCAACCAAATACTTTGAAATGCTTTACATTGGGTGAGTGACCATACCATAATTCAAAAGGTGTTGCATTAGTACCTTTCTTGACTTGTACTCAGTTCAGTGTATGAACATCCACACTTACAACTTCTCTCCAATATTTTAGAGAAATAGTCTTTTTCATCATTAATGTTCTGGCACAGTCAATCACAGATCTATTTCTTCTCTCAGCAATTCTATTTTGTGGGGGAGTTCTAGGAGCTGATGTTTGTCTCTTGATTCCTTTGTCATTGCAAAATATCTCAAATTCATTTGATGTGAATTCACCACCTCTGTTTGATCTCAAGCATTTCAAACTCTTTCCTATTTCCTTTTCAACTCTAGCCACATACCACTTAAATATTTGAAAAGCATCGAATTTTTTCTTTAAGAACATAACAGTCATCATCCTGGAATAATCATCAACAAACAACATTATATATTTATCTCCTTTGTAGCTTTGTACTTCTATTCGTCCACATAAGTTAGTATGAACTAACTCAAGTACTTCTTTAGATGTATAGTTTTTGGTCTTGAAACTTGACTTGGTCATCTTTCTTAGCTAACATTGTTTGCACATGATATTGTTAGGTTTCTTCAGTTTAGGTAAACCTCTGACTTTCTTCATTTTACTGATATTGACCAGATTATCAAAGTTGACATGACATAGCCTTCTATGCCATAACTACACATCATCAAATTTTGTAACAAGACAAGAAGTATTTTTTCAGATCAAGATAAAATAGATTACTTCTTGTTTGATCTCCTTTTCCTATCAATCTACCATTAGTATCATAGATTTTTGCAGTTTTGTTTCCAAATTCTACTTTACACCCTACATTGCCTAACTGTGAGACACTTAGAAAATTGTAGTTTAGTCCTTCAACATAATATGCATTATCACATGAAATTTTCTCTGTAAGCTTAATGAAACCTTTTCCTTTGATTTCACATGGAGCATCATTACCAAATCTAACACTATTTCCATCATACTGAATAAAGTTAACAAACTTACTTTTGTCTCTTGTCATGTGATGTGAGCATCCACTGTCTATGATCCATCTGTCATTCTTGTTGATACATGTTACCAGTGCTGTAGGCTCTTCTTCATTAGATTGGTCCTTCATGGCTACGTAAACAACTTCATCATCATTATCAGAATTTTCTTCAACAATATAGCACTTCTTGCCTTTGTCTTTGTAATCTCTCTTATCATCTTCTCTTCTATTTTTGTACTTGTTGCTTTCCTTGTATTCCTTTTTCTATGTACACCTTGCAACAATATGTCTTACTTCATTGCAATTGAAACAAATGATAGGCAACTTACCTTTGAATTTTCCTTTGCCTCTGTGAAATCTTCTAGCTAGTAAAGCTTCTAATTGATCCACATCTTCCTCATCAGTGCTACTATCACTAGATACACATTTCATCTTTCTTCCCTTCTTTGATTTCACTTGATCAACATCTTTCAGTGATAGCTTGGCCTTGAAAGTAGATTCAACATTCTCAAGTTTTGTATTTGTCAAAGTTAGATAATTCAAATGCAGTGAGTCTACCCACTATACCTTCAAAACTTAGATTGTTTCCTGGCCCACATCTTAGCTCTTGTATAGCTGATACTCTAATAGCATAGATAGGGAGCAAGGTTCTTAAAAAATTACTATTAATAGTATCATCATCTAATTGACCATTCAAACATCTTATTGCACTTACCACTTCTTTTATTCTAGAGGCATACTGAACATCATTCTCACTTTCTTTCATTTTCATATCATCGAACTTTCCTCTAAGGCTTTCTCATTTTTCTCTTTGGACATTTTGATCTCCTCCATAAATGTCTGATAGGACTTTTCACATCTTGAATGCAGTGTCACATCCTTTAATATCATCTAATTCAGCATAGTTGAGTACAGAAGCAATTTCTAGCATTGTTTGATTGTGTTCCTATTTATTTTTCAAATCTTTTATAGTAAGAGTACTAGTTGGATCAACATGTTCAATAACAATTGAATTTTGGGCATAATCTCTAATGGATTCAAGATGTAGCTTCATCAAGCTTTTCCATGCAACAAAGTTGTCTTTGTTGAGCTTGGGAACTTCTCTCATAGGCATTTTGATTTTTTTTGCATACCAATTGTTATAATTCTTTAGAATAACTAAGTAACTAAGAAGGGGGGTGGGCGGATGGGGGGTGAATCAGTTATCTAAGGTCCAATGCCACTTTTTCCCCAAATATTTAATAGCACATAACTAAAACTATCATGCATGTAATTTGAACATTTAAACAACTATGAAAAGTAAATATGCATCACACCATAATACTAAGAATTTGATAACCCAGAAACCCTCCAGGAATAAGAAGGTAAAACTGGAGTGGGGATGATACCCACAAAATAACTGCACAATTTGATTTCAACCACTTCTAATGGTTTGTCCTATTAAAAGCCTGCCCTGTTAAGGGCTACAACATTGTTAAAATGTGACCTTTTTAGAGGATTTCACCATACTGTTAGAAATGGGCTTGGTTAAAGGACTTTGGAACATTCACTTGGAATCTCACCCTGTTAAAGGATTTACAACATGGCTATTAAACCAACCTAAGTCCATAGGATTTATCTTGACTGTTACAATTGCTAGAGAGTAACATCAATGGCTTTTGATCTAATACAACTTACAACATATCTTGCAGATTACAGATCACACTTCAGTTCAATCCTTTGCTTGGCTTTAATCGCTGCAACTCTGAAAGCTTGTCATCTCAAGCTTCGTCATCTTGAGTCTTCTTACTCATTACACCAATGTAATCATATCTATCGTCACCTATCAAAGCAGAGTATCTGTGCTCTCTTCCATCTTAGCACCTTTTTCCGCATTTCATAATTTCATGCTTGACCACCACACCACACTTTGCTTCATGACCTTATGACTCCTTAAATAGAAATCTAGAATACCTTTCCCACTTGATTCTTCCTCTCCAATTTTAGGGTTTCAATGGATTAGGTAAGATACAATGTATCTATTCCACATCTTGCTCTTATCTAGAAACTTCGTCTAGAATCCAATTTTATTTGTTAAGAATGATTTACATAGTGTTCTATACCACCATCTCATCTTTCTTATCTTTTATCTGATTCACAAAATTCTAGATAACTACCATGTCGGCTCAGATCTAGTGAATCTTCAATTTTCAAAATAATGTAGCAACTCGGCATTATTAATTTACTAATGCTCGACTTTGTCTGTGTTACTCGGCTCCTATACTCTGCTCGGCATCTAATCTTCACTCAGCACTTGAAGATCACTTGGCAATTGAAGATCACTCAACTCTTGAAGGTAACTCGACACATTCTAAAAGTGAACTTTGTCGGCTTCAACTGAAAATTTGTTCGACACTAACTAGCTTGCTTGACACTCTCTTATGAACTTAGTTAGGCTTTACAAATAACTTAGCTAAACCTTACATCTTTGATATGTCTTGGTGTGTCCATCCTCTGTGTCTTAGAGTATGTCATCAATACACTATTTCATCAATGGCTTAGCTGATCCTTATACTTCATTACAACATCATAACTTCAACCTTTGTCTAGGTACTCTAGTTACATCTTATTGATTGCCACCTCCTTGTCAATCAACCAACTTATAGTATTTGGATCACTAAAGAAATTGCCATTCCTGCAAGTAGGAAGTTTGACATCAATGACAAAACAATGATTGAACACATTCTTTACCACTTCCATTACTCTTCATTCATGAACTTTTCAAGCATTTCCAATAGTATCTTCAAAAAATACACACTCTTTCCTTAAAAACACTGAAGAATACTTCAATATGTGAAGAAAATTAAACAAAGAAAAACAAGAAATATTAAAGGACATCATAATGACAAAGAGACTTGTACTACAAAAATCAATTTACTTATTCCTCACTAGAAGAGCTCGAACTGGTAAAACATACACAACTAAAGTGCTTTATAAAGCTCTAATTAGACTATATGACAAACAACTACAGAGTGATCCTCTAAAGCCAAAACGAATCATCATTGCTTCAATAGGAAAAGCTACATACAATGTAGGCGGAACAACTGCTCATTCAATATTTTACCAACCACTAAACTCTTCAAATCTAACACAATTGGATTCTAACACACTAAATACATTAACAAAAAAAACTTGAGCAATTACAAGTCCTTCTAATTTATGAGGCATCTCTCATTGGGTCTACAATGTTGGAATATTCAAATATGGAAAGAGTACTTATGAGAGGGGGGGGTGGGGTGAATGATAAGTATCCCACTTTAGTCAATAAAACTTCTAACTTAAATTAAATTGCATGCATGTAAATACATCAAATAAACATGTAACAAAACTCATGCATCAATAACTCATAACACTAGAATTTGGTAACCCAGAAACCCTCCAAGAATAAGAAGGTAAAATTGGGGTGGGGGTGATACCCACAAAAGTTATTGCAACAATATTGTTCAACCACTTCTGATGGTTTTCCTTGGTAAAGGCCTGCCATGTTAAAGGCTTTACACTGTATTAATAGTGACCTAGTTAGAGGATTTACAAACACTTAACATGAAGTGTCACCCTGTTAAAGGATTTTAATCACCTAATCAAAAGGATCTTACAAAATAACTGTAAAGCTAACGTATCACCATAGGATTTTCATTCTAATACAATTGCTAGAGAGTATTAGATACAATAAACCTGATAGATTACAATCCTTGATTGCTGAATGCAGGCTCCTTTTCCACCTTCTCCTGAACTTGATCCTTTGTGATCTGATAACCCTTGCTTCTGAAAACAAATTTTCTTATGCACCCTTGTATGTCTTTCCATATATTTACAATGAAATTTCATCTTCCTTATAAAGACTGCAAAGACTTAGGGTTTGATTTGGATCTACGATCCATATTGAATCTCAATTTCCCCCTCAATACTTATTTTTTACTAATTGGTTGCATGCCTTTATCATTTTTCTTATTGGCTGCATGTGAGTTGCATGGGAAAAATAAAAGATTCAATTTTATCATTAAATCCCTCAAAGTTTACCTTCTGTCAGCCGCAAAAACTATTTGCATCATAGTTTGTGCAATTTCAAACTTTTATGCCAATCTACTAAGTTACTCGGCTCCTGAAGTATTTCTGATACTTAGCACATGCTGTTTCCTAGATAGCTCGGCACCTGAACAAAAATATATCACTTGGCACATGTTGTACTTGACACTTGTTAACACTTGGCAGCTGTTATCACTCGACGCTTGTTGCACTCGGCACTTGTTATCACTCGGCACCTGTTATCAATCAGCACTTGTTGCACTCAGCACTTGTTATCACTCAGCACTTGTTGCACTTGGCACTTGTTATCACTCAGCACCTGTTATCACTCAGCACTTGTCATAGCTTGGCACTTTATCTTACCTGACACTTACTCTTGATCTTGGTTAAGTGTATTGACACTAAGTTGTCAAATTTATTCTTTAAGCTAACAATCTCCCCCTTTGACATGAGTGGCAAAAGCTCTTAATTAAGATCCATGTGACTCATGAATTTATCCTACATTCAAAATTTGCTATCTCCCCCTTTTATTATACTTATCATTTCATTCCTGTACTTAACTCTTATTCCTGTACTTAACTCTTTTATTACTTATTCTCCCCCTTTTTGACACTTATGTCAAGGGTCTTACAATGAATTGCCATACTTAGCCAAAAATGTGCTATTTACTTCAAGGAGTACCTTCAGAGCTGCATCCCAATTTGCTAATGTGACATCCAATGTCTTCTGTTGGATGGCAATCTCTGCTGCTAGGTGTACAAGTCCATCAGATGAAGAAAGATTGGGGTCTTTCCTGAGGACTGTCTCTGCATTTATCTGCTCCTTGTGAAGTAGTTCCAAATGAGGAGTAATTGACAATTGAATTTGTATCAATTTAGCTTTTGTGGTTGCCTCCTCTACTACTAAGACAACTAACTCTCTTTGTGTGTGAAGCGATTGGACAAAATGCTTCTCACTCTGAGCTGGATTTGTGGGGTGTTGCATGCTAGAAATTTTTAGATTGTTTTCCAAGCTCAGTATTTTCTGGCTAGTGTCTTGTGTGAATGTGGAAAAATCACACAACTTGTTGTATAGGGAAAAGATGTTTCCTAGTACAATTTTAACTATTTTAATTTTCTTTGCCAGTTCTTCTTTAGACAGTGCTATATCACTGGATATTTTACTTTTTACCTTACCTTGGAACTTATTTTCTGACAATTCAAGCAATTTGGCATTTGTTTCCTAGTCTTCATTAGTCACCTAGTCAACTATATCAGATAGTTGCTCTATAATTGGTCTTGACTCATCTGGAGATTGTAAGAAAAAAGCTTCTGTGAATATATCTTTAATTTCATTCAATGTAAGCTTATGCTTGTATTCCTTTCTTAGTGCTTCTTGTCTCCTTCTTTTGTCCAATGCACTCTAAATTTCATTAATATTTTCTTCAATAAGGGTGCTAGATTCATAATATGGGATCTTTATTTCTTCATCAAGCTCAGGAACTCCATAGTAAAGTTTCTTGACTACCTTTGATGAGCTCGAGCCTGGTGTCCTGATTTGTAGTTGTAATCCATCTGTGCTCAGCTATTGAAAAGTCTAGGTTGGAGTACCAAATTTTGGTAATGCAACCAGTGTTTGTATTGTAGTCTCCTCCTTCTTCTTTGTCTCATCTTTTTCTTCAGCTTGAATATCCCTTTTATGATTGCTAGGTGGGGTTGAACTTGTTGGTTGTTCAGATGTTTCTTTTATTTCCCTTGTTGTTGTACTCGGCATTTGGAGTGTATAAGTGACTATACTTGGTGGAGGTGGTGGTGGAAGAAATAGAATACCAATAGTTTGTATGGTCGAGGATGGCACTAGTGCTTTTACCTTGACTTCTGGATTCTGTAATTCATCAACACTGACCAATACAGGATTTGAACTTAATTTTGCTACTAGTGATGATTGGTCAAGGATTTCTAAATCCTCTGCACTTAACGGATTGATGTTTAGATTTGAAGTGTCTGTAACATCTTTTATTTTTATGATATCTACAGGTCTGATGGTGGCATGAGGAGGACTAGGAGGAGATACCTATATGTCTTGCATACTTTGATCTTGTGGCTCAGCTGTATCTTTCTCTTCCTCTTTCTCCTCATTATGTGCCTCTTCTTCCTTCTCTTCTTTACTTTCCTCCACTAGTTTCTTCTCTTTTTCTTTGGTTTCTGACACCTTCTTTTCCTTTGTCTTGGCACTTTCCTCTGCCTTATATTCTTCATTATATACATCTTCTATTTTCTTGTAAACTATTTTCCACAATCTTGTGGATTTAGTAACTACCTCTTCAATTTTATTCTCCAATATGTTGAATGCTCTATACTTGGGATTGAATTTGTTATTATGCCTTTTTACTGCATTTATTATTTGATCTTTAGTCAAATTAGGCAACAATCTGGCTAATGTTGACTCCCTTATTTCCTTTTCCATTTGTAAACAAAAATGCCATTTATCCTCTACAATTTTATACAATTCTCTTGGCATAGATTCATCTAATTCTAGAGGTGTGTGCTTATACTCAGCCATCATAGCATACATAGATTCCTCTAATTTATTTTTCTCTTCTTTGGTGAGTATAGAAAAATTCAGGTTCTTTAAACCTTTTAAATCATTATTCCTAATTTTTGAACATAATTTATCAACAGTAGTCTGGGGTTTGTGTCTTACCACTTGAAATTGACTATTGTCTTCTAACTCTATTTCCTCCTCATCTGTTTCAGGTTAAGGAATAAATTTCCTTTTTTGTGCTGCAGCCCTTGTGGTAGGTCACTTTGGTGCAGGGGCAGCTACTTTCTTTCCCTTGGATTGAGGAGCAGAAGGAGTTGTGGTCTTTCTCTTAACTGGTGCTTCCTTGGCTTCTTCTACCTCAACACTTTCCTCTTTGTCTTCTCCTAACCCTTGGGTCTAACCTTGAAGTTTATCTCCTTCTTCTTCAATGTCTTCTCCCTCTTATTCTATTGTTCCTTCTTCTTCTTCCACACCAAATTTTCTCTTGATTTGTCTCACCATTTTCTCTTTCTTCTTTACTGCTGAAGCAGTCTTCAAATCTGTTATTACCTTTGATTTGACAACATCATAGGTTCCATTTTTTTTTGCATTTTTATCTACTTCTTCTGCAAGTAGGGTTATTATTGCTGCAGAGGCTTGATCAACATCAAGTTCATAACCTAGTGGCCTAAGCCATCTTACTTTAGGTATAATAGCTTGTACATAGGTATAGTCTATATCTACAAGAAAACAAATGTCTTTTTCATATTTCTCAGTCAATGAGATTGGAATTCTCATTCTTTGTTTCATGGAATTTTCGAAGTCCTCAAAATAACCAGTCATTTGGGCATCAAAATTTTCACCCATCTGTTCAATGTATCCATTAATTTGTTCAACAATTGTTTTATCTGGATTCCATCTTACCTTACCCATCGAAGGAATTTCTTTCATCAGATAGAAAAACATGCACATCAAAACTGATCCAAATTTGCATTGAGCTCCCTTTCTCTACCTTATAGCTCCCAGATTTTCATTAATCTATTGAAACATGAGCTCTGTCAAATCATAAGTGTGATCCCTTTTGATTATCTTGTATGCAACATCAACTGCTATACAAGGTACACTGTTTAACCTGATTAATTGATATAATTTATGTGAAATGATTCTCACAGAAAGATCTAGTAGGGGATTTGTGACTGTGTTGATAGTCATTCCTCTATTGTTCCATTTGGCACCTATATTTTTCTCTATTACTTCCCTTTTGTCACTTCGCAGGGTCTTTGGCCAATCTAGGGTTGGAATACTAGTAACCCTATGAATAGTTTTCTTGATGAATTTTACTAGTCCTGACTCTAACCAAAAAGCTCCATCATGTATTAGGCTTAGAACTATCCATACCCATTCAGTTTTGAAAGCAGTAAAAAAATGCTAGAGTTTTGGTTAATCCTTTTCTCTCTATTATTGAAAACTCATTTTTTAGTACTTTGTTTTCACATAGTTTATCATATGCATTATAGATTTCTAAGTCTCCTATGGCACCAATTTTGCAATTATAACATCTGCGAACATCTTGGACCATAACAACTTTATCCAGAATAACTGATAATGCACCTGCAGAATCATTCTTGTATGCTACTTATGGAATGGGCTTAAATTCAGGTTGTTTAACTTCGTTGCTAACCAACTGAACTTCATGACTCTCTATACCCTTAGTGGTTCCTAACCCAGATGCCATTTTTTTCCAAATTAGGGTTTATGATTTAAACAAGTTTATAAGTCCTACGTAGCTTGGCACTTAAGTAAAATACCTTAAATTGATGAAACTTGTCTTGAATCGCTGTTGAAATCTTCACAAATGGCTTCTGAGTTGATCTTGATCTTCTCTGCTCTTTTCAGCTTTGCTTCTTGTTTGAATGGTGGGAAAATGATCGAAATTTGGATTTATGTACTCTTCAAAATAGAGTAATAAATGCTTAGTACACTGCCAACTGTCTACTCGACACTTGAAAAGTTTCGTCATGACTCGGCTCCCATTATGTTTTGCTTTACTCAACTCCTATTGATATTTCATAGCTCGGCATCAACTATCAACTCAATCGTTGTTTAGCAACTCGGCTCTTGAAGGAAACTTTGACATATCTTCAAAAAGTTCTCAATTTTGACTTAGCATCTTTTCTTATGCTGATTTCATTTTTGCAGTTCTTATGTGTCTTGGGACTGATTTATGATGTAGCTTGGTTTATCAATCCCACACATTTATTCTTTTCTTAATTTGATGAAGTGTGATCACTTGACCTATTAGGTGAAGTGATCTCTGTACTTGATGTGCTAGACTCGTCTTTCTTCCTCCATGTATTATTCATTTCACTTCTGATATGTCCAACATCTATCTTTGCCTTTCCATTGCTGAACTCAGAAGTTGATGCCTTTGACCTTGTTGGGCAATTCCTGCTGACATGACCAGTTTTTAAGCAACTGAAACATGTAGTTTGACTCAACCATCTTTTGTAGTTCCCTCTAAAATGTGTTCTTATGCAGTTCTGTGGGATATGTCCATATTCTTGACAATAGTGACAGCTTTACCTGGTGTTGTAATCCCAGAATTCATGTTTTGATGTCTTTGCTAGTTGAATTATTGTCCACATAGACTTTGATCTACATTCAAAAGCTCTATGTCCATACTTCTTGCAATTATAACAACGTCCATCAAATCTTGATGTCTTGATAGTTTGGGTTTTGCATTCATATGCTTGATGACCTTGCTTCTTGCATTTATGACAATGATTTATGCTTTTGGGTTTGTCATGCTGATGGGCATTCTTGCTTCTACAGACATTAGATGCATGTCCTTTCTTTCCATAGAAGTGACATGTAGGTTTAACATCTTTACCTTTTTCACTTCTTTGTTCTGCACTTTTTGATGATTCTCCTACTTCAGTGCTGTTATATCAAAGCCCTGTTGTATCATGGGTTGATCTTGGAGATTTTAGTATTTGCTCAAAATAATTGATGGCTTCACTTGATTTGTTGAAATTTTTTGCCACCTCTCTTTCTCTGTTCAATTCATTCTGCATTTGTTCCTTCTACATCTTCAAAGTAGATATCTTAATATCTTTCATATTGAGTTCATGATGAAGATTCATCATTTGAGCAAGTGTATCCATCTGCATGTTTGAGATCCTTGTCAATTCAGTACATTTTTCTTCAAGTCTATTTGCAAGATCCCTTTTGTCATTTTCCATCATGACCTTATCATCAACTACTCTTTTCTTTTGTTCAGTAATTTCACATATCATTATAGCCTGTGATTCATGTTCCATCTTGAGAGTTCTTATCTCATTTGCTTGAATTTTATTTTTCTCCATCAGTTCTGCTATTGCTATATCAAACTCTTTAGTATCTCGATTGGAAAATATGTTGGTGGTATCAATCTCCTTGTAGTGTATATCATTTTCAGCTATGGCTAGATCCTTCCTTTTTTTAAATGAGTTTCTCAATTTGTTTCTGAATTCCTCCAAGCTGTGCAGAGCAAGTTGCACATCTATCACCTAATTTTCAATGATCTTTCCAAGTTTGAAAGCTTCCATCTTTAGATCTTTTCCTCCAAGCTGTTAGGCTTTTCCTTGTGAGAACCTGGATAGCTCTGATACCAATTGTTGGAATATTCAAATATGGAAAGAGTACTTATGAGAGGGGGGGTGAATCATAAGTATCCCACTTTAGTCAATAAAACTTCTAACTTAAAGTAAATTGCATGCATGTAAATACATCAAATAAACATGTAACAAAACTCATGCTTCAATAACTCATAACACTAGACTTTGGTAACCCAGAAACCCTCCAGGAATAAGAAGGTAAAACTGGGGTGGGGGTGATACCCACAAAATTCACTGCAGCAATATTGTTCAACCACTTCTGATGGTTTGCCTTGTTAAATACCTGCCCTGTTAAAGGCTTTACACTGTATTAATAGTGACCTGGTTAGAGGATTTACAAACACTTAACATGAAGCGTCACCCTGTTAAAGGATTTTAATCACCTAATCAAAAGGATCTTACAAAATAACTGTAAAGCTAACCTATCACCATAGGATTTTCATTCTAATACAATTGCTAAAGAGTATTAGATACAATAAACTTGATAGATTACAATCCTTGATTGCTGAATGCGGGCTCCTTTTCCACCTTCTCCTGAACTTGATTCTTTGTGATCTGATAACCCTTGCTTCTGAAAATAGATTTTCTTATGCACCCTTGTATGTCTTTCCATATATTTACAATGAAATTTCATCTTCCTTATAAAGACTGCAAAGACTTAGGGTTTGATTTGGATCTACAATCCATATTGAATCTCAATTTCTCGCTCAATACTTGTTTTTTACTGATTGGTTACATGCCTTTATCATTTTTCTTATTGGCTGCATGTGAGTTGCATGGGAAAAATAAAAGATTCGATTTTATCATTAAATCCCTCAAAGTTTACCTTCTATCGGCTACAAAAACTGTTTGCATCATAGTTTGTGCAATTTCAAACTTTTACGCTGATCTACTGAGTTACTCGGCTCCTGAAGTATTTCTGATACTCGGCACATGCTATTTCCTGGATAGCTCAGCACCTGAATAAAACTATATCACTCGGCACATGTTGTACTGGGCACTTGTTAACACTTGGCACCTGTTATCACTCGACACTTGTTGCACTCGACACTTGTTATCACTTGGCACCTGTTATCACTCGGCACTTGTTACACTCGACACTTGTTATCGCTCGGCACTTGTTGCACTTGGTACTTGTTATCACTCAGCACCTGTTATCACTCGGCACTTTTTATAGCTCGACACTTTATCTTACTCGGCACTTACTCTTGATCTTGGTTAAGTGTATTGACACTCAGTTGTTAAATTTATTCTTTAAGCTAACATACAATTTTATATAACATAGACAAGAGACTTTGACAAATAAAATACACACTAACATAGGCGTTTGGAAACATAGACATAATATTTTGCGATGACTTATACTGAGCACAACCTATATATGATGCATGGATATTCGAAGAGACAAAAAATAAACAATGAAACTATCCAATACACATTTTGGAATGAAAATGTGAAACACTATGAACTACATAATATCATTAGACAAAGCAATGAACTTTCATTTCCACTTTGAAACACATCTGAACTTGTCAACAAACTAATGAAGATATCTGCTTCATAAATGTGAAATGCTACAGACCTATACCAAATGACCCAAGCCTACCCCATTTGTTCCAACAAAACATAGATGTAGATGAACACAATAGAAGAATGCTAGATTGTGTGCCCACTACCATGCATATACTTGAGGCCATAGATCACAAAGATGTAACCATTGAAAAGAGTACCTACCAAATTGAAAGGAAAACACTACCAGCGAAGATACTTGTCAAGTAAGGAACACTCATAGAACTCATAGTAGGAAACCTTGATATAGAAGATGGCAGATGGAATTTTCTACTCATATAAAAAAGATAAACAAGACATTATTTGGATGCAATTCAATGATCCACAAGTCAGAAAGCTATACTGTCGACAAATGCGATGCCTTTACACAAAACCTATACCTCAAACATGGACACCAGTAATATGAATCACTAGAGGAGTGAAAATTGCAACTAAGGTTATTACCCACTCACAATTCCCCTTTTACTTGGCTTGTGCTAGAACTATTCATAGGGCACAAGGGCTCACAATGGATGTAGTTGCATTTGACTCACACAAAGTCTATCAACATGGACTAGTCTACACTACTTGGTCATAGATTAGACACATTGACTCACTATACTTGATTCATATACTACAACATGAAAGCCTAAGGCTCTCACAAAAAGTAAACTCTAAAATACAACATCTATAGACTTTCACACAATAGTATTCAAAATATAATCTTCCTCCAAAAACATCAAACAACATCACAATATGTACCATAAATACACATAGTCTCCTACTACATGTAGATAAAATTGCTCATGACCAGGACTTGTGTAGTGTAACTATACTATGCTTACAAGAAACAAGAATAAGTAGCCTCGATCATCTCCCACAACACACCAAAATCTTCAAATTATACCATTCACATTCTATTCATGACTTCCTCACATGTTGCACAAAACATAATGTCTTGTAAAATTTAGAAACATTTGCAACAAAATACTAAGAATCAATAATAATTGACATTTTGTACACTGAAAACACCAATCATTCACCTATTCAATTTCATAGAAACCATAACAAGAACATTAATAACTAATTATTGTAGGAGACTTGAACAATAATATGCTTAAGGAAACAAAACAACAGTCCCAACTACATCATTTTATTCAAGATCACAATCTATTGCTCATGGTTGACAAGCCTACAACACATACCGGAAGCCTACTAGATCATATATGGATAAATAACATCAATATTGAAATAACTATCCACATTGTTTTAGACACATACTAGATAGACCACTTGACTCCTGCACTATAACACCAACTATAGCAAGCAAATCCCATGCATATGATACACAAATTTCATACAATAAATCTCGTCAACCATTGACTTACCAATTTCTACTGACATATGGCACATTCTTGTAGGCCATGGATGCTACAAACCATACTAGAGACTCTTCAACCCTCAAACTTGAACAAAAATAAAGAAGGCAAGATCAAATTTTTATTGCAAATCCATAATTTTTTTTATTTTCAAAAGTAAACAAACTATCCTCAACACACTACACACTAACTTTGCCTTCTTTATTGGATACAGAAGCTACATATAGACAATCCATCAACCATATTTGACATTTTCATTACACAATTAGTAGTGGTATTTGAAGGTGACATCTTGGTAACATATGGACCAACCTATAAGACAAACTCATCAATAGAATAGAAATCATCGACCACACATAGATTTGAATGATAGAGATGGTCAAAGGACAATAAAAAAAAACATCACAAACAAACTAATTGACAAGTATTTTCATTGGCTTACTCCTGGTACAAGCATTTGGCTTGAGAAGTTTGAAGTCAGGGAGAAAACAACATTTGAAAGAGGAGATGTTGACTACAGCCTACAAGTAACATCTGAGACAAAAATTCAAAAAATTGGTCCTGTTTGCAAGCAACAAAGGTTGATGCCTAACACAACAATCTACTAGCTCATCAACTTCCAAAATGGTTATCTAGTTGGTAGCCTAAGAGTCCTTGTTGCATCCCATTGACAAGATGGAAGCTAATTTCAGCTCCAAATCAGGGATGGGAAAATGCCATACAATACAGCTTCTATAATACATATTCAACATTTGTTCATAAACTAGACACTGATTTCTATTTTTTTACTATAAAATTAAATAATCATCTTATTTATCTTAACAGTTCATAGTCCCAAAAGTACATGGTTGAAACTATCCCTACAACAGTTTGCAAAAGATTCTCATAGCTTCCACAACACCAACACCAATACTTCTCCTTCTCAAAAATGTTGTTCGCGGTGGGTCAAGAGGCTTAGCAACAATCCATTCCTGCCTCTCTACATATGTTGACCTACTCAATAATGAATATAGCATCATCACATCTCCAAGTAATTGCCATGACAATGCACATATTACATTCCATTTCCAACAACATTCAGTGTACTAAACAAGTTTTCCATAATTTTACTAATTCTAGCAATTTGTTCATAAGTGATAGGCACATTGAAGACAAAAAATGTTCATTCCTCACCATACCAACCCCTATGCATGCTCTACCATCAAACAGTCTCTGTAACATTCACTACAAACACAACAACCACTCATTGCACCAAATGTGGAAAAATCACATCATACACTTTCCAACCATATCTCCAATGCATCATACAAATAGAAGATGACATTATTGAATGCAACTTACATGGAGGTCTCCTCCAACAACAATTCCCTAAGCTTTACAAATTCAAATTTTATAGCTACACCAAAAATATGTCAAGAGTTTTGCATCTTATGCAATCTTTTGAGTTGCATGGAATATTCACTCTTGCAATGGACCACTCCATAATAGAAATAACAGAAGGATCTACCCATGTAAGTTAAATTTTTTTTTTTTTTTTTGCATAATGCTTGCATTTACAATAACTAAAAATCTTCTTATTACTGACTCTTGTTTAACAATTATGGAGTACACGAACATTCAATCATCCCAAAAAGTTTTTGGCTGCTACTATTTTCCAGCCATTAAGGTAACACAACAATAAGATTAAAACATTCTTTGTACACTCACAATAGATAGCTCCACCTCCACTTCTGACCCTCTCACTCCAATATTTTGCAAGGACAGTCAACATACAAGTAGCAACACTATACAAAGACCATGCACACAATATCAACATTTAGTTTCTTTTCTTATCATGAAAATAGAATAGAAAAAAAATGTATTTTGTATGACTCTAAAGTAATATATGTACTCAACAAAAGTGGACTACAACTACAAACTTTATAAAGTTCCAGTAAATATAGCTTCTTTTGTTATCATGAATACAAAACAACAAACAGATGTATTTTGTATGACTCTAAAGTAATATATGTATCCAAAAAAAGTGGACTTCAACTACAAACTTTATAAAGTTCCAATGAATACAAAACAACATACATACTTGTTGTATTAAAATTAGTAATTATTTGCTTCTATATAGGATTATCCACTTTTATGTCAATTTATCTCTTCCTTCTTCCTTTAATTCTTGTTGTACACTCGATTACCTTGTTTATAATTGTTTAGAAAATTATGGAGGCTTCTTAATGAATGTCCATGATCAGGATTTGACCAAATATTCATACATTAGATAAAGTCCATATTCCCAATTATATAGAAGACAAGAACTTAGGCTCCACTAGAACCCTTGTTTTTTATTAATTAATTACTAGACACAATCATTTTGTTGGCTATATATCCAATTCAAAAAAATTGTGGGAGGTGATTTCATATCTACTCACATATCACTCCACAAAAAGTTATTTGGGTAGAATGCTAAAGTATAGATGCTAGAGCATTGTTATAAAATAAGAAATAAAATAAAAATCATTAAGTTGTGAAGAATGATAGATTTGGACCATTCTTTTTTCCCATACATCAGTAGTGTTAGTTTGTGGTGACTGATCAAGGAAGTACTGTACATACTTCATATATTCTTTGGGGTTCGGGGCTACTATTCATCAATGGCTAATATTCGCCAATTCGATATTGCTTATATTTGTCAATCTATGGCTGACATGTTGTAACTAGTTTTAACCTTAAAGTGGCAAAAGTACTTGTATAAAAGGGCTTAGGGTTAGGGATTTTTTCATAAGGTGTGATGTGAAAATTGGTTATTTTCGCAATATTGAGATGTAAGGGATTGCAGATTGTAATTAAGTTGGAATCACTGGATCATAATAATATTGGACTTGATGTTTGGTAGATGTAGCCTAGGGTTTGGGTGAACCATGTTAAATCTTGGTGCCTTGTGTTCTTTTATATGTGATCTATTATTTTTTGATAATGTTTATATTTTCTTGTAACTGTTATTTTTGTTTGAGGTTTAATCCTAATAAGTGGTATCATAGTGAGATTTTTTTTTAGTTATCCTCTACAAGAAAGTCTCATAGTTCAGTGGGAGTCTCATAGTTGAGTGGAAGCAATGGAAGATGATGGTAAGCTAAGGGTTGACAAGATTAATGAACATAACTGACAAGATTAATGAACATAACTTTCAATTATGGAAAATGCAAATGGAGGACTATCTTTATCAGAAATATTTATGGAAGTTGTTGTAAGGAAAAATGAATAATTAGGGATCTATTACAAATGATGATTGGAATATTTTAGACAGAAAGGCACTTGGAAGCATTTGATTATGCCTAGCACCATCAATGGCATTTAATATTAGAAAGGCAAAGATTACGAAAGAGTTAATGAAAACCCTAAAGAAATTGTATGAAAAGCCCTGCACTTCAAACAAGGTATTTCTCATAAAGCATTTATTTAATATGAAAATGATAGAAGGTACATCTGTTGAAGTCATTTAAAGAAGTTTAATATTGTTACTAGTTAGTTATCTTCTGTGGGTATTAATTTTGATGAAGAAATTATGGCTCTCTTGATTTTGTGTTCTTTTGTTGAAAGCTAGAATGGTTTGGTAATGGGTATGAGTAATTTTGTTTATGAATCTAGTACCCTTAAATATGATGATGTGATCAGTGCTATTTTGAGTGAGGAAACTCATAGGAAAACCCCAGGTGCATCTACATTAGGAAGTGCTTTGAATGCACAAAGTCAAGGATAAATGACTTAGAGAGGAAGTAATTCTAGAAATCATGGAAAATCAAGAGGAAAGTCAAAGGGGATGAGGTCTCAATTGAGAGGACCAAACGACTGCTAGTATTGTGGTAAAACAATGCACCAAAAGAAAGATTTTTTGACTTAAAAGAAAAATGAAGGAGATAAACTAGATGGAGACAAGGAGGAAAATGTGGTAAGTAAGAAATCCAAAGAAGATGCTTTTCTTCTATATTTAGAAAGTGTTGATGATTCATGGGTTTTAGATTCTGGTGCTTCATTTCATGCTACACCTCACAAAGGTTATTTCATTGATTATGTCCAAGGGGATTTTGGACTTGTTTATTTGGGAGATTATGAACCCTATCAGATTTTTGGAAAGGGAAAAGTTAAGATTAAGTTATAGAATGAGAATCATTGGCTACTACATGAGGTAAGACATATTCCAAGGCTGTGTAGGAATTTAATTTCAGCAAGGCAACTCTATGATGAGGGTTGTGTAGTTACTTTTAATGATAAAACTTGAAAGGATTCAAAAGGTGTAAAATTAGGCACCTGATATCTTTGTACAAGTTATATTTTTCATTCTAAATTAATTATTTCAAAGAAAAATGAATGTTCAGGAATAGTTGCTGCAGTTGAGCAGGGAGAACAAATAGCTAAAGTAGATTCTGATACAGCATTGTGGCACAATAGACTTGGGCACATGAGTGAGAAAGGTATGAAAGCAATTCATTCAAAAAAAATTTTACCAGTTCTAAATGTGTTAATATGGATGTTTATGAAAGTTGTGTGTATGGAAAACAAAAGAGAGTGAGTTTCGTGAAGACTAGGAAGGAAAATAAAAAGGAGAAATTAGAGCATGTGCACACATATGTATGGGGACTGGATCAAGTATCTTCCCTCAGCGACTCGTATTATTATGTTACATTTCTTGATAATGCAACTAGAAAATTATCAGTTTATTTACTTAGACAGAAATATAATGTATTTCAAACTTTTAAGAAATAGAAACGCTTGGTTGAAAATGAGATTGGTAAGAAATTAAAATGTCTCAGATCTGATAGTGGTGGTGAGTATTGCAATCATTAATTTGAAGATTATTGTTCCACTAATGGTATTTGTAGATAGAAAAAATTTCCAAGGACTCCATAAGAAAATGGAGTGGCTAAACACATGAATAGGACTATAATGGAGCATGAGGTTGCATGTTGGTTCTTCCTTACACATGTGGGTGGTGGCTATTAATACTATTATATATTTGATTAATAGAGGTCCCTCTACTCCTTTGGGTTGTGGTATTTTAGAGGAAGCATAGTATACTATGAAGGTGACTTATTATTTTCTCAAAACCTTTGGTTGTGAAGCACTTGCTCATATAGATTCTAAAAATAAAACCAAGCTAGAGGCTAAGTCAAAGAAATGTGTATTTTTTGGATATGGCATTAATGAATTTGGTTATAGCCTTTGGGATTTTGAAAATCATAAAATTTTAAAAAGCAGCGATGTCATATTCAATGAGAAAGTGTTGTAGAAAGATCTATTGCAGCAACATGAGAAGAAAGAAGATGATTATATAGTGCTGCATGATACTCCAAAAGATGATGTTCCAACCATTCCTCATGATGTGCAACAATGGCAAAAACAAATACCACACACACTAGTGAGTGTTAGACGGTCAACAAGGCTAATTAGACCTCTGCAAAGATTTTCTCCCTCTTTGTATTCTATTTTACTAATAGATGTTGGTGAAACTAAATGTTACGATGAAGCTATGTAGGTGGATACTAAGTTTCAATGGGATTTTGCAATGAAAGACCAAGTGGAATCTTTGTTGAAAACTAAGACATGGGATTTATGCAAGTTGCCTACAGATAAAAGGGCTTTACAAAATAAGTGAATTTACAAGTTGAAAGATGAGAATGGAGGTAAGAAATGATTTAAATTTAGGTTAGGGGTAAAAGGATTTGCATAGAAAAAGGCATTGATTTTGATGAGATATTCTCTCCTATTGTTAAAATGACTTCTATCCATACTATTTTAAGTATTGTGGCTATTGAAGATTTGCATTTGGAGTAGCTTGATGTTAAAACAACATTCCTTCATGGTGATTTGGATGAAGAGACATATGGCTTAGCCACAAGGATTTGAGGTCAAAGGTAAGGAGAACTTGATGTGCATTGAAGTAAACTTTATATGGCTTGAAGCAAGCACCTTGGCAATGGTATCTAAAATTTGATAGTTTTATGTATGAACATGGATATAGTAGGTGTCATTCATCTCATTGTGTTTATTTAAGAGGTTGGATGATCATAGCTACATTATTTTATGTTTATATGTTGATGATATTCTTGTAGCTAGGTCTAACATGGATCATATTAAGGGGTTGAAATTCTAGTTAGCACATGCATTTGCTATGAAGGATTTGGGGAAAACAAAACAAATCCTTTGTATGAAGATTTTTTGAAATAAGAAGAATAGGAAATTAACACAATCTCAAGCTGATTAAGTTCAGAAGATGTTAGAATGTTTCTCTATGGAGAATGCTAAAGTTGTCAGCACACCTTTACCTAGTCAATTGAAGTTGACTAAGGAGATGTGTTCAAAGACATGATAAGAGGAGAATAATACATCCAAGGTACCCTATGATTCAGCTATAGAAAGATTGATGTATGCTATGGTATGTACAAGGAAAGATATTGCACATGTCGTGGGAGTTGTTAGTAGGTATATGAGTCATCCAAGAACTAAGCATTGGAATGTAGTTAAATGCATTCTTAGATATTTCAGAGGAACATCTAGTAAGTGTTTACATTTTGGGGGCCCTACTATTGAATTTGTTGGTTTGAATTTTTGTGTGATAAGTATAAAAATCCAGATTGGAATCCATTAACGGTGAATAGGGTTTCTAGCTAAATCTTCCATTTTGTTAGCCTGTAAATTTTTTTGTTAAAACCCTATGTCTCATTCCATTTAAAAATTACCTGGCATGAAAGTTTTAAAAAAAGGGATAAGAGAATATTATTTTCCCACCCATTTTGAGGTCATGGTTAAGCCCTTTTGAAAGAGGTTTTATCCCACCATTTGATCTTATTTGAATCTACGGTTGTCGCATACTTGTTATAGCAAGATGCTCGAATGTTATGCCTAGCGAGGTAGTGACCATTCGATAACTATGTTGTGATACTGAAAAAATGAAGTTCGGCACCAAGAATTGTGATAGTATGACCATGTTTTATGTCCCAGGATTGTTAGTTTTCAAAAGAAATGCATGTGAAAAAAAATTTGAAAAATGGTGTCACCAGAGTCTAAGTCTCTTCAGCAATTCGCTAAGTCACTATCAAAAAATCCATGCGACTTGCCAGTGGTGACATAGCAAATGCCCAAATTTTGCAAAAGGCGGTGCTCTTTTAAAGGTTGATGTGACTGCGAAAAATTCCATGCAAACTTATAAATATGCACTACTGCCCTTTTTAACACTAGTATTAATTGGTAAATTTGCAATCAATGTGGGTTTGTTCTCTACCACCAGAATTGAGAATCCGTTGAAGGTCACTATATTGCTACCCGAAATAATGAAAATTTTTTGGTAGCAACATAGGAAAGGCTCAGTCATGAAAAAAGACGACATTCTTTTATAACAAGGAATGATTTTGAGGATCTAGAGGAAAATATTGTGCAAGCTTCACTTTTATTTCTATGCAAGTTGTGTCACTCAGAGTTTTATTTCCTGGTGTCAGTTTTGATGTTTACTGGGAGGTTATTTTATCGCTAGCTGGATAGTTGGTAATTTTTTTGATAGCAATTTAGCAACCAGTCGGAAAGTGGTGATGTAACAAAAAATCCTCAAAGGTGGGCCCCAAACGAGTGACATGATAAAGCTAAATTGTGAAGATCAAATTACACGGTGGCATCCTATTGAGCATCTATAAGCTAGAAAATTTGGATTTTTCAGAACTCACTATATCGCTAGCCAGGTAGTTAGTACTTTTGTCGGTAGTGATGTAGCGACCTGCCTGAAAGTCATGAATGCGCCAAGGCCAAGAACATGTGATGTCATTAAGAGATAAAATTACATATGTGTGCCAGTGTGTTGAGCCAGCTCAGCAATAGTAGTACTTGGACCCACTCCCCATGTATAAAACATACAAAGAATTCTAATCATTAGATCAAGCATGGATTAACGATACTCATTAACTCACTATGAAGAGATGTGTGAAGATTATGTATAGCGAGTTAGAAAGCGAGGGACCCACCATTTTTTTATTAAAAATCATTTCAAATATCTGCCACATGATCAAAGAAAAATTAGTGGTTATCACTAGCTTGCTATGGAAAGGTGCTCGAAAGTTATGTATAGCAAGTTAGTGAGTTGATGACATGTTTCCTTGGTCATCCGTGGGCCCAGTTTGAGATGCTAGCATTGAAGGAAAGGTATAGATGGAGGCAATTTATTGGTTTGACTGCCAGTGTACTAAGAAGAACATTGAGTCAGCCTAGTTTTCATTCCTAGATCATAGGATATTTCAAGGATCAACGACACAAATTTAAAAGGAAGTGCGGTTCTACTCTATTTTTCTATTTTGTGCATTTATGATGAATGAAAGCTTTGCATGTGGGAGAAATAGAGTATAATACAAGAGATTTTCATTAATTCTAGTCCTACACAAACAAAGATTTCATGTTTTCTGAGCACAAGAACCTATTGATCATATTGTGTTAAGCTTGGTAAAGACGTGAAGCGATTCCTCATTTGTTCGAGAGCAACTACAGAAGTTCAAAGAATAATAAGTCTGGTAAGTCAAGTAAGTACTCATATGTAACCTCTGTGACATTCTAGTTCCTATTAGTAGGATCAAGATGCCTCCTAAGAAAGCATTCTCTAAGAAAGTTAATTATATGGATAGGAATGTCCATGATGATTTGTTAGAATTACTCCTAGAATCCACTACAGAACCTACACAAGTTAAAAGGTTAATTTCCTTAAACCCTAGGCTAAAAATTTCTTATGGCTTATATGACAAGGGGAACTGGGTTACGGATGCAATAACTACTCAAACTGGCCTTGTTTTTTTTTTAAAGTGGTTTTCAGAAAGGAAGTTATTTGCCCCTCATGCTAATATCTAGAATTTTGATTTGGGAAAGCTGGTAGTTGCAAGTGTTTTCATGGATTATGATTTGCTAGAAGCCATTTCCAAGAATTATGAGCAAGCTATTAGGGTTGTGAGAAGAAATGATGGTGTGCTTCTAGTCTTAATTAGCCCTAAAGAAATTAGAGAGGTTTTTCACCTAGAACCATTGTTAGATTTCCAGGTGCCAGTGAATTTGCTAGAATTAGAGAACGAATACAAAGCAAAGAGAGATGTAATTAGGGGAGGTGCACTAAGGGCACACATTGGTACTATAGGAACTCTGCCAGTAATTACTACAGCCTCTAGAGAACCTTTCAAGAAGAGTCTTTTCACTTCCTGGGCTGTAGAGATATCCAAGATCTTGTGTCGTGTTTTTGGTGAAGATGAGCAGGATTTCATGCCCATTGGCCTTATGTATATGATGGTTCAAATTTCTTCTTTTGGTGTAAATGTTATCTTTGATTTTGCCTCCTTTTTGGCTAAAGAAATTCACATTGGTTTAGTTGGAATTGCGAAAGGCAAAGTGGAGAAAACTTTTGGCCACTCTTCTCTATTAATGCATATGTTCTTATTTAAGGGGGTGACATATTTAGGTAATGAAATGGAATTGAACAAAGAGGAAAATGGGGAAGTATTGTCAGTCCAATTGTGGAGCGCATATATGACCTAGGATGCAAATAATGCCAGTTTTGTCAGATTTGATAGGTATTTTGCTTCTAAATTGAGATGCCTCCTATTGAATGATAATCCCAGAATCCCCAAGGTACTAATGAGTCTCATCAGGCCTATGGATAGCCCCCATGATTTGAAAGTTTCACATAATTGGGGAGATATCATCCCTTACTATGTTTCTACTATTTTTAGAATTTATGGTTTTAAAGGGAGTCCTCATGTCTTGCCTTACCAAGTACCTTTCAAGGTAGGAATGGCTGAAGTTTTGTGGCAACTAGGAGGAGTAGAAGAAATGTTTCCCTACCTACACAGTGGCTCATCAGTTTGTGATTACCAAAGGGGGTTGGTTATTTTTGCATAATATTTTGGATTAGTATATGATGGCTGTCTACCATCCTCGTTTTTGTGATTCTGAGGGATTTTTCAATTAGACCTTGAGGCATAGGATTAAGCTGGGACAAGTCAAAAATGATTCATATTATCTAGAGGACATTATAAGGAATAAATTCTCATTGCAGGAACAAGAAACTAAAGAAGAAAAATAGAGAGTTTACTCCCACATCCTAGAATTCATTCAATGCTAATACAGATGCTGACAGAATAAATAAGCTCATGAGTAACTTCCTTGAAATAATGGAAGCTACGAATGAGAAGAAACATTTTGTTATTGATTCTTATCCTAATAAGGTCAGAGAAGTCATGAGGAGGTTGGATTTCACTCCTAATATACGAGCTGGTCAAATAATTGTACATAAGAAGCTTGGTTACACTGTAATTCAAAATAAAAGGGCTCTTGTAGATAAGGGCAAACAAATAATGGGATCCCCTAGTACAACCCTAGAAGAGGGACCTGATGAGCCTAGTCCCAAGAGGTAGAAGGTAATGAGAGAAGAGAGGCCTCAAGTTGAGAAATATTCACCCACACAATCAACTTTAAGGATTGGAGAAGAATAACTCACAGGTGAGCAAATTGAGCAGATGGGATCATAGGGAGGCATTTTTATTACTCAAGCAGAATTGGATGAAGGTAACCCTCTAGAACCTCCCCTGCCAAGTCTAGACCTAACAATAGCTAACTATAGATGCAGGGAATTGGACCCTATGTTAGAACAAGCAAGTCATCACTTTTTTGCTGATGACAATTTTGTGAAATCTAGGGCTTTTTAGCAATTTACATGGAAGGCAAACATGAATATTTTTGAGGAGAAATGTAAAAGGGTGAAAATAGAGCATCCAAAAATGGATGAAGCTACCATCCAAAAATAAACAAAAGAAGAAATGATGAAAGAATCTCAGAATATAAGCCCTGAGGATGGAAGTAAAATGGTGAAGGCATCTAACATTTTATTGTTACCAAATTGGGATATTGTTGATGCCTTAGTTTTCAGTTGTGTTTCAAATAAACTGACCTTGCAAGATCAAAATAAAAGGGGACTTTCAAGGCACTGCATTCATTGAAGATCAAGCTGCATTGGTCAGCTAGTCATTGAGAAGAGGATCTAGAGCCCCATCATCACAACCAAATGAGTCTGGATTGATGGGAAGCATAATTGTGAGAAGAGTTGCTGATACCTCACATGTGCAGGCAACACACTGGAATGTGGATTCTTCCAAGTTTCTTTTGGCCACTACTAAGAAGGAGGAACAAGCTATGTTTGAATTACAGAATAAATATGAAACAATTCTTGAGGCCTATAATAAGGAGGTAAAAAGGAGAATTGAGCTTGAAGACAAGCTAATGGGGAAGTCCGCTAAGCCAAGAATAACATACCCCCATCCTCCAGTTGAACCCTTCAAATCCAGCCCCCTCATAGAAATACTAGATACACCCCAAAGGCCACAGTACTACATTGCTAAGGATTTTGAAGAATAAAAGGGAAAACTATGGGCCTTACATGTAGAGCTAGAGTCAAAATATGAAGATAAACTAAGAAAAGCTCTCACGTATTTGGGGGAAAAAGTTGAATGGACACTAATCCATGATCAAGTGGCTAGGGTGATCAGTATTTGGGAGGAGTTGAAAGCCAATGATGAAGCTCTAGAGCCTATTATGAATAAATGGGTAACAAGGAAGAAAGCAATGTCATTTTTGTGTTTCTTTGTCATAAGGGGTTCTTATGATCAAATTGAAAAAACCTTTGACATTGTTTCTAATCTTGCTAATTTTGACAAAAAAAGGATTCATTTACAGAGAATAATAATAGGCTACTTGAACAAATACAAGAGCCAAAAATTCAATTTGTTTCCTCGTGCCCTAGATAAAAGCATTAATTTGAAAAAAAAAGATGAATGGGCGAGGGAACTTGATGATATTTTTTATTTAAGGATGAATAGAATTATAAATGAAATAGGGCATGCATGGTGGGCTACCACAACAGGAGAAATGGTGAAGGTTGAAATAGAAGCTGACCCACGAAAAAGAATGTTTTGATTTGGATATCTTTTGTTACCCACATTTTTGTGAATTTGTGATAGGTGTATGTAAATATTTCTTGTAAAGGACATCTGTCATTTTCTCTTAGCCTAAAGCTTCTTGCATCTCACACTATATAAGTGAGATTCCAGGGCTAGAGAAAGGGTCCAATTTTTTTTATTTCTAGGTGATATACTTAGTTTTCTCTCAATCCAATATTTGATCAAGTTTGTGATGTATTTTCTTTGTTAGTTCTTGAGAATACATAAATACAGAATGATCTCTGTGTTTCTTCTTAGGGTCATTCTGAGTTTACTACAAATGTATACAATTTTCAAGGAAAATGAATACAAATTATGAGCTATCCTCATATTAGTTCTTTCTAAATTTTGTCTCCTTTTGATTACTTGGTTATCTTGATATTGTATGAGTAAAAGCTTGTGTAATTGAATGCAATCTAGGTAGGTTGTATATTTGTTCATCACTTCTATTAGTTCAATGGATTAAGTAAAAGCTTTGATGAATTTGATAAGGTTGCTACAGTAGAAGAAAGGAGTTTTTGAATGATGAATTCTGATAAGAATTGCTGATAATATTTGTTGTAAGGCAACAAATTAGATCTAAGGATTTGTTGTAGACTTTGAACCCCAATGGATTAGGCACTAGTCAAATTGATCTAGTTGGAAGAGAAATATGTCATAAATGGTTTTTAAATGTAGAATTATAATTAATTTTACTTTTATTTCCTGCAAATCTTCAAAGTTGGCTAGTACTTGTCTACATGGAATGTTTTAGCTTCAGTTAGCCACTATTGCCCAGAACACGTGTAGACCTGTAGAAGAATTTTGGCCAGATTTGTTATATGGGATGTGTTTATCAAATTGCCATGAATTATGCATGTATTTGAGGATTTAAGATGAGAATCAAAATGAAACTAAAATAATTCTCATACAACGTTTCCTAGTCTAGAATCATCCCTAGGTATACCCACCCTAGTTTTGTAGAGCGTAAAGAGTAGAAAACCACCCTTAGTTTTGTTGAAGTTGGATCCAAATGGTTTGCAATTACAATTGTTAATAGGAATTGGCTAGTCTTTAGATTGTGTGAGTGATGTCATTTTTGTATTGAGAATTTTGTTGCTTAGTATTTTTTCAAAAAATCCAACAAAATGGTGACTCTACTAGGGAGTTGTCCAACACATCTATGAAAGTGCTACAGTTTCTTTGGTTTTGTTGTGTACGTGTGTGTCAAGTTATCTAAGTCTTACCTATGGTTATAAAAGGATATTTTAGTGACAAACCTTGAGAATTTAAAGAGAGAATAGCCCAAGTACAATAGAAACACACTGACATATCCAACCTATCCAAGTGTCTTATCTAATGAGCAAAGAGTTGCAGTCTTATGATCTCAGTGATTGGTCTATCTATCTCAGATATTTCTTTTTGTATTTGTGTGTTGTTTCCTTGGACTCAGGAATAATTGTCATTGTGTATTTTCCCAAGAATAGGGTGGTGACTCAGTCAAAGTTTTGAAGCTAGTGCTTATTTGAATAAAAGGTGAATATGGATGACAAGAGAAAGAATGCAAGAGCTTACATGAGAGCCAATCTTGATGTAACAATGTATGTTGATTTACCCCAAGGTGGTAGGAGTAACAAAAATAAGAAAAGGAGAGATCCAAATCCCACTTGGAAATCTAGAGGTAGTGTATCCATTAATTCCTAGTATTAACCAGTATTAGGGAGAGAGTTTTCTTCACTCAGTTCTAAATCTAAAACTACAAGACTCTTAGGAGGCATTTTTAGTACCCCATTACCATATGAGAGAGCTTTTCAGGACAAAGATGTGTCCATGGTAGGAATTGCTTCATCAAGGCTAGATCTCATAGTAGATATGAACCATAGGCTCGGATTTAGGAGTTCATTTGATGATCCTTTTAATCCTAGAGCAGTCCCATATGTGGAGCCCAATCTTATAGATCTGGATGATCGTGGTAATTCAAAGGCTACTTCTGCAGACCCTTAAGAAGTGCAATCGAAGATAGGAGTTCTAAAGAAATGGATTGCTAAAGAAGAAGCTAAATGCATTCATCTTGAGAAGGAGAAGGAGCAAGCCACCTTGGATGCCATAATAGAAAGGGATACTCTGCTGAGAAGGATGGCTGCCTTGAAGGAGTAGAATAAAAAGTTAGAAGAAAATACCACAACTCTCCATACTGATGTATTTGGAGATGTAGACAATTTGAGAGCTAAAGTTCAAGAACAAGAAAAATGCCTAAATCAAAGTCAAGAACCAGTTATTGCTCAAGTCCAAGCCTATAAAATTGTTCAAGTTGACCCTATAGAACCCACTGCAAAAGCTACAGATAAAGGGAAAGGCAAAGCTATAGGAATCAAAATAAATGAACCTCAAGCTCTACCAAGCAAACCCATACAACCCTCCATGTCAAAATTAGATCTAGATCTAGAGAAGGTTAGAAAGGAGAAGGAAGATCTTGCAAAAGAACTTGAGAAGGTTGAGAACGAAGCTCAAGCCATGGAAACTAGGAGAAAAATCCAATTCATAAAATCTAATTTTGCATTGGCTTCATGGCCAAATTTTTCTATCCCATCTGCAACTCCTGCATTGGCTAGTGTTCCAATGATCTCAACTCAGGCAATATCCCAATTTGCCCCTACCTCACCATCCACCATTAACACCCAAGTCCCCTTTGTCCAACATCAACAAACTCAAAATGTAGTTCCTTTAAACCAAGCTAACATAGAAAGTACCTCAAATGTTCCTAGTTTCTAGAAGAAACCTATATACCTAGAAAACTATGGACAAATATCATTTTTTGTATCCCTAGTTCTCTAGATCCCATATCATTTGATTTAAGAGACAAAGTAGTTAAGTTTTTTGAGAATAATGTTGTTACTAGTGAAGAACATTTGAGAAATTTCATTGATATGTTAAATGATTATGAAGTTGAATATGAAGATATGGTAATGAAATTGTTTGTGCATTCACTAACTGAGGATGCGAGGGATTGGTTTAGAAGGCTACCTGATGATAGTATCACATCATGGAGTGACTTGGAGAAATTATTTAAAGAACAATATGGAGATAATACCAATGTTGGGTTCATGTTGAATGAATTCAATAACATCAAGCAAAACCCAAATGAGTCCACATTTGACTTCAATGTAAGATTCTAGAAAGGTATACATATAGACTATTTCAAGTTATGAGGTTGAATGAGGATGTTTTTCTCACAACATATTTCAATGCTTTTGATAGCAAAATGACTTATCAATTGAGGGATAAGGATCCCATAACTTTAAGGGATGCCTATAAAGTTGCAATAAATATAGAGAATAATAGGAAGGCATCTAGAAAACTAGGTAGGAGGGATGATCCAAATCTTTTTAATCCCAAGAACAATAACAAAAGGGAGGGTGATAAAAATCCTATAGGAAAGAAGCCAGAAGAATCTACTATAGGCTAGGTTTTGGAATTACTAAAGAAGATGAATCTCAATAGTTTCAATAAGCCAAATGTTGTTGAGAAAACCCCTGTGAATAACAATAGTTTCAATAGGCAACCTAGAATGCAAAATTACCCTTACACCACCCAATGGAGAGATGGTAAGCCAGTCCCCAACCAGACAAAAAATGTGAAGGATAAGGGTACCCTGGATCCCTTGCAAAGGAACACTGTAAATATGAATGATGATGTACCATGTGTATTGTATGTCAATCACCTCATTCTTTTGATTATTTTGTTGTTGCTCAATCATTTTCCCAAGATCAGGGCATGCAACTTGAAGAAGAAAATGAAGAGAAAAGCCATGATGATATAAGTTGCAATATGGTAAGCATGTATGATGATTTTATAGATTTTGATTCAAAAGAACCTTAAAATGATATTAGTAGTTAGAGAATTTCTTATCATTTACATCATCAGCAAGTGCTTTTAGATGATGAAGGTTATGATGCAAATAAGGTATGTGTTACATCTTCTGATGTAGGTCATACAAGCTTAAGAATGCCCTCCAAAGATGAGATTGACAAAAGCACAATAGAAATGATTTCCCAAGTCAATAGTAACTACAATTTGAGAAATAGAATAGTAAATAATGATGCAGGAAAGCCATCCACTATATTCATCAAAGATATTACCCATAAGATGAATGATGAAAATAAGAAAGTCAATATAGATGTAGCTAAGATCAAAGAAAACAAGGTTAAGAAGTGGGAAGCAAAAAAGAAGGTTTAGTTTCAAACAAATAAAATGACAAAAGAAGTTGTGCAACCAAAAAAATCAAGACTTGATACTATCAATCAAATAGTGGTGCTTGTTGTTCAAAAGACTTCAACTCCAGGTATTCTTGTAAAACCCACTATTATTGAACCTGTTGATATGATATCCATGTTGTCTTAGATAACTATAAAAGTGCCTTTCTCTAAACTTCTTAGAATTGAAGAGCATAAAAGCAAGGCTTTATCATGGTTGGGAGGGATAGGAAACAATAATACTATTGTAGAACAAACTGTTGTCCAACAAACCCCATTAGTAGTAGAGAATAGTGGTATCATTTCCTAGATTCTCCATATGTTTTTTGATGATTTTTTAGTGGCATTTATAGAAGATATTGACCCATTTTTCTTAGTCTAATCATAAAAGGGAAGACCCTAAAAAATTGCATGATAGACTCAGGAGCTTCTAACACCATAATGCCTTTCAAAGTAGTGGAAGCCTTAGGGTTGAAAGTGGACACCAAGCAGGGAAAATTTGGAGGAATGGATGCTAAGGAAGTCCTAGTCATAGGTACCATAAATTCTTTACCATTTAAATTAGCTGCATATCCCAAAGTAGAGTTAACCATGTTAGTCCTTGTAGTGGATATACCTCCACACTATGAAATGTTGCTTTCTTAAAAATGGAGTGCTGCTATGGGGGGTAGCTTGCAATATGACTTAAACTATGCTACTTTAAACATCAGGGATAAAGCTATCAAGGTAAAAAGGGAGCCAAGGGTTAATCACATTTAGTGGAAAAAATTGACAAAGATGCCACTTGCTTCTTAGATACTAGTGTGAATGCCTTTAAAGCTAAATTGATTATTCAAGAAGTTGAGAATTTTCTTGCTGTAATTGAACATGAAGTTGAATGTTGCATGAACTCACCAATATTATGGACAATTTTTTTTGATGGGGCTAGTTCTAAAGAGGGTGCTGGGGCAAGGGTAGTTTTTGTTTCCCCTGAGAAAAATACTTTCAGATACTCATTCACTTTGAAGTTTTCTTGCACAAATAACATAGTAGAGTATGAGGCCTTGTTGATAGGATTGAAAGTTTCTACACATCATGGAATTAAGAAATTGCATGTCATAGGAGATTCTAAACTAGTTATCTCCCAGATAAAAGAAACCTATGCATCCAAGAACAGGAGGTTAAAGAAGTATAGAAATGCTATTTGGGACCAAATAGAATCTTTCGATGCATTTGGTATCTCATGGAGAGATAGGACTCATAATAAGATGTCTTATTTATTAGCAAATGTAGCAATCAAACCTAAGAAGATATCATTTGCAGGAATCCCTCAAATTGAGGTACAAAATAGACCTTCAATACCTGATAACCTTGAAAATTGGCAAGTCTTCAAAGATGACAAGGACATTATAATTTTTTTGTCAAATGAAGACAGATACCAAGGTCAAGAAATGGATTGCATTGATTTAATTGAAACTATAGATGGTAAGGAAACCATTTTTGGCCAAGAGATTATGCAATTGAAAACCAACAAGGTGCTAAAGGGGTTAGTGGTCTTGGAAACTATTTTTGATAACTAGGATAGAGTCAAACCATGAGTTTTGGACCCTAAGCCTCAAGAATTAGAAGAGATAAACCTTGGCACTGATGAGGCTCCAAAAATGGCTTATATTGGCCAAAATCTGCTTGTTGAAATTAGAAAACCATTAATTGACTTGCTTAGGAAATATAGACATATTTTTGCATGGTCATATGATGACCTTAAACCTTATAGGGAATATTTGTTCCAACATGTCATACCACTAAAGGATAATGTAAAACCTTTCAGATAGAAACAAAGACCAGTAAACCCTACCCTAGCTCCTAAAATGCAAGAAGAATTGATGAAATTAAGGAATGCGGGGATAATCAAACCAATTAGACATTCCACCTCAGTTTCAAATTTGGTACCTGTCAGATAGAAAAATAGAGACATAAGATTATGTGTGGATTTTAGGAATTTGAACATTGCATCCTTGAAGGATAATTATGGACTACCAAATATGGAAGCCATGTTGCAGCAAGTAACCAATTCTGAGCTAATGTCCATGATGGATGGTTTTTCTGGGTACAATCAAGTTCTGGTAAAGGAGAATGAACAATTTAAGATAGCCTTCACAACCCCATGGGGAACCTATGTATATGTAAGGATGCCATTTGGCTTGATTAACACAGGAGCTACTTTCGAAAGAGCTATGGATGTGGCATTTCATGATGATATCCACAAATTTATGGTTTTATACCAGGATGATCTTATAGCCTATTCCAAGAAGGCTGAGGATCACTGCAAGCATTTGGAGAATTTTTTTTATCAAAGCTTTGGAATGTGGAGTATCCTTGAACCCAAAGAAATGTACATTTGGGGTGATAGAAGGCAGATTACAAGGACATATAGTGTCTAAAGATGGAGTTAAAATAGATCCTAAGAGAATAGTAGCTATTGATAAAGTCCCCAAACCAAAGAACATAAAAGGAATTCAATCCTTCTTTGGCCAAGTTAATTTTCTTAGAAGGTTTGTTACCAATTTTGCTAAAATTAGTAGACCTATCTCAAAGATGCTCAAGAAGGGAGCTACTATAGATTGGAATGGTGAGCCTTCACAAGCATTCTAGGATATTAAAACTGCAATAAAAAATGCCCCAATCCTTAGAACCCCAGATTATACAAAGCCTATGGATATTTTTTCTTTTGCATCCTTTCACATTGTAGCCATAGTCTTGTTGCAGATGAAGAAGGATATGAACAATCCATTTCTTTTTTCAGTAAGTCACTACAACTTGCTGAACTAAAATATGAGATAAATGAAAAATAGGCATATGCTTTAGTAAAGGCTGTAAAGGCTTTTAGATGCTACCTAGTAGGTGCTATTTTCATTGCCTTTATACCCAGTGCAGCTTTTAAGGACACATTTTCTCAATAGGAAGTATCAGGCAGAAGGTGTAGATGGATCAATAGGATCCAAGAATTTAATATTGAAAAACAGGTAACTAAGTTGGTAAGAGGTCAGGGTTTGGCTAAACTCATGGCTGAATCTAATTGTGATGCCAATCAGATAAATGTGGTAGTTGATGACCTCAGATCTGACTTATGTGACATGGATCATTATGATTGGTACACTAATGTTATATATTACCTGCAACACATGGAAGCTCCTCACCATTTTCCTAAAAATGAAAAAAGGAGTACTAAATTATAAGCCATCAGATACATAATTGTCCAAGGCAAGTTATGGTGGAGAAATTTTGAGGGAGTGTTGCTGAAGTGTATTGATCAAGAAAAGGCAAAAGAGGTCTTAAATGAAATGCATGCTGGAGTGTGTGGAGGAAACTATATGGCCAAGACTACTACACATAAAGTCACGAGGGTTGGATTTTGGTGGCCCTCTCTTTTCAAGGATGCTCAAATTATGATTAGGAAATGTGACCCTTTTTAGAGGTTTTTTGGAAAACTAAAGTTCTTAGGTAATACTCCATTGAAGCTAGTGGAGGTCCAAGACCCTTTCAACAATGGGGTATGGATTTCATAGGAGAGATTTCCCCCAAGTCTAGCACTAGCTATTATTGGATTCTAGTGGCTATTAACTACTTTACAAAGTGGGTAGAGGCTATCCCCACAAGAAATGCAACATGTAAAGTTGTTAACAATTTCCTACTGAATAATATTATTTCCAAATTTGGTTGTACTTAAAAAATTGTAACATACAATGCAATGTGCTTTAGGTCTGAAGAATTCATCAAATTTTGTGATAAATATGGAATAACAAGATCATCATCTTCTCCTTATCATCCCCAAAGAAATGGACAAGCTGAGTCCACAAATAAGAGCCTATTAAATGTTATTAAGAGAACCTTGAATAATAACAAGAAAGCATGGGATTCCAAGTTACAGTTAGCAATACGGGCTAATAGGGTAACTATGAAGAAAGCCATTGGTGTAGCTCCATTTGATATGGTGTATGGAATTCAAGCAAGAATGCCTCAGAACAACCTAGTAGGTTTGTATAACTACATTCAAATGTATGATGAAGATATCATTGATGATATGTAGGAAAGATTGGATGAACTAGTTGGGCTAACTGAGACTAGGAAAGAAGCATCAATCAGAAACCAAAAGTTGCAACTAAAAGTTAAAGCACTCTATGATAAGAGGATAGTGAGCAATAAATTTGAAAGTGGAGATTTGGTCCTTATGTGGAATGCCATGATAGAAGATAAAGGAAAACATGGTAAGCTTGATGCTATATGGTTATGTCCCTATCTAATTGAAAATACATGGGGAGAAGATTCTTAAATTATCAAAGATCTATCAAGCAACATTCTTGAACTGCCAGTTCATGGATAGTTCTTGAAGAGGTATTTTTCTTGAAAATACTTTTTTTTTTCTCAATGAATAGTAGTTTAAGGCTTTCTTGTACATATGTGTAAATCCTTTTGTCTTTGTATAGTTTCATGTGCATAGCTTTCCTATGTGTGTGGTTCTCTTAGTAGTGGTTGGTCTGCTTCCCCTAGAAATTCTGAGGCCTCACTTGAATTCAGAGTTTTCAATGTCCCCAATAGAGCTACTATTGATCTAAATTTTTGCGTGATAAAATTCCTTTGTCCAGGTATAAAAATCTAGATTGGAATCCTTTAATGGTGAATAGGGTTTCTAGCTAAATCTTCTATTTTGTTAGCCTGTAAAAATTTTCGTTAAAACCCTATGTCTCATTCCATTTAAAAATTCCCTGGCATGAAAGTTTTTTTAGAAAAGGGATAAGAAAATATTCTTTTCCCGCTCATTTTGAAGTCATGGTTCAACCCTTTTGAAAGAGGTATTATCTCACTATCGAATCTTATTTGAATCTACGGTTGTCGCATACTCGTTATAGCAAGATGCTCGAATGTTACACCTAGTGAGGTAGCGAACATCAGATAACTATGTTGTGATACTGAAAAAATAAAGTTTGGCACTAAGAATTGTGACATTATGACCATGTGTTATGTCCCAGGCTTGTCAATTTTCAGAAGAAACACATGTGAAAAAAAACCTTGAAATGGTGTCACTGAAGTCCAAGTCTCTCCGGTAATTCGCTAAGTCACTATCAAAAAATCCATGCGACTTTCTGGTGGCGACATAGCGAATGCCCAGATTTTGCAAAAGGCAGTGCTCTTTTAAAGGTTGATGTGACCGCAAAAAAATTCCATGCAAACTTATAATTATGCACGACTGCCTTTTCTAACACCAGTATTAATTGATAAATTTGTAATCAATGTGGGTTTGTTCTCTGTCACTAGAATTGAGAATCTGTCGAAGCTCACTACATTGCTAGCCAAAATGATGCCAAATTTTTGATAGTGACATAGTGAAGGCCCAGTCATGACAAAAGATGGCATTCTTTTATAACAAGGAATGATTTTTAGGATCCTAAGGAAAATATTGTGCAAGCTTTGATTTTATTTCTATGCAAGTTGTGTCACTCAGAGTTTTATTTCTCGGCATCAGTTTTGATGTTTACCGAGAAGTCACTATATCACTAGTCGGATAGTTGATAATTTCACTAGTAGCAATGTAGTGAATGGTCGAAAAGTGGTGATGTAATAGAAAATCCTGAAAGGTGGGCCCCAAATGAGTGACATGATAAAGCTAAATTGTGCAGATCAAATTACACGGTGGCATCGTACTAAGCATCTATAAGTCAAAAAATTTGGATTCATTAGAACTCACTACATCACTAGTCAGGTAGTTAGTATTTTTTTCGGTAGCAATGTAGTGACCCACCTAAAAGTCATGAATTTAACAAGGCCAAGAACATGTGATGTCATTAAGAGATAAAAGAAATACATATGTGTGCTAGTGTGTTGGGCCAGCTCAGTGATAGCAGTACCTGGACCCACTCCCCATGTATAAAACATACAAATAATTATGATCATTAGATCAAGGATGGATCAGCAATACTCGTTAACTCACTATGAAGAGATGTGCAAAGATTATGTATAGTGAGTTAGCGAGTGAGGGACCCACCATTTTTTTCTTAAAAGTCATTTCAAATATCTGCCACATGATCAAAGCAAAATTAGTGGTTATCGCTAGCTCACTATGGAAAGGTTCTCAAAAGTTATGTATAGTGAGTTAGTGAGTTGACTACACGTGTCCTTGGTCATCTGTGGGCCTTGTTTGAAATGCTAGCATTGAAGGAAAGGTACAAATGGAGGTAGTTTATTGGTTTGACTGCCAGCATGCTAAGAAGAACATTGAGTTAGCCTAGTTTTCATTCCTAGATCATAGGATTTTTCAAGGATTAACGGCATAAATTTAAAAGGAAGTGCGATGCTACTCTATTTTTCTATTCTACGCATTTATGATGAATGTAAGCTTCATGTGTGGGAGAAACAAAGTATAATACAGGAGATTTTCATTAATTCTAGTCCCACACAAACAAAGATTTCATGTTTTCTGAGCACAAGAACCTATTGATCATATTGTGTTAAGCTTGGTAAAGAAGTGAAGTGATTCCTCATCTATTCAAGAGAAACTGCAAAAGTTCAAAGAAGACTAAGTCTGGCAAGTCAAGTAAGTACTCATATATAACCTCTGTGACATTCCAATTCCTATTATTATGATCAAGATGCCTCCTAAGAAAGCATTCTCTGGGCAAGTTAATTATATGGATAGGAATGTCCATGATGATTTGTTAGAATTACTCCCAGAATCCACTATAGAGCTTGCACAAGTTAAAAGATTAATTTCCTTAAACCCTAGGCTAAAAATTGATGATGGATTATATGACAAGGGGAACTGGGTTAGGGATGTAATAACTACTCAAACTGGCCTTGTTTTGTTTAAAAAGTGGTTTTTAGAAAGGAAGTTGTTTGCCCCTCATGCTAATATTTAGAAATTTTAATTTGGGAAAGCTAGTAGTTCCAAGTGTTTTCATGGATTATGATTTTTTAAAAGCCATTGCCAAGAATTATGACCAAGCTATTAGGGTTGTGAGAAGAACTGATGGTGTGCCTCTAGTCTCAATTAGCCCTAAAGAAATTAGAGAGGTTTTTCACCTAGAACCATTGTCAAATTACCATGTGCCAAAAAATTTGCTAGAATTAGAGAATGAATACAAAGCAAAGAGATATGTAATTAGGGGAGGTGCACTAAGGGCACACATTGGTACTATAGGAGCTCTGCTAGTAATTACTACAGCCTCTAGAGAACCTTTCAAGAAGAGTCTTTTCACTTCCCATGTTGTAGAGATATACATGACCCTGTGCTGTGTTTTTGGTGAAGATGAGCAGGATTTCATGCCCATTGGTCATATGTATATGATGGTTCAAATTGCTTCTTTCGGTGTAGATGTTATCTTTGATTTTTCCTTCTTTTTCGCTAAAGAAATTCACATTGGTTTGGTTGGAATTGCGAAAGGAAAAGTGGAGAAAACTTTTGGCCACTATTCTCTATCAATGCATATGTTCTTGTTTAAGGGGGTGAAATATTTTGGTAATGAGATGGAATTGAATAGAGAGGAAAATGGGGAAGTACTGCTAGTCTAGTTGTGGAGCATAGATATAACCTGGGATGCAAATAATGTTAGTTTTGTCAGATTTGATAGTTATTTTGCTTCTAAATTGAGATGCCTCATATTAAGTGACAATCCTAGAATCCCCAAGGTACTAATGAGTCTCATCAGGCCTATGGATAGCCCCCATGATTTGAAAGTTTCACATAATTGGGGAGATATCATCCATTACTCTGTTTCTACTATTTTGAGAATTTATGGTTTTAAAGGGAGTCCTCATGTCTTGCCTTACCAAGTACCTTTTAAGGTAGGAATGGCTGAATTTTTGTGGCAACTAGGAGGAGTAGAAGAAATGTTTTTGTTGAAGAGGAAACTAGGGTCAATTTTCCATATTTGCATTGTGGCCCATCAATTTTTGATTACCAAAGGGGTTTGGCTCTTTTTGCATAAATTTTTGGATCAGTATATGATGGTTGTCTCCCATCCCCATTTTTGTGATTCTGAGGAATTTTTTGATCAGACCTTGAGGCATAGGATTAAGCTGGGATAGGTCAAACATGATTCATATTATCTAGAGGACATTATAAGGAATGAATTTTGATTGCAGGAACAAGAAACTAAAAAAGAAAAATGGAGAGTTTACTCTCGGGTCCTAGATTTCATTCATTGTTTTGATTAGAAATATAGTCCTTTAGATAATGCTAAAATAGAGAAATAAGCTCATAAGTAACTTCATTGAAATAATGGAAGCTTTGAATGAGAAGAAACAATTTTTTATTGATTGTTATCTTGATAAGGCTAGAGAAGTCATGAGGATGTTGGCTTTCACTCCTAATATAGGAGTAAGTCAAATAATTATATAGAAGAAGCCTGGGTACACTATAATTCAAAATAAAAGAGCTCCTATAGCCAAGGGAAAACAAATAATGGGATCCACCAATATAGCACTAGAGGAGAGACCTAATGAGCCTAGTCCTGAGAGGTAGAAGGTAATGAGAGAAGAGAGGCCTCCACTTGAGGAATATTCACCCAGTCAATCCCCTTTGAGGATAGGAGAAGAATAACTCACAGGTGAGCAAATTGAGTAGATGGGATCACAGGGAGGCATTTGTATTACTCAAGCAGAATTGGATGAAGGTAGCCCTCTAGAACCTCCCCACCCAAGTCTAGACCTAATAATAGTTGACTATAGAGGCAAGGAATTGGACCCTGTGTTAGAATAGGGAAGTCATCAATTTTTGGCTGATGACAGTTTTGTGAAATCTAGGGCTTTTCAGCAGTTTGCATGGAGGGAAAAGATGAATATTTTTTAGGACAAATGTAAAAGGGTGAAAATAGAGCATCTAGAAATGGATGAAGCTACCATCTAGAACCAAAAAAAATAAGAAATGATGAAAGAATTTTGAAATATAAGCCTTGAGGATGCAAGGCAAATGGTGAAGGCATCTAACATTTTATTGTTACCAAATTGGGATATTGTTGATGCCTTAGTTTCTAGTTCAATTTCAAATAAACTAACCTTGCAAGATCAAAATAAAGGGGACTTTCAAGGCACTGCATTCATTGAAGATCAAGCTACATTGGTTGGCTAGTCATTGAGAAGAGGATCTAGAGCCCCATTATCACAACTAGATGAGTCTAGATTGATGGGAAGCATAATTGTGAGAAGAGTTGTTGATACCTCACATGTGTAGGTAGCACACTGGAATGTGGATTCTTCTAAGTTTCTTTTGGCCACTTCTAAGAGGGAGGAATAGGCTATGTTTGAATTACAAAATAAATATGAAACAATTCTTGAGGCCTAGAATAAGGAGGTAAAAAGGAGAATTGAGCTTGAAGATAAGCTAATGGGGAAGTCCACTAAGCCAAGAATAACATACCCCCATCCCCCAATTGAACCCTTCAAATCCATCCCCCTCATAGAAATACCAAATACACCCCAAAAGCCACAGCACTACACTACTAAGGATTTTGAAGAAGAAAAGGGTAAACTGTGGGCCTTACATGTAGAGCTAGAGTAAAAATATGAAGATAAACTAAGAAAAGCTCTCACTTATTTGGGGGAAAAAGTTGAATGGCCACTAATCAATGATTAGTTGGCTAGGGTGATCAGTATCTGGGAGGAGTTGAAAACAATTGATGAGGCTCTAAATCCTATTGTGAATAAATGGGTAAGAAGGGAGAAAGCAATGACATTTTTTTGTTTCTCTGTCATAAGGGGTTCTTATGATCAAATTGAAAAAACCTTTGACATTGTTTTTGATCTTGCTAATTTTGACAAAAAAAGGATTCATTTACAAAGAATAATAATAGGCTACTTGAACAAATACAAGAGCCACAAATTTAGTTTGTTTCCTCATGCCCTAAATAAAAGCAATAATTTGAAAAACAAAGATGAATGGGCGAAGGAACTTAATGATATTTTTTGTTTAAGGATGAATAGAATTATAAATGAAATAGGGCATGCATGGTGTGCTACCACAATGGAAGAAATGGTGAAGGCCCAAATATTTTTTGATTTTTTAAAACAAGAATTTTTTGCTATTAATAATGAAGCTGAGTATGTGTTAAAAAGATAGAGAGATATTTTACAATTCAATTGGCCAAATGACACATTGTTTGACAAGTGGATGGAAAAAATAGCTCCTAGGGAACAGTTTGATGAAGATGAATTTAATAGTGATGAGGTGCAGGGTGAGGAGATCCAAATCATTGACACTATCACTACTCAAGCCGAACTAGAAGAAGAAGACAAGAATAATCAATCACTTTCAATATTAGGCCCAGGACCACAGGATGTTGATACAACCGAAGAAGAGAAAAAGGTAGAAGTTACTCCCATGATACAAGATAAAGACAGTGAAAAGCCATAGGTGGAGGTTAATGTTCCATCATCAGAACAAACTTCATCATTGGCCAATTTGGCAGTTGAATACAAAGAGGGATCATAATAATAGCCAACTCAGCAACATTAGAAGATGTGACAGAAGCTGACCCACCGAAAAGAATGTTTTGATATGGATATCTTCTCTTACCCACATTTTTGTCATTTTGTGATAGGTGCATGCAAATATTTCTTGTAAAGGACATCTATCATTTTCTCTTAGCCTAAAGCTTGTTGCATCTCACACTATATAAGTGAGATTCTAGGGCTAGAGAAAGGGTATGATTTCTGTTGTTTCTAGGTGATATACTTAGTTTGTTCTTGGTCCAATATTTGACCAAGTTTGTGATATATTTTCTTTGTTAGTTCTTGAGAATAGATAAATATAGAATAATCTATGTGTTTCTTCTTAAGGTCATTTTGAGTTTACTAAAAATGTATACAATTTTCAAGAAAAATGAATACAAATTATGAGTTGTCCTCATATCAGTTCTTTCTAAATTTTGTCTACTTTTGATTACTTTGTTATCTTGATATTATATGAGTAAAAGCTTGTGCAATTGAATGCAATCCAGTTAGGTTGTATTTATGTTCATCACTACTATTAGTTCAATGGATTAAGTAAAAGCTTTGATGAATTTGATAAGGTTGTTGTAGTAGTAGAAATGATTTTTTGAATGATGAATTCTGACAAGAATTGCTGAAAATATTTGTTGTAAGGCAAAAAATTAGATCTAAGGATTTTTTGTAGACTCTAAACCCCAATGGATTAGGCACTGGTCAAATTGATTTGGCTAGAACAGAAATATGTCATAAATGGTTTTCAAATGCATAACTATCATCAATTTTACTTTTATTTCCTACAGATCTTCAAAGTTGGCTTGTACTTGTCTACATGGAATGTTTTAGCTTCAGTTAGTCACTATTGCTTAGAACACTTGTAGACCTATAGAAGAATTTTGGCTAGATTTGTTATATGGGATGTGTTTATCAAATTGTCATGAATTATGCATGTATTTGAGGATTTGAGATGAGAATTAGAATGAAACTAAAATAATCCTCGTACAACATTTCCCAGTCTAGAATCATCCCTGGGTATACCCACCCTGGTTTGCGGAGCCTAAGGAGTAGAAAACCACCTTGGTTTTGTTGAAGTTGGGCCCAAATGGTTTGCACATACAATTGTTAATAGGAATTGGCTAGTCTTTAGATTGTGTGAGTGATGTCATTTTGGTATTGAGCATTTTGTTCCTTAATAGTTTTTCAAAAACACCAACAGAATTATAGGGCTATGTTGACTTGGATTTGGCAGGGGATACTGATACCAAGTAGATTACTACAAGTTATGTATTTACTATTAATGGGGTAGTCACGAGTTGGGTTTCTAGGTTACAGAAGGTTAATGCTTTATCCACTACAGAGGTAGAGTATGTTACTGCTACAGAGGTAGCTAAGGAGATAATATGGTTTTAGTTCTTATTGGAAGAATTAGGACACCCTCAAAAGGATAATTATTTAATCACAAATAGTTAGAGTTTCGTTCATCCTTTGAACAATTCCATTCTTCATTCAGAGACCAAACACATACAATTGTGGTACCATTTCATTTGGTTAGTTTTGGATGATGGAAAGTTAAAACTAGACAATATACATACAGATGACAATCTCATGGATATATTTAGAAAGGAAGTGACAAGGGAGAAGTTGAATTCCTCTTCAACTTTGGTTGGCCTTCTAGATTGAAAAGGAATAAAAGAATAGCATAGTCCAGGGTGGTTTGGTCTAGTAGGAGCCTCACGTAGTAGCAATATTGCAATAGGATTAGTCTCTAGGTGGGAGATTATTGTCTAGTGTGGAATTTAATTAGTCCCCAAGTGGGAGATTGTTAGTTTGTGGTGACTAATTAGGGAAAAACTATACATCATAAATTCTTTGGGGTTTAGGGCTACAATTTGCTAATGGCTAATATTGTGAATTGGCCCTAACAAGTTGTAACTAGTTTTAACCCTAAAGCAACAAAAATACTTGTATAAAAGGGCTTAGGGTTATGGATTTTTTCATAAGGTGTTATGCAAAAATTGGTTCATGTGGTGGTATTGAGCTATAAGGGATTACAAATTGTAATCAGGTTGTAATCATTGGATTGTAATAATATTGGACATGTTGTTCGGTGGACATAGCCCATGGTTTGGGTGAACCACATTAAATCTTGTTTTTTTGTGTTCTTTTTCTGTGTGATCTATTATTTTATGATATTGTTAATATTTGCATATAATTGTTATTTGTATATGAGGTTTAATCCTAACAAGTAGGGTCAAACTAGGTTTTATAAGAGACCACCCATTGTTGGTATTTTCCTTTTTCCATTGTTTTTTTCAAGCTAGAGAAATTGTCAAGGAAAGTTAAGGGAAACACTTGGAAGAGGTTGGTCATGTTGGAAATATTCAAGATATAATAGGTTACTAAGACGGGAGGGGTGAATCAGTAACAATAAAACTTTTAAGTCAATCATACACAACATTTACTCATCTATCCTGTTGCATAAAAAACTATTAAACATTTAAACCATATATGCACAGAGATTTGGTGACCCAGAAACCTTCCAAAAATAGAAAGTAAAACTGGGGTGAGAATGATACCCACAAAGCTTCATTACCGTAGTATGAAGTTGGCTGGTTAAGGCTTACACTGATCACTTTTGGTGATCTGCCCTGTTAGGAGCATAGAGGATTGCTAGATCCACTTGGTTAGAGGATTTACAAACATACTTTACAAGCATGCACTCTGTTAGGAGATTTGAATAAAGACAATTAAGTCTACCCTATTGAAGGATTTACAAAAATGATTCACCTGTTAGGATGAACCAATAGATCAACTTACAACTTGACTGAGTTCTTTATTGTAGATCACCTTTTGTGATTGATGAAATCATTTCTGCTCCTGGTAGACCTTGCTTAGTATTCTTTTTTGCTGATGAATTCACATATCATATCTTATGTCCCTCCTTTTTATCAATATTCTATCTCTTGTGTATTCTTGAATGTGTCAATTGTATATCTCTTTTAAATGATATAATACATTATATATATATATACCATTCCAATAATTATTCATGCAAGGTCGGCCAAAAAAAAGTAAACAAAATATAACTAAGTAAGCCAAATAGTAAAATAAACTCGGGTTCTTCAGACAAACTTGATGACCTTCTGATACGCGGCATCCACTACATTACTCGACATCATCATGCACTCAGTAGAGGTAGGGGCTCGGTTCATACTAGTCATACAACATTGCCTAGAACTCAGTAACCATTGGTGACTCCGTAGATATAGTGTCACTAGGTAGAAACTAACTTTTTCGTTAACCTCTTGAGCTCAGTTATCACTAAGTGCTTCCTCACTTGGTTAATACTAAGTGCATCTTTACTCGATTGACACTAAGTGCAACTTCACTCGGTTAATAATGAGTGCATCTTTACTTGGTTGACACTAAGTGCAACTTCACTTGGTTAATACTGAGTGCATCTTTACTCAGTTGACACTAAGTGCAACTTCACTCAATTTGAACTGTGTTGCCATCATTCGGTCTGCACTGTATTACTCGATGCTCGGTTAGAACTGTGTTGCCATTATTCGGTCTGCACTGTATTACTCGATGCTTGGTTAGAAATGTGAGATGAGTGTTGTCACTAATGGAAAATAACTTTATACCAACAATCTCCCCCTTTGGCATTAGTGACAAAAACAATTATGATTCAAAGTTTATGTGCAAAAATAGACATACAGTTCTGAATTTTCAAAATTGCTCTTTGCAAGTCTTATTTATACATATTTTTCTTACATGTATCTCCCCTGTACAATATGCATAGTATTTACAAGTCATTACACATATTTGCACAATTATATCTCCTGGAGTGTGATATCTCCCCCTTTTTGACAATAATGCCAAATTAAACAATATATATTTTTACAGAGAGTCCAAAATGAGAGATAAACTCAGAATGTACCTTGAGAATAAGAGCCAATGTCTTATCCCAACTTTCTTGCAAAATTTTTCTGGTGGAGAGTGTTATTTGAACTTCTATAGAGAGTTCAATCATATGATCTGCAATTGAGAAGTTTTTGTCATGAATCAATGTTTTGGAATGGGAAATATGCTTCTGCATTGTGTCCATGATAGGAAGGATCATATTTTGGATGTCAATCAGAGTACACCTAATCCTTGCTTCCTCTCTCAACAATTCTGCCTGTTTCTCTGACAAAAATCTTATTTTGAGATGATGGGATGAACTTGAACTATGGTCAAGCTGCAACATTTGTGCACTGACCTTCATTTCCTCATCAATTTTATTCAACTTTTCTTTGATTTCCTTAGTATACTTGATAACATCACAAAGTTTTCCAAAAAGTGAAGTTACATTATTAAAAGAATGTTCAAAATTACTCAAAATTGTAGACAGTTCTACCTATTTTAATGCAATATGCTGAGCAATGTGCTCAAGCACCTTATTGTCAAATTTCTTCTCTACTTTTTCAATCAATTTTTCTTGGCTGGAGGTATCCTCATTGAATTTATATACAACCTCTTCTAACTGAATCAAAATGTGTTGATTAGAATCTACTTCAACACCTATAGCCTTTGTTAAAATTTTTTTAGCACTTTCAATAACGCTATATTCCTGGTCTCTCTCATGCCTCAGTTGTTTTTTCCTTGCCTTCTGATCTAATAGCTGACTGATCATTCTCATTTCATCAACTGATGCATTATCCAGATCTATCTTAGGAATGACAATGTCTTTATCCAAGTCTATTTCCTCATCTACTGCCTTGCTGGAAATCATGTATCTTTTCACTTTTCCTGCAGTGACTTCACCTTTTCCCTTTGAATCTGAAACAATAGTTGATGAGGCTAGACTGGTTGACAAAACTGGAATAGGACTAGCTAGAGGAAAACTGAGAGAAGTGCTAACAATATCAAAAATTGATGTTCTTCCCAAGATTGATGTACAGGTTGGTATGGGAGAACTAACAGATGCAAAAATTGGAGCAGATGAAGTTGTCAAAATTGAAGTACTAGTGGGTACACTTACTATACACTCTACAGTAGAAGTTGATATGCCTGATGAACTTACTGCTATAGATGATGATGCCTCGGTCAATGAAGATGGCTGCAACTTGATTAATGAAGTGGTAGACACTTGCATAGATGGTGCCCGGAGCTGAGAGGAGATAGGTGAAGATTGAGCAATTGATGAAGCCGTTGTGCACACAATCTCACTAGTAGAGGCTATCTCCACAGTTGATGTAGCTGCTTTAGGTGGAGAGTGAGGAAGAGATGCAATGACTTTGGCTGCAATTTTTAAAGGATCATCTTCCTCCTTAGCTTGATCAACTTCTTCTTCCTCCATTTCATCTTCCTTGTCATCTTCCTCCATTTCATCTTCCTTGAATTCTTCCTCAACATTTATCATAATTGAATGCAGATCCCTTAGAATGTCTTCAATATCATCATCACTGTTGTCATTGTCCTTGATTTAAACAATATCCTCATTGGATTTATGTAAATGATAGATATGGTTCCACATGTTTGTTGCATCATTGAAAACATGCTCAATGTCTTTGATAAGTATCAAACAAGTGTGAAATCTAATCATCATATTACCTTCATGATCTTTCATTGATTTCTTCACTTCTGCATCAGTGTGACTCAGTAGGAGATTTTTCAGGGTTTGTTCAAAGATATCTTTGATAGTTTTGGTTGCAATTTCCCATCTTGGTTGCAAACTCTCCAGTAGCTCTTTAGGGATCTGAGAGGCAATCTTGTCTCGAGAGTATTTCCATCTTCCCATTTTATTTAATACCAACTCCTCAATCTGCATTTTCTCCTGTTTTGTTCTTGTCTCAAACTTCAATGATTTGAAGTTTGTGAAGGTAGTACCTTCTTCTAATTGCTTCAACCTTGCCTCAAATGTGAGTGGAGGCTTGACAAATACAGGTTCCTTCTTCCCCTGTCTTGTTCTCCTGGAGAAGACTGCAGTAGCTTGCTTTTTAGGTTTGGTGATAATCACCTTACCTTTCTTCTGTTGAGGCTCCTCTTCTTTTTCTGACTCGGTTTCCTCTTCTTCTTCATCATCTTCTCATTTCCCTTCAGTAATCATTAGAGGACAAAGTTATGTTTTTAGCTTTGCAATCTTCCTCTTTCCTTTGCTAATGACCTGAGGAATTTTGATTGAAAGCTCAATTCTGGCTTTATCTTCATCATAAGTTCCAAAGATTGGTTTCTTTGGGTCTTCTGGTTCATTCACCAATGCTTCTATGATATCTCTAGTTTCATCAATATTAACCTCATAAGGAAGAGGTTTCACCCATGCAACTCAGGGCCTGACTACCTGTATGTATACTTTGTCACAATCTACCATAAAGCATACATCTTCTTTATATTACTCAATCAGTTTTGGTGGAATCTGGAACCTATTTTTCATTCTTTACTTAAAATCTTCAAATTAATTATCCAAAACACTGTCAAAATTTTCTCCTAACTCTGCAATAAACTCATTTATTTGATAAAGAACGGGAATATCTTTTCTCCATACTATTGATCCTTTTGATGGAAAAGGCTTTTGAACATAGAAAAATAAATAGATCAAAAGTGAACCAAATTTGTAGGAATTTTTCTTTGAAGTCCTTATGCTTTCCATATTTTTGTTAAGTTGAGACAAAAGCAATTCAGACAGATCAAACTCAACATTCTTCTTTACTACCTTATATGCTAAATCTACTGCTTCGCAAGGTACATTGTTTGGATGGCTGGAATTGTAAATTTTATGAGGAATGACGTGAATACCAAATCTTAATTCAGCGTCAGCTACTACACTGAGCTTAAGTCCTCTACCATCCCATTCTACTTGAGTTAACCTTTGCAATTCTTCTCGACCTAGGGTTTTGGTAGTCTTAGCTTTGCTCAATATGGGAAGGCCAGTAACCTTGTTGATCATTTTCTTTGTGATAAGCATTGGTTGCTCTAACCACAATTGCCCGTTGTGAACTCAACTGAGTACATAACTAACCCATTTAATTTGAAAATTTCTTGGCAAATGTTAAATGTGGGTTAACCCTTTTGTTTCAAGATGCTTATGCTTAGGTTTCAAATTTCAATCTACGCTCATTTCTCCTAGGGCATTATCAATTTCTAGGTTTCCAAGTTCTTGAATGGAACATTTGAAATGAGAGCGAATGTCATTTATAAGGAGTACCTTTGGAGGAATTCCTGACTGAGCACCGTTAGGGTCAAGTGATTCTACAATTGCTAGTGCCAATTTGAAGTTCGGTGCCTTCCATTCCACACCTTTAACTAGAATTTCTGAGCCTCTCTTTGCCTTGGAGCTGCTGCTACCGGATGCCATTGTTGCTTGGTAAGTGAAGAGAAATTCTGAACAGATTCTTCACTCTTAAATTTTTTTTTTCTCGAAATTTCTTTAAGCTTGCTCTGGAATCGTAGGAGATAACTTAGCTCAAAGTTCGTAGTGAAGAATGAGATCGAATTTTTGCCTTTTTGATGAAACATTCATCATAAATGCTTGGTATGATAGTAGATGAAATGATAGGTTTTCATCCACTTGCTCGATAGATACTATCAACTCAGTAACCAAGAGAAAACATTGATGTACCGACCTAACTCGGTAAGGTCACAAACCTACCTTGCTCGGTTGATATAACTCGATAAATGAAACTTTATTTCACCCAACCGAACTCGGTTAAGACTAGGATCAAAGTGTATTTGAATACTATTCTGATCATCTTTCTTCTTGTGGAACTATTTAGGATAATTCTTGGAGGATGCAGTTCCATACTTTCTTTTATGAATATTAATTGGAAATTGTGGAATCACTCATTTCTTGAGTGATATTGCCATTGCTTGACTTATCTTGTTCGGTAGATTTTGGAATCCACTGTTGCTTCATTTTCTTCTGAATGTTGCCTGCTTTGATTTTCTTCTCATCTTCAATTCTTTCTATATTCATGCAATTTCTAGCTATATGACCAAGTTCTGTACATGTGTAGCACCTTACAGTAGTGTCCTTCTTTCTTAGGTGATATCTTGCACAATTTATGCCAGTATGTCCATATTCTCCACAATAGTGACATCTACACCAGGTGTTGTAGTCCCATCCAAATATGGCTTTGACAAGTTGTTCAGCTGGATTGAATGATTTGGATCTGCATTGGAATGCCTTGTGACCGTGTTTTCTTGCATTTGTGACAGTTGCCTTCAAATTTTGGTTTTTCCTTGCACTCATTTGCTTTGTGACCATGCTAATTGCAATTGAAGCATTTACCATTGAATTTTGCTTTTCCATTGCTCCAACATTTGTTTAATGTATGACCTAACTTTCCACAGTGATTACAAGTGGGTTTTCGATTCCTTTGTTCACCTTGTTTGGAGGATTCACCTTCTTCTTTGTATCCAAGACCAGCTTTACCTTTATGTCTATAAAGATTTTCCTCATTTTGTTGATTTAATTGATTCATATCTGCTTGGGATTTCATCATTCTTTCATTGACTTTCCTTTCAGAGATTAGATCATTTTCCAAGCTTTCATTGATTTGTCTCTCAGTTCTTAAATCATTATGTAGACTTTCATTTTGTACTCTGAGAATCCTGATTTCTTCATTTGCATTAGAGAGTTGGTCTATAAGGTCTTCATGCTGATGAGATAGATTATGGCTTTTATCTTCCAGTTCTTCTTGTGCTTTGTTTCTTTGTTCCAAAACTTCGCATAGCTTAATTGACTGTATTTTTTTCTCTCTTTTAAGCTTTCTTACCTCTTCTTGCAGAGATCCATTCTTTTCTAGAAGTTCTTTGATTGCCTTGTTAGCTTCTTCTGAACTACTTGATGGTAACAAATCTTCAATCTTTTCTTCAACATAGTGATGGTCATTCATTTGTCTTGCAAGTTCCTTTCTTCTTTTTAGGGATTGAAAAAGATGCTCCTTTGCTTCTTTGAGTTGAACCATGGCCATTTCTAGATCTAACTTTTCATTTTCAATAACTTTCTCCAGTCTGAATATCTCCATAACTTAGATCTTTGCTCAAGCTGTCAAACTTTCTCCTGAGAACCAAAAGGCTCTGATACCAATTTTTGGAAATATTCAAGATATATAGGTTACTGAGAGGGGAGGGGTGAATCAGTAACAATAAAAATTTTAAGTCAATCATACACAACATTTACTCATCTATCCTGCTGCATAAAAAACTATTAAACATTTAAACCATATATGCATAGAGATTTGGTTACCCAGAAACGTTCCAAAACTAGAAAGTAAAATTGGGGTGGGAATGATACCCACAAAGCTTCGTTACTACAGTACGAATTTGGCCGGTTAAGGCTTACAATGATCACTTCTTATGATCTACCCTATTAGGAGCATAGAGGATTGCTAGATCCACCTGGTTAGAGGATTTACAAACATACTTTACAAGTATGCACTCTGTTAGGAGATTTGAATAAAGACGGTTAAGTCTACCCTATTAAAGGATTTACAAAAATGATTCACCTGTTAGGATGAACCAACAGATCAACTTACAACTTGACTAAGTTCTTTATTGTAGATCACCTTCTGTGATTGATGAAATCATTTCCGCTCCTAGTAGACCTTGCTGAGTATTCTTTTCTCTTCATGAATTTGCATATCATATCTTATGTCCCTCCTTTTTTGCAATATTCTATCTCTTGTGTATTCTTGAATGTGTCAATTGTATATCTCTTTTGAATGATATAATACATTATATATATATACCATTCCAATAATTATTCATGCAAGGTCAACCAAAAACAAGTAAACAAAATATAACTGAGTCGGCCAAATAGTAAAATAAACTTTGGTTCTTCAGACAGACTTGATGACCTTTTGATACGCAGAATCCACTACGTTACTTAGCATCGTCATGCACTCGGTAGAGGTAGGGGCTCGGTTCATACTAGTCATACAACGTTGCCTAGAACTCGGTAACCATTGGTGACTCGGTAGATATAGTGTCACTCGGTAGAAACTAACTTTTTCGTTAACCTCCTGAGCTCGATTATCACTAAGTGCTTCCTCACTCGGTTAATACTGAGTGCATCTTTACTCAGTTGACACTAAGTGCAACTTCACTCAGTTAATACTAAGTGCATCTTTACTCGGTTGACACTAAGTGCAACTTCACTTGGTTAATACTAAGTGCATCTTTACTCGGTTGACACTAAGTGCAACTTCACTCAGTTAATACTGAGTGCATCTTTACTTGGTTGACAATAAGTGCAACTTCACTTGGTTTGAACTGTGTTGTCATCATTCAGTCTGCACTGTATTACTCGATGCTCGGTTAGAACTGTGTTTCCATTATTCGATCTGCACTGTATTACTCAATGCTCAGTTAGAACTGTGAGATGAGTGTTGTCACTAATGGAAAATAAATTTATACCAATAGGTCATGTATTTTTTCCATTAGAGCCTAGAAAATCTAAGATGTTAAGAGCAGATGCAATTGCATCATTAGATGGATACCTAGAAGAAGAGTCACTATGAGGTGGCATGGTAAAGTAGTAACATGGGATATACTTTCTTCCACTAGATTGTTGACAAGGAGCTTAAGAATATAGTGTACAAGAATGATACTCACAGAAACTACAACTACAACATTGACCATTATGAAGAGGATCAATGCTACAAATAGAAACATCCATAGGAACTCTAACAATCATACAAGGTGCATTGCCCAATGTTGAATTAACTCTTGCAAGTGGGCAACTTCAAGAGCCACTTTGTTAGCTTGTACTTGAATCTATAAGATCACATTATTACATATGTAATATATAGCATTTATTAAAACATTAACATCAAGATAACTATAAGAAAATAACTCAACATATATGGGTAAAAGTACAAAGTAGTGACACCTTTTAGGCCAACTTATCAAAACAACTGAATTTGAGTATTTCTATCTAAAACTCAATTTTATTCAAACATATGATCTTGATAAATTTATTCTAGCTAAGTTATATATGTTCTCACACTTTTCCAATTGGAAATGTCTAGTAAATGCATGTTCTATACTAGTTAGTATCCAATTACCAAAGAAATAAAATTATTTCAGAAAACTAGCATTTCAATAACTCTAAATATTTTTTATTATGTTTTCTTAATAAAACATAAACACCATTTTATAGATCTCAAAGTTAATAATATTCAAATCTAGATTTCATAGTGTTCTAATTAGATATACTATATTGTAATCAAAAAATTCTAGAAGTATGCATTTTAACACTCGAGAAAGTGTCAATTCTGAGATAGCAAAAAATATAAAATAAGATCATTTAAAAAAAAAAAAATTATATGAAATTCTAGAGGAGAGTGAGTCCTCTTTTAGAATCTATAAGTTTTCTTTTGGTTCGAATAGATTTATTTTGAAAAATGTAGTGGGAGATGAAAATTATTGATTTGAATAAGTTGAAATTTGAATTGTTATAAAAGAGAAAATAGAGGTCTAAAGATTTTTTATTTTTTTGGTTGTTCAAGCTACATATGTTATCTATAACATAATATGAGATCAAAGGGAAATAAGTTTATTTCAATCTAGTTTTCTGGTGGGAACCACACCCCTAATTTCCAACATTTTTCAGCAACTAAAATGTTATCTTTAAAAAATACGAAAATATATCATTTATTATTCCAAATAATTATTAAAAATTAAAATCTTAAACTTCATCTAGTTCTACACATTTCATTAGTTTACTTCATTTTCAAATTCTAAATAATAATACCTTTTTTATTCATTGAAGCGGAATAGTTATCATTTTTTTAGCCTTTTCCTTTGTAAAAGGGTGACCAAGGTTTGTGTTTTTACCCATATGTCCTATATGATGAATAAAACTTCCATCCTAAAATCACACCATATGAACCCATAAAGAAATTCAAAAATCTCCTAATGATATCAAGTGGTAGGACAATGGCTCCAATTAGAAGGGTAAGAAGAAGTGATGAATCCATACCCACAATAGTTGGTCTCTCCAATGGTACTAGAAGAGATGTATAAATGACTCAAAGTGTTCATGAGAAAGGAAAGGTTTGGAACCCCTAGGTGTTGGAGATGAGAGCCCAAGAGTAAGCCCTAAAAAAGAGTACACGAGGAATTGTTTTTTTTAGCTTCTTCTTGATATAAGACTAGAAAGTAAGAAACTTCCTTTTCCATGTGTACTAAGAAGACTATAGTACCACTACCTATTTAATATAAGAATCATAGGAAAATGAGGAAAAGATAATGATAATATAACCTAGGTTTGTAATTGGAAACTTGTATGAGGAAATCATTGACAACCTTTCCACGATGGCTTAGTGTTGGAAATATAGATGAAGTAACTAAGAGGGGAGGGGTGAATTAGTTACCACAAAAATAAAATGACAGATCCTTGAGATGTCTTAATATTTAATTACTATTGATACTTAGTAGCCACATAGATAAATGTTGAAACCTTTTAGATGTGATGTTAACTTATTAAGCATTCAAAGTGATTAACATTTATGAATAAAAGAAATAACATGAACACAAGTGACACCAGATTTAACGTGGAAACCCAATATGGAAAAAACCACCAAGTAACTAGTCACTAATCTTTCACTCTTCTAAAGTGAGCCCTATTAGGATCCAACCTTGTTAAAGGTTACAAATACACACTGTTAGGTGTGACCTTATTAGAGGATTTAATCACCCTATTAGGAGTGGCCTGGTTAGTGGTCTTTAGAACACTTCAACTGAACTATCACCTTGTTAGAGGATTTAAAAATGGCTGTTAAACCAACTCTGTAAAGAGATTCTGGATTCACTGTTACAATAATTAGAAAGCAACAATGAAGTGACCTAAATGATATGCAACTTACCTTTTGCTGATTATAGATATCTGGTATGCTTTACTGGATCCTTACTGATCGAATACAACTTTACAGCTCCTCCAGGATATCTAATCCTTCATCAAAATTCGCTCAATATTCGCTTATTCCATCCTCATCGATATATTCAATCTCACGCTTGAATTCACAACTTGAACATCTATATATACCTTTCACATTATAAAGTTAGCTCAAATATAAGTTACAACAACTGAAAAAAAATCATTACATCAGTCGGCTACATTTATTACATGAAACAATTGAACTATCAAAACAATAAAATCCTTCGCTAGCTAACCTAGTTTGGTAGCCACTACTCCAAAATGGTTTTCTAATGTTAACCAAGTGAAGCTTGGTAAACATTGCAAACCCTGCAAAAGTCCTTTGGAGATCGAGTGAACTCAGTTAGTACTGACCTTCCTTTGTTGACCTTGTGAGCTCAGTAGAAGCTAACTTTCTGCCACATTTTCTTTGATGATCGAGTGATCTCGATAGATATTAAATTTTCTTCATTAACTTTGGGAGCTCGATTAACACTAACTTTTTGCGACAAAATCTTTTGATGCTCGAGTGAGCTCAGTAGACATTAACTTTTCTTCGTTAACCTTGGGAGCTCGGTTAACACTAACTTTCTGCTACACAATCCTTTGATGCCTGAGTGAGCTCGGTAAGAATTGACTTTACTGTGTAATGTTCTTGAATGTTCAGTAGACACTGTAAATTGCTTTGTTGATCATCTGAGCTTGGTAGACTCTATCTGATGATTGATATGACATTTGTGTAACATCAAAGACAATACACAATTAACAATTGTATCCAACAATCTCCCTCTTTGGCATTGATGGCAACGTTACATGTCATAGTAGAATGAAATTTGAAAACAAGTCTTTTTCTGTCAGAACAACTTTCTCTATTAGATAGAAAACTCTCCCTCTTTCAGTAATCTCCCTCTGTGAAGGATTTACATAGCAAACTCTTCCTCTCAAACAAATTTCAGAAAGATATGACAGTAAAACTCTCCCTCTTTGACAACACATGCCAAAGACAACACAACTCAAATGAATTTTAATGTACCTTTAGTACTGATTCATATGCAATTTTTTTTTATTATGCTGCATCAATTGATAGATCTTCAACTTGGTATGCATTGATGCATCACTAAAACTTCATTTTAGTGAACTTCAGATAGGGGAGTGACCCCTAACTTACCTCTTAGATACAAGAATGCATCCTTAGGTAATGGCGTTGTGAATATGTCAGCAATTTGTTCCTTTGTATGAACATATTCCAGTCTAATCTCCTTATCTTGTACCAATTCTCTGACAAAATGATATTTTATTGCAATGTGCTTGGTTTTGGAATGCATCACTAGATTCTTAGATATGTTGATTGCACTTGTATTATCATAGAACATAACAACTGGTTCTTTAATTTCCACCTTCATGCCTTCCAACAACTGTTTAAACCAAACAATATTAGAATAGTTTATTGCTGCAGCAACATACTCTACCTTTGCTGTAGATTGGGATGTACAATTCTGTATTTTTACTTGTCCAAGAAACCAACCTCTTTCCAAGAAAGAATGCTCCTCCACTTGTACTTTTCCTGTGATCAAGGTTTCCTACCCAATCAACATCGGTAAACACTTTCAAATCCATATTACCTCCAAATTTGTACCATAAACCATAATCTTCAGTTCCTTTCAAATATCTCATTATTCTTTTGATTGCCATCATGTGATTTTCTCTTGGTTTTGCTGAAAATCTTGCTACAATACCAACTGCAAGGGCAATATCTAGCATAGTATGAACTACATACTATAACTTTCTAATCATAGATCTATACAATGTTTGATCTACTTCTTTTGATTCATCTTCCTTGGTAAGTTTTAACCCAGTACACATAGGAGTCCCAACTAGTTTATAGTCTTCCATAGCAAACTTTTTCAGTATCTCCTTGATGTATTTTGATTGAGTGATGTAGATACCATTTTTATTCTACTGAATTTGAAGACCAACAAAGAATTTGATCTCACCAAACATAGACATTTCAAATTCCTTGTTCATTTGCTCTGAAAATTATTTGCAAAGATCATCATTCCTTGTGAAAAAAAATATCATCTACAAATATTTCTTCCAAGACAATCTTATTATCTGGTCCTTCCTTTATATACAAGCTACTGTTATCATTAGTTCTTTGAAAACTAATCTAAATAAGATAGTTATGAAATCTTTCATACCATGCTCTAGGGGCTTATTTCAAACCATACAATGCCTTGTGTAATTTTTAGACCATGTTCTTCTTATCTGGATCAACAAAACCTTCAGATTCTTCAATGTAAACCTCTTCATCGAGTATACCATTGAGGAATGTTGACTTGACATCCATCTGATAAACATTGAATCCTTTGTGAGTAGCATATGCAAGTAAGGTTCTGACTCCTTCCAATCTTGCAACAAGAGCAAAAGTTTCTCCATAGTCTATTCCTTCTTCTTGAGCATATCCTTTGCATACTAGTCTAGCTTTGTTTCTTGATACCTTACCATCTTCAGTCAACTTGTTTCTAAAAACCCACTTAGTTCCAATCACATTTTTATCTTTAGGCCTGGGTACAAGAGTCCATGTTTTGTTTTTCTCTATCTGCTCTATCTCTTCATTCATAGCTTTAATCCAACTATCATTTCCCAATGCATCTTTGATATTTCTAGGTTCAAAACTAGCAAGTAAACAAGTACCTTTCAACTTACTTCTTGTCATGGTTCTTTCAGATTTGTCTCCAATGATCTGATCTGCTAAATGATGTCTTCTAACATATTTTGCTAATATAGCGTCCATGCCTTTTGAATGAATTTCATTGTTATCCTCTTGCACTTCAACTTTAGGTTCTAGCTATTGTGGCTCAGTAGATATTGGCTTGGATCCTTCAGACTTGGTAGAAACTTACTCGGTAGCATTTGAATGTAACTCGGGTTGTTGTAGCTCAAGTTGAACTTCCTGTAACTTGGTTACTGATGACTTGGGAGTAGAAGATTCCTGATTGATTCGTACTTTGTCAGGTTCAATGAAAACAAACCTTCTATAATCTTCTGGTTCCCCTTAGCTTTCTTCTTCAGTCATTTCTACAAACTCATCATCTTTCACATGTGCAAATTTCTATGACTTTGTAAGTAGACAAGTTCAAACATCTTTATGCTTTACTTTTGCAAGAGTACCCCAAAAATATTCCTTCATCACTTTTCACATCAAATTTGTCTTTTCTAGATTCTTTCAAAATGTAACATTTACTTCCAAATACTTTTAGATAACTTACATTAGCTTTATAGCCATACCATAGCTCATACAGAGTTTTGAATGAGTCTTTTTTTAGCTGTACTCGATTCAAGGTATGAACTGCAGTTCTGATAGCTTCCTTCCAATATTTGATAGCAATGCTCTTTTCAATCATTAAGGTTCTTGCACAATCCATTATAGATCTGTTCCTCCTTTCAGCTATTCCATTTTGCTTAGGAGTTCTAGGGGCTGATACCTATCTTTTGATTCCTCTTTCAATGCCAAAGTTATTGAACTCATGTGAAATGAATTCTCCACCTCTGTCTGACCTCAAGCATTTCAATCTTTTCCCTATTTACTTTTCTACTCTAGCCAAATACCATTTGAATTTCTCAAATGCTTCTGATTTGTTCCTTAGATACATAGCAGTCATCACTCTTGAGTAATCATCAACAAAAAGAATGAAGAGCTTTTCTCCAGTATAGCTTTCAATTCCAACAGGTCCACATAAATTAGTCTGCACAATTTCTAATATATCTTCAGACTGATAGTTTTAACTTTTTAAACTAGTCTTTCCCATTTTACCAATCTGACAATTCTTGCATCGACCGACCTCAGGTTTCTTTATGTTAGGAATGCCTCTTACTTTTTTGAATTTACTGATCTTTATTAAGTTGTCAAAGTTTACATGACACAACCTCCTATTCCATAACCAACTTTTTTCAATTTGAGCAATAAAACATGAACATTCACCTAGTTCAAGATAGAACAAGTTACCTTTAGTTTGAGTGCCTAATCCAATCAGCTTTCTTTGGTTATTCAATAGTCTTGCTTTTCCATGCATGAATTCTACCTTGAATCCAATATTGAGTAACTGTGCCACGCTTAACAAATTATGTTTGAGACCTTCAACCCAATAGGCATTATCACATATAAGTTCTTTGGTTAGAGAGATTCTTCCTCTTCCTTTTATGTAGCGAGGTTCATTATTGCCAAACCTTACACTACCACCATCATAGTATTCAAAATGTTCAAAATTAGTTTTATCACTGGTCATATGATGAGAGCAACCACTATCTATAATCCATGTATCATTTATACTTACATGAGAAATAAGTGCCATCTTATCTTCCTCATCACTATAAGAATCATCTTTCATAGCAATGTAGACAATTTCATCTTCTTCTTCATCATTAGAATCATCAGAATCTTTAGCCATAAAACATGTTTTCTTACCTTTATCCTTGAATGATTTGAAGTCTTTCTTGCCATTGTAATTGTAACCTTTCTTCTCATCTTTTTTCTGCTTGTTTGGGCACCTAGCAGCAATATGACCAACTTCTTCACATTAAAAATAGATTAGAGGAACTTTAGCTTTATATTTTCCTCTACCTCTAGAATATTTCCTTGCTAGTAGAGCTTCAATCACCTCAAGATCACTATCTGAACTTTGGTCTAATTTATCTTCACTTTTTGACTGAGATTCCTTTTTCTTTTTTCTTTTCTCCTTGAGTGAAAGCTTAGCTTCAAATGCTAATTCAATGTTCTTGGAAGATGGAACATAGTTGTCCAAGTTGTCTAGTTCAAATGTAGTTAATCTTCCAACTATGGCCTCTAGATTTATTTTATGATTTGCTTCACATCTTCTTTCTTGAATTGCAAAGACTTTAATTGCATAAATGGGTAGTAATGTTCTGAGAACTTTGCTTATAACTGTCTCCTCCTTGATATCTCCTCCAGATGCTTTGATTGCATTAACACATGCTTTGACTTTTTCAACATATTTGGCAATGTTTTCATTCTCTCTCATTTTCATTTGATTAAACTATCCTCTCAGACTTTCTCCTTTGGCTCTTCTTACGTTATCATCTCCTCCATGAATTTCTTTCAGCTTTTCCCACATTTCAAAGGCAGATTTGTAGTCCTTGATGTCATTAAATTCTTCATAACTCGGAGCAGATGCTATATCTATTATCATAATGTTTTGGGTCTTCTTTTCAAAAATATCATTGACAAATAGTGTACCAGCTGGTTCGACATATTTTTCATCAAGGTATTTTAGTCCTATATCTCTAATAGAAGCTAGATGAAGTCTCATCAATCCTTGTCATGCTGAGAAGTTGTCCCTGTTAAGTTTTGGAATTTCCCTCTTATAAGACATCTTGATCTTTGGCTTAGATCCTTGAAATCTTATCCTATAAGCACCAAAAGCTCTTATACGAATTGTTGGAAATATAGATGCAGTAACTCAAATATGAGTTACAAAAACTGAAAAAAATCATTACATCAGTCGGCTACATTTATTGCACAAAACAATTGAAATATCAAAACAATAAAATCCTTTGCTAGCTGACCCAGTTCGGTAACCACCACTCTAGAATGGTTTTCTAGTGTTAACCAAGTAAAGCTTGGTAAACACTGCAAACCATGCAAAAATCCTTTGGAGACTGAGCGAACTCAGTTAGTACTGAACTTCCTTTGCTGACCTTGTTAGTTCGGTAGAAGCTAACTTTTTGCCACAACTCCTTTGATGCCCGAGTGAGCTCAGTAGACATTAAATTTTATTCGTTAACCTTGGGAGCTTGGTTAACACTAACTTTCTGCTACACAATCCTTTGATGCCCGAGTGAGCTCGGTAAGAACATACTTTATTGTGTAATGTTCAGGAACACTCGGTAGACAATGTAAATTGCTTTGTTGATCATCTGAGCTTGGTAGACTCTGTCTGATGACTATCAAAGTTAATACACAATTAACAATTATATCCAACACTTAGAGACATAATAAATACTAATTTTATGTGATCACTTGATTGAAATTTTTTTGGTCCTCATGGTTAAGATGAAACTTGGTTTTTGAATCTTCCCAGGTGCAAAGGCTCATGGTTACCCAAAAGAAAAGGCTGTGAAGAGTAAGAATACCACACTTGTGGAAGTGAAGAGAAAATACTCTAGTGGCCTAATCTAGAGGAAGCCCTTATAATTGAATGAGAGGTGTACACCAAATATTATGTTAATTAATGAACAGGAAATCATGAAATCCTACCCTATATGAGAGAAGTCTTGACTTAACAACATATGAGGTGTCCCAAATTCTTTTGGAAACAAAGTGCATTGAATTTGAACAACATCTTTCATGACTGAGAGGTCTGGAAATTGATTCCCTTCTATCCCTGTCTAAATTAACAAGACATCCTAATGAAATACAATGTTAGAGGAAGATCTTCTTGGATTAATTTATAGAGATGACCCTTATCAACCATTGCTACATAAGGCCAATCCTTGATTTTGGATTGAAAGAAGGCCAAGACCTCAAGACTCTATGAGAAGGAAACATTAATCCCATGCAACTATATAAAATACCTAATGTTCTTCTCTTGTAGCTAAAATGAAATCGCATAATATTTTTTCTAGATTCTTATCATAAGAGGCTTTAGAAGGATCCCAAGAAAGAGTTTAATAAACACGAGTAAGAAAGATAACCTTGAGAAAAATTAAAATTTACCCACCAAATAGTGGGGCTTAGTAATCTAGTATGCGAATTTTTTTCAATCTTGGTTAACATGATATTCTAGATGTTGATAATCGAATCCTAAAATGAAAAAGGGATAGTCATAAAATAGAAGACAAGAACATGCCAATTCCATTTCCAATAATATTAAATGTTAGAGTAAAGGGTTAATTTTATTTCATTTATTAAATTACCTTTACTCCCTTCTTAAGATTCTCCTTTATGCACTTGTATTTTCATTTAATAATTAATTAGTAATTATTAAATTTCATTTACCTATTAGGGTTCCCCTTTTAGGTTTTATGATCTCCTTATATAAGGATTGATCAATTGTAATTTCCATTCACCTTTTTAGTTTGATAATATAATTTTTCATATTTTCAGACCAAAACCCTTGCCTCTTCCTTATCTTTTCTTCTCTATGATAGGTTCTTGCATGCATGTATTCTTCACATTTTGTGGATTTGTATTGCTCAAATCCTTCATGGTATTAGAGCCTAACCTGTTGTAGCTTGTTCTTATTTGGAGAAAAGATAATCCAATGAGGGTTTGACATAATTGATCTATTTTTTTTTGTTATTTTTTTGTCCAAATTGCTACCTATTTTTTTGTTCAAAGTCAGATGATGCTTTCATTCTTCTAGAGGGCATAACTTGCTTGCTTTAGCACCTTTAATCCAAAAAACGTGTCAGAAAGCTATTCTCAAGAAATACCCAGATTATCTATTATTTTCATCAGTGTTTTTCAAAGGTACATGTCATTATAAAACTAAATCCTTTTTTCTATTTCTTGTATATACATTCCTTCTAGTAGCTGAGGTTCAATTTTTTGCATTGTGGGTGGTGCTTTGTATTATTATTTTTGTTATTTACATTAGTAAACCATAATATTTTCAAAAACTATCCAACACCTTCTAAAATGATAACTATGACCTCTTCTTATCTAGAACTTTGACCTCTCATAACTATCACACATTGAAGTTCCTGATGACACAACTTCTCTGGTCAAAAGGGTTGCGGTCTAGTTTAGTTACATTGTAGCTAATTTCATATAGGCCTTTTCAGGTCATGTAGTACAAGAATGAGATGGATGAGGCAATGGAGTTGATTTTTTTATAGGTATTCAATAGTCTATAGTTTCATCTTGATGGGTGCAATACTGCTCTAGCTATGTGAACTAGACAACTTGTTTGGTATAGTATATGAGTTCAGGGCACTTTAGATTGAGGTAGAGCTTACCTTTCTTGTACTAGATCCTTTTCCTTCCATTGAGGACTTCTTGATAAAGTTCAAACAATAGAGATCTTTATTGTAGGGTTGTGGGAAAATCAAGACTAACACTCAGTCCATTAAATGATTATTTCTAAGCTTCATAAAAAATTTGAGATTTTTTCTTTTACACTCCATTCCACCATGGATGCTTTGGGTCCTAGATTTACTATGACATCCTTTGAGGTTTGTAATGATGATTTAACTCAAGAGAAAGATAATCTCTCTCAGTTAGATTCTTTCAGAGGCTCATAGACTCATGCATTGATAGTTGAGACATCTTCTAGAAAGAAGAGGAAGAAACAAAAGTAACATCCTACCAAATCTAAGATTGATTCTATCCCTCACATCACATCAGGAACACCTATTAGGATTAACCTCAAACAAAAATAATAGTTACATGCAAATATAACCAATATCATAAAATAATAGATCACACAAAATAGAACACAAGATACTGAGATTTAATTTGGTTCACCCAATCCCTAAGCTACGTTCACTAACAACAAGTCCAATATTATTATTATCTAGTGATTAAAATCCAAAATCCCTTACAACTCAATACCACCACTAGAAGCCATAAATATCACCATTACATTATGAAATCCCTAACCCTAAGCCTTTTTATACAAGTGTTTTTTCTTACAAAATTAGGTCTAGAATAAGTCATCCAATGGAAAAATAACAATCAATGCCTTTTATAATATAAGGTCATTTTTTCTTTGAGGGTGCTACCCTTGAAAAACCCCGTAGGGGCGCTGCCCCTTGACCTTTTCTTGGAGGAGTTGTCCCCCAAACCCTTGTAGAAATAATATGAGAGAAAACCACATTGAATAAACCTTCAAGTCTGATTAAGCTCCACATCACAACACCACCTCCTCCTAAGTGGGATAAACCAAGTCTAGATAGACTAAATTGTTCTTATTGTTATAAGCTTGATTATGATGAGTCACATTTCTATGAGAAGAAGTTATATGTCTATACCAAATAGGTTTCAAATTTAACATCTCTCCTTCATAAGAGCAATAGGGTGAAAGCATGGATCTATGTCACCTTTGGGGCTAACTTTAACATTTAGGCAGGACCAAATCTAGCTAGACTACTTTTGCAAGGACTAAATCTAGTCAAAATCATGTGGTGCTAACTAGACACTAAGTGGGTGTATACATTTGTAGGGATTCAATTAGATTAGGTCCAGTCGGATGCAATCTGACCGGAGTGATGAAAATTATATAAACCACAAAAAGACAAATCCACCAATCATTTTCATCATAGGAGCTTCTTGGAATTGCAAAGTAGAAGAGCTATAGGAGACTTTTAGTTGAATCAAGCATGTTAGCAATTCCCCCTAATTGTTTAATATTTTTTAAGTTTTATTTTATGTTTTCTTAGGTAGAAATATGGTTTTTAATGTGTATTTTTAATGTATATTATTTTAAAGAGTTTAATTTTTCTATATTATTATACATTTATTTTTTTAATTAATCTAATATTAGATAAAGTTTAGAAAAAGTATTAAAATTTAGTAAAACTTAGAAATTATTAGAGAAATTAAATTAAATGCAAAATATTATTTATAGAAAATTATGTAGAAAATTAGATAGAAAATTTAGAAAAGATTATAATAGGTAGACAATTTTGAAACTTCATAAAATATTAAAAAATTTAGAAAATACTAGAACAATTAGAAACTTTTGAAACTTTAGAAATAAATAGAAAAAAAAATATTAAATATAGAAAATTAGTTAGATGTAAATTAGATAATTTAAATATTTTTATTACAAATCATTAGAAACTTTTCTAAAGGTAAATGTTTAGAAATAACTGTAAACTAGAAACTAAAACCATCAAATTGAACTCAATCAGACTTTACCTCTTACGATGATGTTAGTGAACAGATTATCCTTTGAAGAATAAAACACAATTTAACTCTAAATGCCTAGATAGGCAGATTGAATCAGCACTAGTAGTTGGATAGGTTATCATTGAATTGATAACCTTCCTTTGAATTTTATCAAGTACAACTCCTCATGTAAGATATACAATGAATCAACTAGACTACAACTGGTAATGCTTTTAACATGAAAGGAAGAAAGGTTTACAAACATCTATACGTAAATATGAAATAGATGTGAAAAACTAAGCAATTGAAAGGAAACAAACAAAAAATAATACAAAGTTCATTTTCCTAAAAACTACATTACAAAGTGAACAAAATCAAAAAAATAATTTCCATCCTCCTGAGAAAATGAAGAACCAAAGCTTCAAAGATATCTTGATATAAAAATGTATTCAGAAAATAGCAACATCAAACACACTTAAAGAAAACTAAAAGTTACACAAAGATAATAATCAATGGAAAGAAAACTGCCCAAACTCAAAATTTTAGTTTGTAGTTATCTTTCAAATCTCCCTTCTCTAAGATGTAAAAACCTATAGACATCTTATTACACACTACATCAAAATTACCATCTAGAAGAAAATGAAATTCCCCTCCCTTACATTACATTTCGAAATCAAAATCTCCTCTTTAAAACTAAAATAAAGAATAGAAAAATAAAACTTTGCTGTTTTGCAACATCACAGTCTGCTCTCTCTCTCTCTCTTAGGAGAAATGGAAAAATCTGGAAAAATTCTCTCATCCTACTATAGCACAAAGTTTTCCCTCTAGAAAGAAAGTCAAACCCCTTCTCTATTCACCCTTCCATCATAAATAATCATGACAAAATACTTATTTAGTTTTATAACTAAACCTTGAGACCATTTATCTCATGCTTATCTATCTTTTGATTTTCATGATATCTCTCTTCCTTATGAGTTTTGCTTTATTATAGCATGTCTCTAGATTAAAATATTTAGACATAGCTTTATGACAAAGCGAGACATCAGTTATAATTATCCGCAACTTGGTGGTATACAAGGAATGTACTCTATTTTTAATGAGTCAATGAATATCATTAATCTTTGATTGTTATCTTTATTTTAATAATGGTCCCATTATTCTTGGAGGATTGAGAATGGAGTGAAAAAAAAAAACCATAAAATAATAATCTTTTTACCTCAGATATTCTTGCGAGCCCATATATCTTTTAATTCTCCTTTGCCCCGCGACTATGGTGATGAGTTCCAACATATTGAACATGACAGAGTTTGATTTCATTTTTTGTATTTCTGATTCCACAAGCAGTGTGGAGGTATCCTCTATACCTTGGTTTTGTTCAATTGATCTTGTGCCAATATTTAAAAAAAGATAACCGACACTGCTGTAAGAGAAAATGAATGGGATGGAACAAGATTCTTCTCCTACAAATCAACTTTGATGGCCTTCCACCTTGGCTCATGACAACGATATCATCTTTTATCAAAACACTTGTAACATTTCTATGTGCTCAAGTCATTAGAATGACCACTGGGAGTTGATGAATTTCTCACAATTATGTGGGTTCTTATCGTGTCAACCTATTTCTCCTCTCAAGAAAACTTGAACTTGCACACCAGCCTTATATATTCTCTCATCATGGAAACAATTGGCGTGGAACCGTAGACAAAAAAAAAGCATGGAGAATCTTTCATTGGCATTCTATGCGCATTATAGAAAGCACAAGATATTATGTTTGATGTGAGTTCTTGTTGATAATTTGGTTAGAGACTTAGCACATATTCGTCATTCTTTAACGTAGATCCCATTCTTTAAAAATCCACCCAAACCTTCAATTTCAGATTCAATTTTGTTGGCCGCCCTTCTCTATTACAATAGTATCGCACGTTCAAGTGCTTTCAATGACACATGCACTTGGACTGTGTTCTTTATCTCCAAGCATGGATAACCTTTGGTATTTTCAAAACTTTCTCTGTGGTTTCAATGTCTTGCAGGCTCTTCCTATTTCTTTCACCTTTGGTCAACACGAAATGAGGCTCGGGGCAAAGATGAATAGTAGACATTCATGTAGATTACCATAGTGAGGCCAAGGAGTAATGGGCTCCTTTCATCCATGCTACAACACTCAATCTGAGCATTTCGTTCTTTAATACTGAAGTCTTTCTTTGATTATATTTCCATCTTTATGTGAGATGACCAGCTCATGGCTTTCCATTTGGAAGAATTCAAACTAATGCATCATCTATATGAAGTGTTAGAATTTGGCAGTGAAAAGATGGACAATTCAGCATTACCTGTACAGAAAGATGAAGACTTTCTTGAAATTATATCAAACATGTCACGGCTACGACATTCAAACATCACTGAATTTATGGGTTATTGCACAGAACATGGCTAGTGTCTCCATTAATGATGCTTAAAATTGATATATCCTTCTTGAACTCAAATTCCCAATGTATTATTGGATCGGGCTCTATATTGTACCACCCTCTATGACTAATGATCACTGTCTCTTTTTAAATTGACTTTCAAATGACTCTTTAGTTGTATGAGAATTCGAGGCCCACAGTCTTCTTTTCTTTTATATTACTTATTCCAACCTATGTCTGTGGTGACTTTTTCTACCCATTTTACCAAAGCTGATAGAGTTCATGACCATTCTAAGGTACTCAATCAGTTTCTGAACTCTTTATGCATATTCCCTTGCTTGCAAGTTCATGCCTTTACTGTTGAGAACTTGACTTCATATATACATATACCTTTTAGGTTTAATACCATCACACATGATTTTTCAATGTCATTCATATTCTTGATCTTTAGATGAATGATAGGCCATATGAGTGTCAAGGAATTTCAAGTTTTGAACTTGACATTTTAGATCTAAATCCAAGCATTACATTTGTACAAATCTCACTGCCCATTATTCATATATATTTCAAGAGTCTAAACTAATGGATTCCTTATATTTGTAGAAACTTTTCAAATTTATTGAGGATTGATTATTTTGATATACTTAGCTTGCTTTGAATCTTCACAATCTTGATCTGCACTCCTACACCTCTTTTGAAACCATTGAACTAATAGGGTTTGAACCTGAATTATGAACAAAGATAGGATCTTTAACTTTTCAAACCAACAAATCTGCATTTGAACCACTTTGAACCAGCGAACCACTTTGAATTGCTTTGAAACTTACTTCAAAGTAGTTCAAAACTGCACACCAAAAGTTTAAAAACTATGTCCATATTGGGTACCAATAGGGGCTCTAATTGTGGGATTGATTTTGACTGCAAAAATAAAGAACTCCGGCAATCTTTGGCAAAAGACAAGTGCCTTATCCATTGCGGGAATAGAGTCACCAAAAAGAGAAAACTAGGAGCTGCTTGTAGAGAGGGCGGAAGGGAGCAAGGCAAAGCCAACTAACCAAAACACCTAAACTACCAGCAAGCCTGAAGCTTGCACCTTATTCAAACAAACATTACACACACCAAAACTATAGTTACACAATATATAAATAGGTAGGAAGAAAAACCTACCACAAAAGCCAAAGAAAGAAAAAGAATAATGTGAATCCATTTACTGACTAGGAGAAGTAGAAACCTTTCCACATCAACAAACCATGTCTTAATAAAGTAGCTCCATACCATTGCTTAATGGTGACTTCTTAATGTTGAAACTCAAATTCAAAGCGCACATGCATATGTTGATCCAACACTCTTTTTCAAATAGTCATAATTCATCATAGCATTCTTTCCCTCTTAAGCATTGATCTTTAATATCCATAAGGTGAGATTCCATTTCAAACTAAAAAAAAAAATTGCAAAAACCTCACCAATAGACAATGCACAATACTCGAAAATGTTGTCATCAAGATTTAATTCTTGCACATGGTCCTTAATGTCATGGTCAACTTGCAGCCATAGAGACACCTCATCCAACATGGGATCAACCCTTGAGTATCTATTTTATTCATCTCTTTCAAGAACCAAACTATCATTAAACATGCCACACATTCTATCTTTTTCCTTTTCCAAAGTCCCGTCACATGTTTCAACATTACTCCCACAATCCAAATCAACAAAGCCACAGATAGAATAATGGAAAGAAAAATTATCAGTGAATGCTTCATTCTCGATCTGATTTAAATGAATACCTGAGTCATCATTAAAGAAATGATGCAGCTTGAGTGATGATAGGAATGTGTCTATAATTTCATTTTCCTTAAGAAGAAAATCAACATGAGGAGTCTAATCCAAAGGCATCTTTACCTCATCTCTTTGAAGAATTAGATTATCATCAAATGAGCTACCTTGAGAGAGGTCTTTTGGCTAAAGAGATAATAAGAACTCGCTTATGATTCCTTCTTCTTGATCAAGGAATGTGCCTCTCCATGTTTCAGTTGGGCTATCTTCAAGCTAAGTGATAACTTTAGCAACTCTTTGTATAGGCCAACTCTTGTTGAAATTTAATTTTCCTTTTTTTGAAAATCCACATTGCAAGAAGGCATAGTTCATATCTGATTCTAAAAAAAAGGATTTCAGCATAGGATCACCTTTAGTCAACTCATTTTCATCATCAAACATAAATATTTCAAAACTAGTAGAGTGAGTAAATGATATCCGCATAAAGATCTTTAATCCACCTTTCTCATACAATGTATGAGGCCTAGTTTCTAACTCATCAATTAGCATATTATGACCAACGTTAGGATCATCAAAATAGGTATCTACATCCTTAGTTGCAAAAATCAAAGGTATCAAACTAAAACTATGTTTTACCTCAGCCACACTTATATATTTTCATCATGTATCTTTGCAATCTCTTGGCAATCACTAACCATCCGTCCTTCACTTTCCTTGAATAGCCAAGAATCATTTGTAAGGGAAGGTTTCAATGGAATATCATTCTTTGAAGATGGTTCCTTGCTGAAATCTTCCATGATTTCTACAGGCGAGCATAATATACTCTCGCCATCTTCTTGGGTATCAAAATATGAACTATCTTCTTGGAATGAAGTCATAGGGAAAGATTTTATACAAGTCTCCATAATCATAGAAGCCAATTGAAAAGAAACATCATCCTCTTTCTAAATACACTCAAAATTTTCATTAGGTGAAAATAATGACAGGCAATCTAAAGTCTTTACCTTAACTTCAGGACTTACTAGAGGTGATGTGGAGATGAGAATCATGTGTGGCTGAAAGGCATCTAGATATTCATCATCTTCTCGGCTTCCAGTTCCATCTTCTCCAAGATCTTTCTCTTGCTTGTATTCCACTTCAGTTGTTTCTTTTTTCTTACTATTAGGATAAAACCAAAGACATAAATAAAAATTACATGTAAATATAACCAATAACAAAAAATAATAGATCACACATAAATGAACACAAGGCACCAAGATTTAACGTGGTTCACCCAATCCCTGGGCTATGTTCGCCAAACTGCAAGTCCAATATTATTACAATCCAATGATTACAACCTAATTACAATCTATAATCACTTACAACTCAATATTGCTGCAAGAAGAACTTTCGCATCACAACATAATGAAAATACCTAACCCTAAACCCTTTTATACAAGTATTTTTGCTACTTTAGGGTTAAAACTAGTTACAACATGCCAATTGGAAAATATTAGCCATTAGAAAATTGTAGCCTTGAACCCCAAAGAATTTATGAAGTATATACAGTAATTTCCTAATCAGTCACCACAATCTAACAATCTCCCACTTGGGGACTGAACAGGCTCCACACTAAATAACAATCTCCCACTTAGAGACTAATCCTGTAGCAATACCGCTACCACATGAGGCTCCCACTAGATCAAACCACCTTGGACTCTATTGTTCTTTTATTCATGTTTAGTCTAGAAGACCTACCAAAGCTAAAGAGTAGTTTAGCTTCTTCCTTGTTACAACCTTTGTCAACATATATGTTGGATTGTCATTTGTATGTATCTTCTCCAACTTTAACTGTCCATCCTCGAAAACTGACCAAATGAAATGGTACGACAACTATATGTGTTCGGTCTTAAAATGTAGAGATGAATTCTTTACAAGATGAATGGCACTCTGACTATCTGTGAACAAATAATTATCCTTCTGAGGATGTCCCAATTCTTCCAAGAATAACTGAAGCCATATCATCTCCTTGGCTACCTCTGTAGCAGCAACATACTCTACCTCTGTAGTGGATAGAGCATTAATCTTCTGTAACCTAGAAACCTAGCTCACGGCTGCCCCACCAGCAATAAAGACATAACCTATAGTACTCTGCCTGGTATCAATATCTCCTACCAAATATGAGTCAACTTAGCCCTGTAAATCAGTAGTAGAGCCACCAAAGTGTAAATATTTATTAGATATTCCTCTCAAATATCTAAGAATCCATTTGATAGCATTCCCATGCTCAATGCCTGAGTGACTCATATACCTACTAACAACTCCCATTGCATGTGCAATATTTGGCTTGTTAGATATCATAGCATACATCAAACTTCTTATAGCTGAAGCATAGGGTACCTTGGACATCTTATCCTCCTCTTCTTGTGTCTTGGGACACATCTCCTTAGTCAACTTCAAATGACTAGGTAAAGGTGTGTTGAAAACTTTAACATTCTCCATAGAGAAACATTACAACACCTTCTCAACATAATCAGCCTGAGATAGCATCAATGTTCTATTCTTCCTATCTCTACAAATCTTCATACTAAGGATTTTTTTTTCTGCCCCCAAATCCTTCATAGCAAATGCATGTGCTAACTGGTGTTTGAGCCATGTTAGACCTAGCTACATGCATATCATATAAGCATAAAATGATGTAGCTATCATCATCCAACCTCTTAAAATAAACACAATAATCTAAATGACACCTATTATACCCATACTCATGCATAAAACTATCAAATTTTAGATACCATTGCCGAGGTGCTTGCTTCAAGCCATATAAACTTTTCTTCAATTTGCACACTAAGTTATCCTTACCTTTGACCACAAATCCCTGTGGTTGAGCCATAGATATCTCTTTGTCCAAATCACCATGAAGGAAGGCTATTTTAACATCCAGTTGCTCTAAATGCAAATCTTCAGTAGCCACTAGACTTAAAACAATACAAATAGAAGTAATTTTAACAACAGGAGAAAATATCTCATCAAAATCAATTCCCTTTTTCTGTGCAAATCATTTTACAACTAACTTGGCTTTAAATCTTTTCTTACCTCCATCCTCTTCTTTTAACCTATAAACCCACTTATTCTATAAAGCCTTTTTACCTACAGGCAACTTGCATAAATCCCATGTCTTATTCTTTAGCAAAGAGTCCATTTTGTCTTATATTGCAAACTCCCACTAAATCTTAGTATCCACCTACATAGCTTCATCATAACATTCAAGTTCACCAACATCAGTAAGTAAAATTGAATACAAAGAGGGAAAAAATATTTTTGGAGGTCTAATTTTCCTTGTTGACCATCTAACATTCATTGATGTGTGTGGTATTTGTTGTTGTAGTTGTTGCACATCACGAGGAATGGCTAGAACATCAATTTTTGGAGTATCATCCAACACTACATAATCATCTTCTTTCTTCTGATGTTGCTAGAAAAAATCTTTGTACAACACTTTCTCATTGAATATGACATCCTAACTTCTTAGAATTTTATGATTTTCAAAATCCCAAAGCCTATAACCAAATTCATTAATGCCATATCCAACAAAGACACATTTCTTTGATTTAGCTTCTAGCTCCGTTCTATTTTCAAAGTCTATATGAGGAAAAGCTTCACAACCGAAGGTCTTGAAAAAAGAATAACTCACCTTCTTACCAATCCATGCCTCCTCTGGAATACCATAGCCCAAAGGAGTAGAGGGACCTCTATTAATCAAATATATATTAGTATTGATAGCCTCTGCCCACATGTGTAAGGGCAACCCAACATGCAACCTCATGCTTTTTGCATGCTCCATTATAGTCCTCTTCATGTGTTCAGCCACTCCATTTTCTTGTGGAGTCCTTGGAACATTTTTTTGTCTATGAATACCATTAATGGAGCAATAATATTCAAATTCATGATTGCAATACTCACCACCATTATCAAATCTAAGACATTTTAATTTCTTACCAGTCTCATTTTCAACCAAGCATTTCCATTTCTTAAAAGTTTGAAATACATCATATTTCTATCCAAGGAAATAAATCCATACCTTTCTAGTTGTATCATCAATAAATGTAACACAATAATGAGAGCCACCAAGGGAAGATACTTGAGCCGGTCCTCATACATCTGTATGCACAAGCTCTAACTTCTCCTTTTTGTTTTCCTTCCTAGTTGTTACAAAACTCACTCTCTTTTGTTTTCCATACACACAATTTTCACAAAAATCCATATTAACACATTTTAGACCTAGTAAAAATTTCTTTGATAGAAATACTTTGATACCTTTCTCACTCATGTGCCTAATTCTATTGTGCCATAGCGTTGTATCAAAATCTACATTAGCTATTTGTTCTCCATCCTCAACTATAGTAATTGTTCTTGAACATTCATTTTTCTCTAAAACAATCAAAGTAGAAGGAACAATATGACCTATACAAAGATATAAGGTGCCTACTTACACACCTTTTGCTACTACAAGGGAACCTTTTGAAACCTTCCAATTTTTATCATTAAAAGTAACTACACAACCCTCATCATCGAGTTTCCCTACTGAAATTAAATTCCTACTTAGCCTTGGAACATGTATTACCTCATGTAGTAACCAATGATTCCCATTCTGAAACTTAATCTTAATTTTTCCCTTTCCAACAATCTAACAGGGTTCATTGTCCCCCAAATAAACATGCCCAAAATCCCCTTGGACATAATCAATGAAATAACCTCTATGAGGTGTAGCATGAAATGAAGCACCAGAATCTAAAACCCATGAATCATCAACGCTTTCTAAAGATAGAAGCAAAGCATCCTCTTTAGATTTGTTACTTACCACATTTGCCTCCTTGTCTCTATCTAATTTATCTCCTTCATTTTTCTTTCAATTCTAGCAATCTTTCTTTTTGTGCCCTGGTTTTCCATAGTACCAGCAGTCATTTGGTCCTCTTGATTGAGGCCTCCTCCCTTTTGACTTTCCTCTTGATTTCTCATGATTTCCAAAATTGCTTCCTCTCACAGTCATTCTGCCCTTACTTTGTGCATTCAAAGAACTTCTTGATGTAGATCCACCTGAGGTTTTCCTATGAGTTTCCTCACTCAAAATAACATGGATCACATCATCATACTTTAGGGTACTAGATCTAGGAACAAAATTTGTCACAAGCGTTACCAAGCCATTCTACCTTTCAGGCAAAGAACACAAAATTAAGAGAGCCCTAATTTCTTCTTCAAAATTAATACCCACAAAAGATAACTGACTAGTAATAGTATTAAACTCATTTAAATGATCTGTAACAGATCCACCTTCTAACATTTTTATATTAAATAGAAACTTCATGAGAAATACCTTGTTTGAAGTAGAGGGCTTTTCATACAATGTCGCTAGGGTTTTCATCAACTCTTCTGTTGTCTTCACTTTTTTAATATTAAATGCCACTAATGGTGGCAGGCATAACCGAATGCTTCCAAGTGTCTTTCTATCCAAAAGATCCCATTCATTATTTGACATAGATCCTTGATTCTGGGCTTTGCCTTCCAACGGCTTCCATAAATCCTTCTGGTAAATGTAATCTTCCATTTGCATCTTCCATAACTAGAAGTTCTGCCCATTAAACCTATCAACCCTCAAGTTACCCTCATCTACCATTGCTCTCACTCAAATATGAGACTTGCACTCAACCGTGAGACTTTCCTGCAGAGGATAACTGAAAGACAACCTCGCTCTAATACCACTTGTTAGGATAAAACCACAGACAAAAATAACAATTACATGAAAATATAACCAATAATAGAAAATAATAGATCACATAGAAATGAACACAAGGCACCAAGATTTAACATGGTTCACTCGATCCCTGGGCTACATCCACCAAACTACAAGTTTGATATTATTACAATCTAGTGATTACAACCTAATTACAATCCATAATCTCTTATAGCTCAATAGCGCTGCAAGAAGCCATTTCACATCACAACATAATGAAAATACCTAACCCTAAACCCTTTTATACAAGTATTTTATGTCATTTAAAGGTTACAACATGTCAGCCATATGTCGGCTACAACATCAGCCACGGCTCAAAAAAAAAATTTAGGCGATGCCCCAAACCTCAAAGAATTTATGAAGTATGTACAATACTTTCCTAATTAGTCACCACAATCTAACACTTATAGGCATGTCCTTCTTCTTCTAGATATTGTGACTAGGTTCTCTTCTTTATGAGGATGGCATTGTAAAAAGATTTCAGCTAGCCTACTTGTTTTGCAACTTCTTCGGTAAACTCTCTGATAGGATTGTCCTTGAATGATGAGATAAAGATAAAGATGTTAGAGGTATCTTCATCTCTTGCTAGAATCCAATATTTTAAGATCTCTTTATGGATAATAAAGGCTACTGGGTATCTTTCTTCAATAGAGCTGCCAACCTCCATTCTTGGGGAAGTACCTCAAATTCTAAAAATGAAAACACTAGACTCTTCAACCAAAAATTCTAAAATTTTATAATAGAGTCACCAATCTCTACTTCCAGAGATGAAAAATTTAGCTAAGGAAAGAAAAACACCGATCTATCATTTCCAATTTTCCTAGAAGCCATAAAAAATTTGTTAGTGAATAGATTATCCTTCTAAGAAATAAATACAACTTAACTCTACATGCCCAGATAGGAAGATTGAATCAGCACTAACAGTTGGATAGGTTATCACTAAATTGATAACCTTCCTCTGAATTTTATCGAGTATAGCTCCCCATGTAAGATATAAAATGAATCAACTACACTACAACCAGGGTAAACTTTAAGAAAGCCACCTCCAAAAAAAGATATAAAATATTGGTGAATATTTCATTATTTTGAAAAAACAAAATTATTTATATTGGCGAAACTCTCAATTTTTTATTCTAAATATGATTAATTTTGATGATTATTTTTGAATCATAATTTTTTTTGTATAAAATATTGATGAATCTCAATAATAATAGGAAGTTCATTAATCACCATGGAATATTACAAATCAAAATTGAACATTTTTTTACCTTGTGGAATGTTATGAGAATCGTTACATATACTTTAAATCAATAGTGAATAATAAATATTGGTGATATATCCCTAAATTAACTAATAATTATGATAATTATTGGTCAGTTCAATTTAATTTCTCCAATAATATATTATATTTAGGTTACTCAAATCTATTCATGTAACGAATATTGTGGTGAATATTTGAGTTTAAATTTTTCAATAAAATAAATTATTGAGCGATTTTAAATATTCTAGAATTGAATTTTATAAAACTATGGCAATTTAGGTTGTATCAAATCTTAAATTATTAGCCAAAATACTAGCCAAAAAATTCTAAAATTAGCCAATTTATGAATATTAGCGACTAAATTATACCCTAACTACAACTAGTAATGCTTTTAACTTGAAAGCAAGAAAGGTTTACAAACATCTATACGTAAACATGAAATAGATGCAGAAAACTAAGCAACTGAAAGGAAATAGACAACAAATAACACAAAGTTCATTTGCCCAAAAACTGCATTACAAAGAAAACAAAATCAAAGAAATAATTTCCATCCTCCTAAGAAAATGAAGAACCAAAGCTTCAAAGATATCTTGATATCAAAATGTATTTAGAGAACAACAACATTAGATGCACTTAAAGAAAACTGAAAATTACACAAAGATAACAATTAGTGGAAAGAAAATTGCTCAAAATCAAAGTTTTAGTTTGCAGTTATCTCTCAAATCTCCCTTCTCTACGATGTAAAAAACTATATCGATTTTATTACACACTACATTAGAATTACCATATAGAAGAAAATGAAAGTCTCATCCCTTACATTACATTTCAAAATCAAAATCTCCCCTTTATAATTAACCCAAAGTCTAGAAAAATAAAACTCACCTCTTCTGCAACACCACAATCTACTCTCTCTCTCTCTCTCTTAGGAGAACTAGAAAAATCTAGTAAAACTCTCCCCTCCTGCTACAGCACAAAGTCTACCCTCTAGAAAGAAAGTCAAACCCCTTTTGTGTTCACCCTTCCATCATAAATAATCATGAGAAAATACTTCTTCAGTTTTATAACTGAATCTTGAGACCATTTGTCTCATGCTTATCTATGTTTTGATTTTCATGATATCTCTCTTCCTTATGACTTTTTCTCTATTATATCATGTCTCTGAATTAAAATATTTAGACATAGCATTATAACAAAGTGAGACATCAGTTATAATTATCCACAACTTGGTGGCACACAAGGAATGTACTTTATTTTTAATTAGTCAATGAATATCATTAACCTTTGTTTGTTATCTTTGTTTTAATAATGATACCATTACTCTCAAAGGATTGAGAATGGTGTGAAAAATAAATATTAAAATAGTAATATTTTTACCTCAAATATTCTTGTGAGCCCAGATATCTTTCAATTCTCCTTTGCCTCGCGGCTATGGTGATGAGCTCAAACATATTGAACATGACACAGTTTGATTTCATTTTCTATATTTTTTATTCCACGAGTAGTGTGCAGGCATCCTCTATACCTTGGTTTTCTTCAATTGATCTTGTGCTAGTATTAAATAAAAGATAACCAACACTATTGTAAGATAAAACGAATGGGATGGAACAAGATTCTGCTCCTCCAAATAAACTTCGATGGACTTCCACCTTGGCTCATGAAAACAATATCATCTTTTATCAAAACACTTATGGCATTTCTATGTGCTTGGGTCATTAGAATGACCATTAGGAGTTGATAAATTTCTCACAATTATGTGGGTTCTTATCGTGTCAACCTGTTTCTCCTCTCAAGAAAACTTGAACTTGCACACCAACCCTATATATTCTCTCATCATGGAAACAATTAGAATGGAACCATAAATAAATACAAAAGGATGGAGAATCTTTCATTGACATTCCATGTGCATTATAGAAAGCATGAGACATTGTGTTGGATGTTGGTTCTTGTTGATAATTTGGTTAGAGACTTAGCACGTATTCACCATTCTTTAATGTAGATCCCATTCTTTGAAAATCCACCTATACCTTCAATTTTTTATTTGAGTTTGTTGGCCACCCTTCTCTACTACAATAGCATCACACATTCAAGTGCTTCAACCTAGACACGTGCACTTAGACTGTGATCTTTATCTCTAAGGATTGATAACCTTTGTTATTTTCCAATCTTTCTTTTTGATTTCAATGTCTTGCAGGCTCTTCCTATTTCTTTCACCTTTGCTCAATACAAAATGAGGCTCAGGATGAGGATGAATGGTAGACATTCATGTAGATTACCATAGTGAGGCCAAGGATTAATGGACTCCTTTTATCCATGCTACTACACCTGATCTAAGCATTTTGTTTTCTTAATACTGAAGTCTTTCTTTGATTATATTTCCATCTTTATGTGAGATGACTGCCTCATGGCTTTCCATTTGGAAGAATGCAAACTAATGCATCATCTATATGAAATATTAGAATTTGGCAGTGAAAATATGGACAATTCATGATTACCTATATGAAAAGATGAAGATTTTCTTGAAATTGCTTCAAACATGTCATAGCTATGACATTCAAACACCACTAAACTTATGGGTTATTGCATAGAACATGGCTAGTGTCTCCTTTAATGGTGCTTAAAATTGATATATCTTTCTTGAACTCAAATTCCCAATGTATTATTGAATCGGGCTTTATGTTGTACCACCCTCTACAACTGATGAAGTTTTTAGTTGGCATCATCTTCCACAAGGATAATACAAATAAGATCACTGTCTCCTTTTAAATTGAGTTTCAAATGAGTCCTTGGCTATATGAGAATTGGAGGTCCATGGTCTTCTTTTTTTTATATTACTTATTCCAACTCATGTCTATGGTGACTTTTTCTACCAATTTTACTAAAGTCAATAGAGCACATGACCATTCTAAGGTCCTCAACCTTTTGTTGAACTCTTTATGCATATTCCTTTTCTTGTGGGTTCATGTCTTTACTGTCAAGAACTTGACTTCATATATACATATACCTTTTAGGTTTAATATGTAATCACACTGGATTTTTCAATGTCATTTATATTCTTGATCTTTAGATGAATGATAGGCCATATGAGTGTCAAGGAATTTTGAGTTTTGAACTTGACCTTTTAGATTTCAATCTAAGCATTACATTTGTACAAATCTCATTGCCCATTATTCATATATATTTCAAGAGTCAAAACCAATGGATCCCTTATATTTGTAAAAAAAAATTCAAATTTATTGAGGATTGATTATTTTGATATACTTGGGTCACTTTGAGTCTTCAAAATCTTGATTTGCACTCCTACACCTTTTTTAAAACTATTGAGCTGATAGGGTCCAAACTTGAATTATGAGCAGAGATAGGATTATGAAATTTTCAAGCCAACAAATTTACATTTGAACCACTTTGAACCAGTGAACCACTTTGAATTTCTTTGAAACTTAGTTCAAAGTAGTTCGAAAGGCCACACTAAAATTTTAAAAACTATGTCCATATTGGTTACCAAAATGGGAACACAAATAAATTCTTATTGAAACCTTAACATTGAACCTTACAAATTATAGGCAGGAGTGGAACTTAAAATTCAATGTAATTAAATCACTTGACATTTAACCTAATCAAATTCAAACTAGAACTCTCACATATAACTAGATTAGACTCTAACTCCTATATTGAACCTTAAATCCAAATATGTTGACCTAAACTACTCTCTAAACCCTAGACCACTTTGTAACCATATAATCTCAAAACCTCTCTCTCTCTCTCTCTCTCTCTCTCTCTCTATCTCTCTCTCTCTCTAACTTACATAACTTCATCACTCCCAACCCTAAACTCCTCTCTCTCTCTCTAGATCTCAAAATTTTAACCCTTTATCACTCTCTAATTCTCAAACTCTATATATCTCAATAAACCTTAAATTTCTCTCTAACTCCTAAACCCCGTCACTCTTTAAACCCTAATCTCTAACCCCATAGTCCCTAACGTAAGTTCACCTCTCCCATATCATCTCTCTATCTTACATAACCTCATCTCTACCAACCCTAACCTACTCTCTCTCTCTCTCTCTCTCTCTCTCGCTCTCTCTCTCTCTCATAATGTCATCTCTGCCACTCCTAAACCCCATCTCTCTAAACCTTAAAATGCTCTAATAACCTAAACCCCATCTCTCTAAATAATAAACCACTTTGTAACTCCTAAACCCCATCTTTGTAAACCCTAAACCATTCTCTAACTTCTAAACCCCAGCTCTCTAAACCCTAAACTACTCTCTAACCCCTTAACCCCATCTCTCTAAATACTAAATTTCTCTGTAACTCCTAAACTCCATCTTTGTTAACCCTAAACCACTCTCTAACTCCTAAACCACATCTCTGCAAACCCTAAACTACTCTCTAATCCCTGAATCCCATCTCTCTAAATACTAAACTACTTTGTAACTCCTAAATCCTATCTTTGTAAACCCTAAACCACTCTCTAACTCCTAAACCATATCTCTCTAAACCTTAAACTGCTCTCTAACTTGATTTAATCCCTAATGTAACTTCATCTCTCCCATCTCATCTCTATCTATATTACATAACCTCATCTCTTGGGCAACCCTAACCTACTCTCTCTCTCTCTTACATAATGCCATCTCTCACAATCTTAAACCCCATCTCTCTAAACCCTAAATTGTTCTCTAACCCCTAAACCCTGTCTCTCTAAATACTAAACCACTTTGTAGCTCATAGACCCAATATTTCTAATCCCTAAACCACTCTCTAACTCCTAAAACCCACCTCTCTAAACTCTAAACCACTCTCTAACCCCATTTAGTCTGTAACATAACTTCATCTCTCCCATCTCATCTCTCTCTCTCTCTCTCTCTCTCTCTCTCTCTCTCTCACTCACACACACACACACACACACACACACACACACACACACACACACACACACACACACACACACACACATAGAGAGAGAGAGAGACACACACACACAATCTCATCTATCCCAACCCTAACCCTTAATTGCTAACATAACTTCATCTATTTCCTCCATCTCTCTCTAATTCCTAAACCCCATCTCTCTAAACCCTAAACCACTCTATAACTCCTAAATCCTATATCTTTAAATCGTAAATTTCTCTCTAAGTCCTAAATCCCATCTCTCTAAACCCTTAATTAATCTCTAACTCCTAAACCACATCTCTCTAAACCCTAAACTACTCTCTAACTCCTAAACCCCATCTCTTTAAACCCTAAACCACTCTCTAAGTCCTAAACTACATCTCTCTAAACCCTAAGCCACTCTCTAACCCCATAAACCCTTTGTCTCTCTCTAACCCCTAAACCTCATCTATCTAAACCCTAAACCACTCTAACTCTTAAACCCTATCTCTCTAAACCCTAAATTGATCTCTAAACCCATAATCCTTAAACTTGTTTTCTAAATTTGATTTGTACCTATTACTGGAAAAAAATATAATTTAGTTAACATTTCTTTATATGTTTTATAATTAGTGTGTTTTGATTCAATTAGTGTAGTTAACATTCCTTTAAGATTCATTTCGTGTGTTTTGATTCAATTAGTTTATATAATAATCTGTGTATATATGTATATATATGCATGTGTAGATTTCTACTATCATCTATCTATTTTTGTTTGTTTATATCTTTCATCATTATGGCATCAATCGGTAGTGATTTTGGAGAGGCCAGTGTACATGGTCGTCCCTATAGTGGTTCATCCCATATATCAACTACTAATACCTAAGATAGGGAGACATTATTTAGTGATACCATTTAGTTCTTACAAAACACACTTGATACTATTGATTAGAGTCTACATGTTGATTATGGATTGGCTTTGACAAGTGAGTGTTAACACACTTAAGCCATTTACTTAGTTCATGCTAAAGTAGTAACACATGTCAAGCACAACATGTAAATATTAGACCATGTCAAGTTGCAATGAGTGTCAAGTCACTCAATTTCCAAGTAGATACACCATGTCGAGTGATTCAGGAGCCAAGTTAATAGTGTATGTCAAGAAATATAGGTGCCGTGTCATAGTATAAGGATTAGTGCATGCCAAGCATCAAAGACTTCATATGTCGAGTGACATAGTTTTGACATATTTGTTTGTAATGGCACAAACAACTATGTAAACCATTTTTGAGCTGACTTAAGATTATATTCTGTTATTTTGAAGATAAGGACAAATCTCTATTTTGATTCCCTATGCAATTACATACAACCAATCAAAAAATGGGAAGGATTATGTAGCAAAATGGATGAATCTCGACCATAGATTCATACCTAACCCTAAGCCGCCTAAGTCTTCTTAAGGAGAATGGAAATCCTAAACTATCTATGGATGAAGGAGAGTTGAAGGAGTGAACAAGATAGTTTGCATGCAGAGCATTCAATGTGACATAGAAGTTATGAAGAAAGAGTGGATTAGAGAATCATTTAGAGAAGAATAGAGGATACAACATTAAGACATCTAAGTGTGAAGGATCAATAAGACATTGTTTAGAGATGACCTATTATCAGGCAAGCAAGTGTCAACCACAGGATCTATATTCAGACATTTTAATAGGTGATTTTAGTTAAATCTCTTAAGTATTGTAGTCCTAACAAGCTGTATGAAATCCTTTAACAAGGTTCTTACTTAGATGTAAGTTGAAGTCTTCTAACAAGGAACACTTCTAATAGGGTGTTGAAATCCTTTAATAAGGTAAGACCTAACATTCTTTGTAAGTCTTTAATAGGCTAGACCTTTCACAGGGTAGATCATGTTTCATGGTCAAAACATTGTAACCTTCACTGGATACACTTTATTACTATAGTAGTGAATATTTTTGGGTGTCATCCCCACCCCAGTTTTACCTTCTCACTTGGAGGGTTTCTAGGTAATCATATCTAGTGTTATGTGTGTGAATTCTTACATGGTTATATGATTTAGATGTATATGGTTTACATGTTAATATAGTTTACTCATTTAATGCAAGAGGTAGATGTATGGTAAAATTTTTATTGGTCCAAGTTTAAACTACTGATTCACACACACCCCCCTCCCTAGAAGTTTAACTTTCCTCTTGTAATTCCAACAATTGGTATCAGTGCCTAGTTCTCTAAAAGAGAAACTCTATAGCTTTGAGGAAAGATCTTGAAATAGAAGAAAGAGACTGCTATTGTAAAGAATGATACACTATACAAAGAGATAGACATTACCAAGCTATTTGCAAATGGTGACTCCAATAAATTTGATGCAGTAGTTGTACATATAATGGAAAATAATAGAGTCCAAGTTAAGAAAATTAGAAATCTCAAGATAGAACAAGAATCACAAGCTATATTGCTATGTAAGGTGACTGAACAAAAGAAGAAAGCTATGAAAGACAAAGCCATGATTGAAGAAGACAAAAGAATTTTGGCCAACAAATTGGAAGAGAACTCAACAAAGCTAACCAAGATTTTAAACATGCAATTGGATACTCTAAGTCAAGTGATGAATGTCAACTATTAACTGAATGTCAAGGACATTGATATAACTACATTGAAGTTGCAAAATGAACAATTGTAGAGTGACTTAAAGAGAGAAAAGGAATTTTATGAAATTTTAAACAAGTAAAATGAATCCATCAAATACTTTGAGCAATTATTGAGATTCCTTACATCCAACAATGATACATCAGGACTGGGCTAGACAAGCACTGAAGAAGGAGAATCAGCCAAAGTTGTAGAAGAAAGGAACATCAAAAGTAAGAACTCCAAACCTACTTGTCATAATTGTGGTAAGAAAGGACATACTACTAATGTGTGTAGGAGAAAAACTACAAATTAGAATGTCAAGCCTAAGAACATGACTCATTTTCATAAGTGCAACAATAAAGGTCATCAAGCCCATGAATGCAGAATCAAGACCATGCATACACAAATATTTGAAGGATATTGCTAAAATTTTTAGAAGTATGGACATAGAGATTTTGAATGTATATCCAAACCCATGTGGTCATCAAACAAGCCAACAAAGGTAAGAAACAATGGAAACTCTTATGATTGGGATTATGATACAAGATATAGCTATCATTATTGTCAAGAATGTGGAGATGTTCCTAAGAATTGTACTAGGACACACTTTAGTGGCAATTACAAAAGATGGTTAAGTCAAACCACATGTTTTAGTTGTTCTAAGACTGGTCACATCAGTAGACATTGTTCCATTAGGTCAAAGGCACCAAGTGGTGAATTTGATAAAGGTAAAGGCAAGGCATATGTTTAACACATTAGGGATGAGATGAACAAGACATGGAAAAAGAAAGATGTTTGTAGCACATCAAATGAAGAAGGGATCACTTCACCCAATGGGTCAGGTGATCACACCTCATCAAACTAGGCAAACAAGAGGTATATGGGACTAATATTTAAAGGTTAAACCATGCATCAGTTCCAAAAGGAGATAGTACTGAAAATAATACATTAGCATGAATAAAGATGAAAGATGTTATTAGAAAATTGAAGAAAAATCTTTAAGTTTTCCATGTTGTTGTCGAGTATGAAAAATTTCCTATATGTGCCAAGTGGAATGTTAGTTGAGGCCAAGCTATTAGACTAGTTAGTTAATGTCAAGCTCGTAGTAGCTATTGAGTGATGGAAATATCAATGGATGTTGAATGAGCCCAAAATTGGTTATTGCCAAGCTTATAGTTATATAAGCACTCAGCATTAAATGCAAAGTTATCAAAGGGTATATGATTGATTTCAACTCATTTTTCATCATTTCAAAATCAAGAAAGAGTGAGAAGAGCTAGAAGCAACTTGGAAATTTGTAAGAAGTGATTGCAGAAGATTTGCATAGTTATTGATTGCCAGTTCATCAGATTTTCTAAGGTATTTATCAAGAGTTGAGCTATGTAGTTTAAATTTTCATAAAACCTAGATTGTTACAATCTCATTGAGTTTTAAAAATGTTGAAGGAAAGGATGTTTTAAACATTTAGCTAGTTAGTAATGAAGTTAAGAATCTTGTATTTAAAGCCATTCTTGACATCACTTATAAACAAGACCCTTCTGGTGCATTGTCTATGATCCCACCAAATGTGATAATGGTGCAAGATGTGAGGAAATGCTACAATTGCAAGATAGGAAGCATTGGTGACATGGAAATAAAAGGTGCATACAATAGGTTGTGTGAAAATGGTCTTTTGAAGGAAGAATACAAAATTGTTGAGAAAAAAGGTTTAACATGAGCCCTAGATTTTCCAAATATATTTAAAATAGAGTGGATACAAATTGTACTAAGACAAATTCATGATGGTTCCTTGTGCCTAGAAAGAGGACCAATAAAAATAACTAAGAGAATAATTCATAAGGTCACTAGCTACCTAATCCTAGATTGCCCAATAACACTCAGAAGTGATTCCAAGGAAATAATTGAGAAGAACACTGGAGTAGTCTGGAATAAGAGAGGTATGACTATAGATATAATCATAGATCCTCTTATAAATTTTGATGTAAGGGTAATCTCACATTAATTCTATCAATCCAGTAGATTGAATAGTGTACCCTACATAGCTATGGATGTTGGTTATAATTTTTTTAAGAAAGATCATAAATATGATCTACCAAAACTTCAATTACAACAACTTCTGGAGAACCTTGGAGCAATAAGGATAACCAAGAGTGAACAATGCAAGTTTTTTTCTATACTAGCTTTCATATTATTTTATGTACAAAACACATTTCCCTCATTTGGAACAGTGGGATGAAAGACTAACAAATCAGTTGCAACACAAATTGGGGAGTACATTGAGTAACTAGGAGAAAAATTTGAATCCATAATGACTAGTTACTTTGAAGACTTCAAGAAGTCAATGAAGTAGAGACTTAGAATATGAGTTTCCTTAGTTGAGAAACACTATAATGATGTATTTTTTCTTGTTGATGTTGACTATACATTTGTACAATCTACCACACCAAGGGTAAGATGGTTGAGACCCTTAGGTTATGAGGTCAATGTAGATGAAGCCTCAGTAGCCATAATAGCTCTACTTGTAGAACAAGCAAACAAGACTGCAAAATTTTTTGAAATTATGAGATGGTGAAATCAAAGATTTTCATGGAACTAAAAATTTCCTCTACAATTAAGAAGAAGGAAAATATGGTAAAGAAATTGAAAGAAAGATTTGGAGAGGGTGTTGAGGAAGAAGAGGAAGAAGAAGAGGATGAAGAGGAACAAAAAACACAATTTCAAGAACCTCTAGTTTTAACTCAAGGCATGGGAGAAGACAAAGAAGAGGAGGAGATTGAAGGTGTCAAGGGAGAAGAAGCTGAGGAAGCACCTACTCCTTTTGAGTCAAAGAAGAGGAAGGACAAAGCACAACCCATGGCAAGGGAAAAGAAAATTGTAAAACCAAGTTAGCCAAAGCCTACTACACCTACTACAAGGGCCACTACATGTGAAACTACCCAAAAGGCCAAGGAAATGTCAAAGAAAATAGAGCAAGGAGGACACAAGTAGAAAAGAAAGAGAAGGGAGTATGTGGCTCAACCAAATTATGATGAAGAGAAGATAGAATCAGATGATAACAACCAATTCAAGGAGGTAAGTCAAATCCTCTCTTAGATCTTGAGAAATTATGTGAAAATGTCAAGAGCAATGCTGATTTATCAAGTTTTAGTCATAGTGATTTTGATAAATTAGGTAAAGAAGAGAAAAACCAAGTGGAAGAGGCATTATATGCCATTATGTCAAAGTTCAAGAACACACCACTAGAATTTTCCAACTAAATACCTAAAAGCCTATATGATATTGTTGAGCAAAAATAGCATTATTGTCCGAATTTGGAAAGAAAAATTAGGGAAAACACACTAGCCCAAGTAATGCCAGAGTAAGGTAGTAAAGAAATATGCAGTTAGGTTCAGACCTAATATAGAGCCTTTAGCATTCTCCAAAATAATATTGAAGATGTTGTTAAGAAATCAACACAAATACAAAAACTCATTTATGGGTTACCACTATCAAGAAAGGAGAAGATGGCCCTTTAGAGGTTAAAGATGATCACAAAGATGATGATAAGGAAGGTGATGACAAAGATAACACAGTTGGAGAAGACATAGAAAAGCAAGATGATGACAAGGCAATAGTTGAGCAGCAACAAGAAGAATCGAGTGTGCATGACACACAATTGTCGAGTATTAGTCCTCCCCATGAAACAACCAAAACCATTGAAACTATAACTATTAAGGATGTATTTGATCCATTAGTTTAGAACATAAATCCTCTTACTAAAAAAGATTTAAAGAAGATCTTAGATCAATCTACATTGCAAGCCAAACTATGTGGCAATCCAGTTTTGGTTAGTGTTGAAGAACTATAAAAGGTAGTAACTAACGTTGCAAGGGAAAAGGTGAATCAACAAGAACCACCTTCCATCATCCCTTTAGTTACTAATGTAAAACCTTTGATCCAATGATAGTAGATACATCTACCAAGGTTGTTAAAATTGAGAAGAAAGAAAAAGAGAAAGACATCATTGCAGGACAACAGAAGGAAATAGGATAGATAGATTCATTTGTACCTATAGCATAAGAACAAGGTGCAAGCCAAGTCATAGTGATAGGCTAGGGCAAGCCTGAAGAGATAGAACCAAAGGTGAAGGAACAAGTGGCCATCCAAGCACTCATAGCTTTGCCAATATCTGACACTCCTACAGAAACTCTTCAGAAGCTAAGCATAAATACTACTCCATTGTAGATCTCAGTGCCAAGCCTAAGGTCATCAAAGGTTGAAAAGGTAATACATTATGGAGATATAAGCCTTGATGAAGAAATTTCTATTCTAAAGTATGATTGTTATACTATGACATTGTAGGGTAAGTGCACCAAGTTGTGGTGCCAAAAGGGGGGTATAAGTGGACACCTTTTTTCTGAAATCAACAATTTCTAAACTTCAACAAGAATTTGAAGTTAGTTACACTCAAAATTTTAAGATATGACAAAAACAAAAGTAGTAGTCCTTTGAATCTAGTTTCTAAACTACTAATTTTTTTCCAAAATGTTTTAGTTTTAGGTCCTCAAAAAAGTGGGCCACAGAAAGTGGCACTACTTATTCCAAAAAAATATAACACAGTACAAAGTGTGGCCCCCCTAAAATTTTAACTTTTTTTTTGAAATTCTTTAATATCTCTAGTCAAAAGCTCCCAAATTTTTTATGTAATTTTATAATATGTTTTTTTTTTAAATGAAATTTTTAACTAGACACATCCCAAAAATGTGAAATATATGTGTGTTCCCCCTAGAAATGATTGAAAACTAATCTAAAATCAAAACTTTTTTTTTTTTCAAAGTGTTTAGAATGGAGTCTAGTTTATAAAAAACTAAGTTGTTGCAAAATTCAATGAATGAGCTAAAATCTACAGCCCAATTAGTACATGTTGATTTTGACAAAAAATGGACATACATTCAAAAGAAATTATACATGAAAGGCTTGAAATAGTTCAGATAAAAAATAAATTATATGGTTATATAGTTAACACAAAGACCTACAATGTCATGTAACCTAATCTTATAGATGCTCAACCACGAGGAATCTTGAAGGAGAACACACAAGAAAAATCAATCATTTTTTGTATGTTTGCAGAAAAACATGTCTCAAACTAGTTTATAGACTCCAAACCTTTGGTTTGGATCCCCAAGGAGAAACCAAGCCTTAGGCTTGGTAGAATGCAAAGGTTTGAATAATGTTTATGCCCTATAGAACATACATGCTATAACACACACATGGTATTTAAATCTTTTTTAATTTTAGGTCTTAATAGCGCATGCATGCTTTAGTGCGCACACACTATTGAGACCTAGATAGTGCATGGAGAGGGAGGAAGAGAGGCAGAACAAGAGTGAGAGAGAGAGGGGAGACATGGGTGTGTGTGTGTATTAGAGAGAGAGAGAGAGTAGGGGATGAGAGAGGGGAGAGAGAAGGGATGGGAGAGAGAGGAAGTGAGAGAGAGTAGGGGTGGCAGAAAGAGAGTAGGAGTAGAAAAGAGAGAGTAGACAGTGGGAGAGAGAGTGAGAGAGGGGGAGAGAGAGTAGGGCATAGGAGAGAGTGTGAGAGTGTGAGAGAGAGTAGGGGTAACAGACAGAGAAAGTAGGGGATGGGAGAGGGGAAATAAAGAGTAGGGGATGGGGGGGATAGAGTATAGAGGGAGAGAGTGAGAGAGAGATAGTATGTGGTGGGAGAGGGAGTGGAGAGGGAGAGAGGGGAGGATGGGATTGTGTGTGAGAGATATAGAGAGTAGGGGACGAGAGAGGGGAGAGAGGGGGGGATGGGAGTGTGTGGATGTGTGAAAGAGAGAGTAGGTGGTGGGAGAGGGAGTGGGAGGGGGAGAGAGGGGGGGAAATGGGAATGTGCATAAGAGAGAGAGAGAGAGTAGGTGATGGGAGAGAGAGGAAGTGTGAGAGAGAGTAGGGGTGGTAGAGAGAGAGAGTATAGGATGCGAAAGAGAGATTGAAAATAGGCACTAATACATTTGGCATCGATTTGTGACAGCTAAGTGTCGCCATTGCAACGAAAATGTGTCGCCACTGCGACGGCAGTAGATGTCATTTTTTAGTTGCAAATTGCGCCATCTATCCTTAGACGTCGCAATTTTGATGCCTATTCATCGCAATCTCACCATTCTAAACTGGCATGGCTCCCATCACAATGCATGTGGATCTTGTCACAATTCTGACATCTTCCCCACGCATTGCAATGGGGTGGCGTCGGCATCTACCCATGGGTTCGCTGAGGTGAGAGCCTTTCCAGTTCTTCCTTGGGTGTCACACTTGTGACGGTCTGGGAAAATTGTGACAGGGACGTGGCGGTGCTAGCGGTGTGGTAGTGCTAGTGTTGACGCTGCTGGCCGTAGCAATGTTTCCAAATGTGTCACAATTCTGACGCATAGTCAGGAATTGTGACAGCGTCGCTAGGCATGCGATGCACATTTCGTCACAATGCATGGGTAGATGTCACGATTGTGATGTCCACAGTTAGTAATATGGCAGGGCCACTGTGGCAGCGATGCCAACTACCATCACCGCCACAGCGGCCCTACAACAAGCATGATGCATCATGGGGTATATGAATTCATATGCCCCCCAAGTGATAGAAAACATGCATTCTTTCCAAATGACAGCAATCTCTTTTAGTGTTGCAAGTGTAAACAAGATATCCCAACAGGTAGAAAATTTGTCAAATATCAATTTCATTTCAGAAAGTCTAGAAAAGAATAGAAGTTCTAGCCAGTCATGTAGTAAATCCAGATCATCAGCAGATCATGGTGCATCATGCTTGCGACAAGGCCACTCGTGTTGCCGCCACAGCGGCCCCATCGCAAGCATGATGCATCATGATTTGCTAATGCTCTGGATTTACTACATGACTGGCCAGAACTTGTGTTCTTTTCTAGACTTTTTGAAATCAAATTGACATTTGACAAATTTTCTACCTGTTGGGATATCTTGTTTACACCTGCAACACTAAAAGAGATTGTTGTCGTTTGGAAAGAATGCATGTTTTCTGTCACATACGGTGAAAAGGATATTGTGAATTCGGAATGAATTATAAGATTAAAATTACACTTTCAAAACTAAATACGGTGTTCTTATCAAAATATTGTAGAAATTGATACCAATAATAAAACTATAAAAAGACATCAAACAGTGGGAGAGAAAGCATCTAAATGTTTATTCTCAAAAGGTACACATTGAGATAAATCACCATATTCCTCAAAGAGATAGGAGATGGCATACTTTCTCTCTTGGATGCATAAATAATGAAGCACTTTATCGGTTGATGTCTTGAGATAAGGGGGGTGCATCACTATATGTAGAAAAACTTAGAGAAAAGTACCTAGGTAGGTTTATGTATTAGTCTAGTTTTAGATGTACTACTTGTTGAGCAGTTTTCACAACATCACCCCATTGCAAATAGTGACCCACCCTCCTCTTTTTCTGATGAGCATGGCTAGTTGAGTAGGTTGGCAGCAATCTGGGGTGCAAAAGACTGTGTTTGGATAGAGTATGAAAATTGAGAAAATTTGGCTAACTCTAAAAGGGGGAGTAAAGATAGAAATTGAGCTAAGGAAATGTAAAATTCGCTGAATTAGTAAATGGAGCTAAGACTCCTCTTTGTTCCTAGCAAATGGAAATGAGACTCCAATTCATTCCTAGCAAATGGAGATGAGACTAGTCTTCATTCCTAGCAAATGAGATTCCTCTTCATTCCTTGAAAATAGAACTGAGACTCTTCTTCATTCGTAGCAAATGGAGCTAAGAATCTTGTTCATTCCTAGCAAATGGAGATGTGAAGGGAGAAGCGGATAAGGCCCGAGATTGATCCTATGGGCCCAAAATTCAATCCCACATGGCTCAAAACTCTTAGTATTAGTAATAATGCCCTACAACTGAGAATGTAAACTCAGGCTTGTGAGCAACATCTAATGCATATAGATAGCCCTTGGGGGTAAAACGTGGGGGTCGGGTCTAATAACACCAAGCCACAATTCCATAAGAATGGGGCTTAAAATTGGGCATTATGGTTGGTGAATGGGCTTGAGAAGGCCTAAAACTTAATAATCAGGGCCTGGCAATGAAATGTTGTGACCTTAAAAGCCTACTTAAGCCAAGATTCAAGTTTAATAAGCTCCAAATGGTCTTGAACTTTGCAATCTAAAAGTAATTACAACTCAGATCTGCCCTTTACTGCAGAAGGCCAGATCTAAATCTGATAATAGTTGATTTTAAATTTGCATCTTGTGCAAAGTGTAGCCCTATATGAAGTATGGGGGGGATCTAAGGCCTTACTATAAGAAAAAATAATTGAATGTATGCCAGATCTAGGCCCAATTTCAAGGTGGAACAAGCCCTAAGACAGTGGGGTTATACTTGAAATGAATTGAAACTTGCCCCTATTTGAGGTGTTTGGATGCAAGGCTTTTAATTAAGACCCATGTATAAGACGTGTGGCCTAATATAGGCCCAAATTATGATAAGATCAGAGAGTTCAATTAGCTAAGCCCTATCCTAGATAAAATGTACGGGCTGAGAGCATCAAAATGTGTTTGTAATTTGAAATGGGGTCTGCCCTATGGCTAACTTAGGGTGAATTAAGCCCAGATCTGTGCTCAAAGACCAATGAAATGAACCCTTATGCCTAGAATGTAACATCAGTTGGCTAAATTAGGCCCTAAAGATGTAGCATCTGGCCTTAAGGATTTAAATTTAAGTCGCTTAGGCCCTAGTTCAATCCAAACAACTGGATCTTGGGCATTAGACTCAAGTAGGGGTATGCAGGCTTAATTGAATTAAATATATGCAGATCTAGGCCCAAAAGTCAATGGAAGCCCTTGCTATCACTGTCTTACCTTAACCTTTGTGAATCAAGGCATTAAATTTAATATCTTTTATCAGGTTCTATCCTATGCACAATCTTGAATTTCAAATTTCAAAGGGAAATGAATTAAATGCCATGTATCTCACCCTCAAAACTCGAGGCAATCTTCATTTAATGAAAATTTGCAAGCATTTAATATTAAGTTGCACTGATAATTGCCCCATATACCAATACATTTGCTATGAAGGCAGGGTAACAAGGCTCTATTTTGAAGATCTCTTGATTGCAATTGCAAGACAAGGGCAGAAATTTTGAACTTTCAGAGGTAGATTTGAATAAAGTTGTTTCATTTTACTGAGACTATTAAGAGTAGCAGAGGTTTGATCCATCATTATGACCTACATTTTGCAAATTAAGACTATTTTGGTGCCTGTATCAATCATGATAATCCATTCTCAAGCTGGTACTATCAAGAAGATTATATCTCAAATCAATTAAAATTAAATAGGCTTTGACTTCAGACTAACACCATTATCAAATTTTGATTTTAGATTACAGTGAGACCTTCACTAGTAAATTAAATCTTATTGTAGGTCTGATATCAACCTTTTCTAAAGACCCCAGTTTCGAATTAGAGGGGCCACTTCTTAACAATCCAAATTTGATCATAGGCATTAGACTCAAGGAGATAGCTTGATCCCAGCCTTGCCATTGCAATTTTAGCTCCACTCATTGAGGTTTATTTTAATCGTCAGAGTTGTATATCAGGCCATATTTTCAAACCTAATCGCATCATTTGGCTAAATGTAGTTAACAGACTAGACTAAAAACTGAGCTGAGAAAAAACAAAAAGGAAAAGACTAAGCTAAGACACAACAAAACCCAACCTTGAAAACAATCATAACTAAGAAAGCTTCAAATCCTGTCCATTGTAAGACAAGTATTTTGGTTCCATCCAAATACCTTAGTCTGAAAGAATTAGCTCCAAGTACTTTGCAAATTAAACATGTCTTCACAACTGTAGCAAATGTATACCCAATTATCATCTAAAGCATGCCAGATGCCTTTGGATGAACGAATAAAGCATAAATAATGACCAGAATGTGTGCTCCAGCCATCATGAACAAGAACACCATAAAGAGTGTTCTTAAAATTGCTCTCCTATGATTGATCAATAGACAGATAAACTACAATATCATTCAAATGTGCAATATTTATTAAAAAACCAGTAGATATTACAAAAACTATATTATTAGATTCCACTAAAAATGTGATCCACTGGCAAATAATATTGTAAGGGCTACTTACATGTGAATTGCTAACAAATGGTTTGAGATCCAACGTACAACCAAAGTCTACTTTTTTGTCAATTTTTCCTCCAGATCCAACTATACTAAAGCGTTTGAGATGAATTGCAAGAACATGTGGTGCTTTATCAAATTTGAGTTGTTCTAGAGCCTTCACTTTTACTTTGCATCATTCACATTGATCTCTTTTCACACCCCCATCTAACTGCTCCACTGTCGTGTAATGGGATAATGCTTTCAACAATAGATCATTTCAAACCTCAGTGCAACCTCAACGATGAACACAATTCAAGAACAAAACTTATTTATTGACCAAAAGAATACCTTAGAGCTTCTCTTAGATTAAGATTCCTGTGTAGATTTACTATTATTTGAACTAGACATTGATGTCCAGGCATGGTTCAACATAACTTGAGTTTCTAAGCCTAACTTTCTAACCTCTGAAAATGGATGTTCAAATGTCGATCCCAAAAAATTAGTTGAATAATTGACCTACAATAAAAGAAAGTGAGCAAAATTCATATACATATTCTATTAAACGTTTGAAGACATGAGATTTCTACATTCCATTAGGTGAAAATTGAAAGAGCTTCTAGCAATAACTGTGTAGACATTATTCAATCTAACTAAATCAAATTTTTAAAAAACAATTATGTTAAAACACCATACAATTAGAAGTTACAGAATGCACAACATTTTTGTAGTAATAGAATCTCAACAAAAATGTAAACCATATCTAATACAATGCAATTACATACTTGGGTCTTCCCAATCAACTAAGTGGTTGGTCATGACTATAAATCTTAAGTACAGGATCAAACATTGTTGGATAGAAAGGCTTCCCAGCTTCAAGCCATCCAATCTCATGTTCCAATCTATGAAATTTTAAAAGGTTATTGTTTCAAGTGGTTCATTTACAAATTTTGTTTCATTTGAGATGGTTAAAAAATTGAATCTACCAAGAATAGTACATGTTAGGCCTTACAAAGCACAAGGATTGGATGTTGGATGTTGTGTTGATGTGAAGGAGCAAGCTTGTGTTCCCTTCACCATTGGATCATATAATGATGTTGTGCTGTCTGACATTGTACCTTTGAGTGGTTGTCATATAATTTTAGGAAGGGCTTGGTAGGTTGAGAAGAGATCCCTACATGATGTAAGAAAGAACAACTACAGTTTCACAAATAATGGAGAGAAGATGGTATTAACACCATTGGAGGAGCACAAGACAACTTTGAAGGTGTCAGCGAGCATTGACATCTTTGAGAGGGAAAGGTTCCTAAGAAAAGAGGAACATGGTGAAGCAATGGAAGATGTTTTGATCAAAAAGGATGATGCTTTGAAGCAAATAGCTAATGAGAATGAGGTTGAGGAAAAGAACCTAGAAAAGGATGATATGAAGACAAGTAGTCCATTTGAAGGACAAATAACAAATAAGCAGCAATCAAGTGTTGAAGAGCAAGGAGAACCTAACACCAAAAAGGTTCAAAAGGTTGTAGTGGAGGTAAAGAGAAAGGATGATGATGAAGACAAAAAAAGAATTTTGTTGCAGGCATATGAGAATATGATGGAGATTCCTAGTGTGGGGAAGATAGCAATAATTGGTAAGAGTTATGTTCTAGAAGGAGCTTGTTATTGCTTCTTGTTTCTACCTATTGTTAGTATCTTATTGAGCTTCACTTTGTTTTGAGAATAGTTTAATATTTTCTACTAAATAGTGCCAACCATGTGAAGGTGGAAGCTCATTTGGCCCCACCCTCCACCCCCTAACATCACTCTACATTCCCTGTTAACATCTAACATTCATTCATTCTTTCAACCATTAAGAAAATGTAACATTCAATCAATATCACATGATAACATTCATTAACACATTAGATTCGTTAACATGCAACATTCATCAATATTCTGCATTAACACATAATTCATGAACATTCATTAGCACATAATTAAATTCATTGAGACATAAAATTCATTCATTATCAATTAAGGTATGTAGATGACAATCATTTCTTTTTTCCTTTCTATTTCTTTTTTCTATGTAAGCTCTAAGAGGAGCATCAGTGTCATCATCAATTCCCCCCTCATCAATTGTTCTGTTCTCTGTTCTTGATGATCTCAAATTCCTATGCTGTTGCAAAGGGGGGTCCTCTGCAATAACAAATAAAAGGGTTAAATTAAAAATAATTTATTATAATTGTTACAAGTATTTAATTATTTTAAATAACATAACTATGGCACTCTTTACCTGATCTGACCACATCATTTTGTCTGGACTCAACATCAACACGGTCATGAACATCGACCCCTCGATCCTCTACAGCTGCTATGCAAAATGTTACTTTAATCCAAACACCAATCGCAATTACATATTAAAAATTTAATAGCAAATGTATACCTCCACCACTGGGATGCACATCATGCAAACCTTCGGCATCCACATATTGTGTAGAAGGATTGTCAGGCTACATTCCAACATCCTACGCATTGTTATCATTGCTTGCTTAAAACAAATATACTCACTTTATATTGGAACTTAACATCAAATAGACTAATTGGTAAAGTATTCAATTTGAAATAAATTTCATTTAGCTTATTTACCTGTGGCTTAGATGCATCATTATTAGAACCTTCCACACTGATTTCAGCTCATAGCCATTTAGCCACGACTCTATAGCGTTGTTGGAAGCCAATTCTCTTATCCTCTTCTATGAGGCATCTCTTGAACTCTGAGCCCTGCATTTTTGCGTGGTATGGTGAATTTTACTTGCATTGTTTCATCAACCAATGGAGGGTAGTTAAAATATCAACAACAAATCATCTATATCCATCACAATATAATAGGAGAAAAATTGAGCAGTTTTGATGGAGCAATCTACTATATAAATGTTGCATGTTTGTATGCTTTTCTTGTACCAACATATTTTCTCCAAATTCTTAAGTTGGATAAGAGTTAGTTCAGCTCTTTGGAAATAAAAATTGCTGCAAGTGCTGCTGCATTCGCTCATTCTTTCAATCACTACCTTTATTCTCAACTATTGGAGGAAAATTCAGTCTCAATCATAGCCTCCATTTGTGAGATTTCTTCATATGAGGATTTTGTGAACGAAGAGAAAAGTAAAATATTAGTGATTGGAGCCACTGGTTATATTGGTCTCTTTGTTGCTCTTGCAGCTGTAAATGCAGGCCATTCTACCTATGCTCTCATTAGACCCATTACTGCCCATGATTCTACCAAAGAAAAGTGCCTCCATGAATTAAAAGATTCTGGTGTTAACATTATCTATGTATGTCACTAGCTCTGTTCATAACTAAGATTTTGTGGTAGATATGTATGGCATAGTTGTAAAGTGTGTGTACCTGTTTAAAATATTGATTTTATAGACTGTAGATTGTTTTGATTGGTCATATAGGTTTAGAATATATGATTAAGCTTTTCTTGTTTGTTCATGTTAACTACTATTGCAGCTGTTTGCTAAATTGTTAGATAGCAGTCATATCACAAATAATCATGTTTAACTGTCTTGTTGTGAAGTTGGGTATTTAGAAATTATTTTAAGAAGGGGTGTTTGGTCAGTGATCTCCTTATCAATGAGTCTAATTTGGTTGGGATCATGAGCTATATTATAGTTGTAAAAATTTGTGTTGTAATGGGTTTTATTAATGTCTACATGTTCTATAATGGGTCTTATTAATGTGCATGTATATTATAATGGGTGTTCTGTAGGGAGATTTAAGTGATCATAATTCAATGGTGAAGGCCATGCAAGGCATTGATATTGTTATTTCAATTGTGGGCGGTGGTCAACTTACAGATCAGCTTAAGATTGTAGATTGCATTAAAGAAATTGGCACTATTAAGGTCAGAACATAGGACCCTATCATTATTACCATGAATGCTTGTTAATTGTAATAGACCTAAGAATTGTTGAACTTTGATGCAGAGTTGTTAGGAGGGCAATTGAGGCATCCAACATTCCATACACTTACATCTACTGCAATTCTATTGTTTGGTGGCCTTACTTTTATCATACCCATCCCTTTGAGCTTGGTCCTCCCCAAGATCAGTTTGAAATCTATGGAGATGGAAAAATCAAGGGTGAGATTTTAAATAATGTCATATTAGTAAATGAAGGAATCTTCACTAATCTAGATTGCAGAGTCTAACTTCAATTGTTGAATTGTTTATATTGAATATGAAAATCCACTACTGTTATTATATTCTATTGACCTATTTATAATTGATGAGCCAAATAAGGGAGTCCTAGCATTTCCCATCACATTATATAAAAAAAATTGATACAATTTTTCATTTACTAATACTTACAACTCTTGCTTGAAGTTTCGAAAAACCACCAGAGCCAAGCTTGTGTGTCCTATGCTTTTCTAGTCTTGCCTTTGTTGCCTTTGATGTGTTATGAAATCTATGAAAAGTTTGAAATATGTTAGATAGTATAAATATAGAGGTTAATTAGTACATAATTAGATTCTCAATAGTATCACATACCTTGTTGTACTCTCCACTGGTGTAATATTATTTTTCTTGTCAGCTTTATACTTTCCATCCAAAATCAGAGCCTGCGAGTCAGCCTCAGGAACATAGGGTGGATGCTCATACTTGGGGTTATCCCATAAATTTTTTCTGTACTGGTCCTTAATATACTTCAAACATAAACCAGCTTTTTCAAGGAATTTGTTTCTCTCGAATGCACGAGGTCCAAAGAGTTGGGTCATGCTCTCTATAAGATCATCCTTCAACAGTTTGCATTGGTTATTCCACCTTTTAAGTAAAAAAAAATATGTTAGACTCATAAATGAAGTGAAGCTACCTTTAATATATATAGTTCAAGAAATGGATGAAAAGGAAAACTATTATAGCAATGATATGAAATCAAAATAGTGGTTTGGGGTTTTAGTTAGGATGTGATGTTCCACGAGGTACACATGGTGGGCTTGAATATTTGCAAACACTCATCACCAAGTTTTCTCCAAAAAAGATCATTCCCTACAAAATAATCATGGGATCATTAGTCGATGAAGAGTGATCAAAAACTAAATTACTATTATATCACTACAGAATAATAATAACTTTGAAGTACTTGGAACTTTGGCTACTTTTAATGGAATTCCTTCATCATCGTTGATGATCAATGTGACATCCTTCACCATTCCCATACTAGGAACATAGGAACATCCAGGAAATGATGTTGTAGCTCCTATTGCAAAAAGTTTCATAAGTTTCATAAGTCTTTTTCATGAAGTATAAAAGAACAAATGATAATTGATGTTAAAAAGTTGTAAAAAAAAAACTGTTTATTGCTGTCATAAGAGAGAAAAAGAGGGATTTGTGTACTAGCAGATGGTGCAACAGTCGATGCCTATAAGCTGCATGTTGCTGACTCAGCAGTCAAAAAGAGATTTTTGGTTGTCTTGGATGGAGGCGGTGTCATCATAGGATTCAATTGATGTGAAGCTGAAGAATAAAATTGTTAGAGCATGCATAAATATAGAATGCGTGGACTAGCATGGACAAGATTGTTAGAGCATTAAAAAAATGATTATTCAAGCATGTATTGTCAATAGTTATGATCATTCCTATATATATTCAGTGGAAAACAGAAGTGGGGAATGGAACATGCGATCTACCTGAACCACCTGGGGGCTCGAAATCATGCAAAACACTCTATAAAGACAATGCATCCATATTTTAATTAATGCCATAAAAGAGCATAACATAAATACCATTATTGAACTCTTGTTATAATTAAAAATTTCATTAATACTTACTTTTAAGGTTTCAGAGGTGTGCATCAATTTAGCTCCCCTTTCTCTTATTTCCTAAGTAGTAGGCTTTATGGTTGCCAAACGTAAAATTTCTCTGCCAATTTTCTTTAGCAACTTTTTAGTCCAACTGATCGGGTCATCGGTGTCTGCTAAATCAATATAAAAGGGGTCCTCCTCAAGGGGGCACTGCTGATCAGAGATTGTAGGTTCCTTTCCCTCCCTCTAACCACTGGCCCTTTGTGACAACAATAGTATTAGTATTATCAAAATTACTCCAAAACAATGAAGAAAAGAACATTAAAAAAATAACATTTTGCTTCTATCTAGTTTGCACAATTACAATGAGTTTTACCTGCTTGTGTGTAGATGAGTCAGGAACATCGCCAACATCCCCTCCGGGCGGTTGATCCATATTGTGCCCCTATGTCAAAGATCAAGTATAAAAATGTTAGCAAAAAATTTATTGACTAAATGGTATGTTGGAGTCATTGACTAGAAGTTGGTTTAGTAGTATGTACCACCCGCATGATAGTAGCCTCGTTTGTATCTATGCAGTTCAAATTGTAATAAATAAGAAGCTCTTCCCCTGCATGTATTGATTTTATCGCACAGATGAATACATGATTTCGCTCGCATGCCTCAAATATACAATTGGGTTGCTTTATAGTTGACCCAGGTCATGTAGTATTTATAAAACCTGCAATATTCCTTGTTTCTTTTGGCCTTCCATCAATGTATATAGCCACACTTTTACTTTGATTATTATCTTGCTGTTGTATATAATTTGCTGAGAGGGCATACCTACACATACTTTTTTTATATTTAATAATATGCATCCAACTTTTGTAATCGTAACATGGTCCAACATACTCCATCAATTTAGAAACATTTTTGTAAGACACCTTTATGCCATCCATAGAAAATAGGCCCAAACCATTTAGTGATGATGATGCTATGCGATATATCCTCTCGTTAACACAAAAATCAGAGTTTATTGGAGGAAGTTCCTTGGGCACCCAATGTTTCTGTAGATGTTGGTACCTCAAGGGCACCTCGATGTCGCCTTTCGTCTCATCATCACAAGAACATGACCCCCCTTGAGAAAGGAAAAATTTCATGCATTTATTGAATTTCCTTCTAGTCCTTTGACATCTAGTTAATCTCCCTATTCTAGATAAACTGCATGTCTCACTTTCCTCTTCTATTCCTATATTTCCCTCACTCGAGGAAGACACTTCTGACAAATACCTATTCGTTGGTACCTACAAATGAGAGAGATCTTAGAAGACATCAATCTTACTATTGATAAGTGTATTAAATAGACTGTCTATAAGGAGTATTGACTTATACCTTTCGATCCATGAGACTATGTGGGATGCTCCTGAAAGGGGTTTAGTTTCTTGCAAATGTAATTCAATTATCGTGAGCATAATCACATCATAATCATAATCACATCCATCATTAGCATCACATAAAATTTAAAAACATTAAAAGGTACACAATAAAACACTTAAATCAGGCTCACATTATAAGCCTACTAGGGAAGTAGGCCTAGTGAAGGGCTAAAACTAAGATTTTGTATTAGCTGATGAGTTGAGGGCTTAGTCACATTGGGGACATGCTATTTGAAGTTTTTTGATGTGTGTGGAGGTGGAGGAAACACCTAGTTAAGGTGAAGTCAAGTTTGGCGCCTATTGAGGCATTGTGAGCATTTGATAGTTTGTTGATTAGATTTCTTGGATGAATCTGTTGGATGGATTGAGGGACATTCATGGGATTATTCCAAAGATGTAGAACCTAAGGTGGCATAAGGATTTGGTGTGCACTCTGATAAGTTATGGAGTTGGCTTGGATCAAGGAGAGGGATCTTATGAAGATGCTTGGTTGGTGTTGTGAGAACACTATGGAAGTCCCTCTTGTTATGAATGATTAGAAGACCACCTAGGGTCTCTGCATCACCTATGGAGGAAGAATTATTAACCAAAAAATTGGGTAAGCACTTATATTATGTTTTCCCTATGATATTCCAGGTACAACTCCCTTTTATAGATATTTAATGAATTCCCTATTCTAATCTAAACACTTAAAAATGCTTTTGACCTAAAAGAAAATAAGGCTCAATACATTCACGCATCAATATGTGTTTTAAATAGTTTTATTTAATTAATTTAGATTAATATTTAATTTAGATTAGTAGTATTCTATTTGTAGTTGAAACTTGTAGCTTTTAAATAGATAATGAATAAACTATGTAACCATATATATAACACAAATTTATTTCTATCAAGAAATGAATATTAAATAGATTAAGGATTGATGGCATACCTCTAAATTCCATCATCATCATCCTCGTCGTCATCATCATCATCATCGTCATCCTCATCATCATCATCACTGTCGTCATCATCATCATCATCCTCACCATCATCGTCGTCATCGTCGTCGTCATCATCAACATCATCATCAACATCAACATCATCTTCATCATCATCATCAGTAGTAGCATCATCATCATCATCTTCTTCTTCTTCTTCATGAAAATTTGTGTCAGGAACATCATCCAATAACTGTCGATCGTGATCACCATCTACATCATCTTCTACTTCTTTAGTATCTTCTTCTTCCATCGCATTATACTTTATTGGCCTTCCTCTCGGTTCATGTCTAACAAAAAATGACCAACCCAGTTTATGTGGAACCTCTAAGTAAAATACCTACTCACATTGGCTTGGAAGAACATAAGGCTCATCCCCAACTAGCTCAAATGACCTTGTATTAACCATTGTAAATCCATTATCATGTTCAATAACAGTTCTATCAGGATCATTTGGATTAAGTCGTAGCCTGTACCATTTGACAATGAAGAGAACTAATTTGAAGGAACTAAAGTCACACTCAAGTATCTCATCCAAAATGCCATAGTATCAATTTTTAGACTCTTGAGGATGTAAGTCATTTCTATATGAAATATTAGTCACTTGAAATATTGCAGTTATTCCTGAATCACAAGTTTTCTTCGTATCATCCAACACTTTGACACAAAATTTTTGACCATTACAGAACATAGCCTTGTGGTGTTTAACCTGCAATAATATGTGAAACATATCAAAATTATTGTATCGTGAGTTGATAAACATACGGGTGATTAATAAATTTGTACGTACCTAGAAATCTCTTGAACCACGTGCTAAATCTATTTCCCTTTGCGTAACATTGGAATCTCCATTACAATGAGCTTCTTTAACCAATGAAGATACACCTTCCCATGTTAATGTGCGACCAGAATGTTGACATCGTTCAATCCATACCGTCATCCAATCAAGATTGTTTGCAATATACAAATGTAGTGCATCCCACTCTCGAGCACCTGTACAAAAAAAAAAATAGACAACTTACAATTGATTTATTTTGAAGATTAAGAAATAATTTATTACAATAACATCTTATAATTTATTACCTCTCACTTTCCTCAATGTACCTTTACCCATCAAGTACTCCCCTTCTAATTTTTTAAAAGGCTCAAGATCCCAAATGCGATCTACATGGATATTTGATGCAAACTTAGGAAGATATTCAGTAATGTACACCATAGTCTAGTATACCATATATCCCTCTACCATAGAACCCTCAGGATGTGCTCTTTGTCAAACCAAAGCCTTCAAAGATTTCAAATGCCTCTCAACCATCCACATTGACCTAGTGTGTACAGGTCCACACAATTCAATCTCCTCAACTAGGTGTATGAGGTAGTGTTCCTGTGCATTGAAAAAAGTTGGAGGTAGACACTTTTGCATTTCACACAGCAAATGAGGAATTCTTCTCTTCCAATAGTTTATATCTTCTTTATGGATTTATTTAGATGAAAACCACCTACATTAAGAGATTCAAGTCACAAAAAATATATAGATATGAGACTTTACAAAATAATATACAATAGATTACATAGCGAGAAAAACAAATCATGAATATAATAAATATATACAACAAATTGAACAGATATTACTGCTTACCTCATACATTTTCCAAGATCGTATATCACTTGTTTGATGTTATTGTTGAAGTGCTCTGGGAGAGATAGAGGAAGCACATACTGCAGTAATTATAAACCAATCATTTCATTATTTTCTAACATAACATAACAAACAGTACATGTAGTTTATGAATATATTGTAGATACAAAAGAACATAAGTTACCTTGACAAAAGTATGCCAATCATGCGTTTTGAGCCCTGGCCCAAATTTTCTTTTTTCTAATATGAGATTGTTTATGTTCGCAGCAAATCCTATGGGAAATCGAATTTTTCAAATGACTTCATTTATGGCATCACTTTGCTGCTCCATTAATAACCATGGAAGGGCACTTATATTAATCTAATCTCTATTGCTATTTGAGTGAATGAAATTTTTCAATGCATGATTGGATTCATGTATGTCATTACAAATTTTTACAATTTTTTGTTTGTCACACCTTCCATCCAATATTTTCCACAATGTCTCTGTTATATTCTTTCCAATATGCATAGTATCAAACAAATGCACAATTTGTAAGTGCTCATAGTAGGGAAACCTACTAAATTGTCTGGGATAGCTTTTTAGTTCCTTTGGAAGGTTGTCAGTATTGCCTTGACGACCTTCAAGATCATCAATTACACAATTAGTCAACAAAAATCACAATAGAAATATATAAATTACAAACATAAACCATTAGGTGGAATGGCATTACCTCGACAATTAATTATATTATATTCCAACTTCCATAGGCGAGGTGTCATTCTTCGTGGCTTTGATGTAGTCTCTTCTTTCCCATTGAAAAGAGGTTTTTCCATAGTTCGATACTTATGATTCCTATGGAGGAAGTGTCTACACTCATCAAACACCTGCTTTCCTAAACTTTTTGAATGATGAGATTTCATCTTTGGACCACAAACTAGACATACAAATTTTCCCTTTGTTTGAAGACCTACAAGATAATGATGCAATTGGATTATTAAATATGTTGATTTTTATAATTAGAATTATTGTGTGCAACTTGAATTCACTATAACATACCACAAAAATGTGTTAGCCCTGGGGCATCATGTATTGTCCATGCAAGTATTGCATGGAATTGAAATTGTCTTTGTCCTATTGGTCTAGACATATCATACATAGTGACACCATTCCATAACTCCACCAACTCATTGATAAGAGGCTCAATATATACATTCATATCTTTTACTTGATATTTTTACCTACTTGAATGAACAGTAACATTACATAATTATTGTGACCGTTTGACAGCAAGATTTGTAAGTACATGTAAATTAATAACTATCAAATGATAAGATACCTGGAACAATCATTGCCAACATAATGTGCTCCCTCTTTATTAACATCCACGGAGGAATGTTATTGTTGATAACAAAAATAGGCCACACCAAGTAAACAGATCTCATCTCTCCAAATGGATTGACACCGTCTGCTGCCAATGAAAGCATAAGATTATGAGGTTCTTCTTTGAAGTGTTGCCACTTTTCCTCTATGTGCATAAATGCCGAACCATCCACAGGGATGACATTATTCATCTTGACTTCTATTGTGTGCATGATAATCCATAATTTGAGCCAAGCTACTACACCTGAATAATTGTCACATCCGTGGAATAATGGGGATGTAATGAAGAACCTTTTGAGGCACCTTTTTTGTTAGTCAATTTGTTTGATATCTACTCGTATGACATACAGGGCATTGTGTTGCAAATTTATGTTCTTTATAATATATAATATGATCATTGGGACAAGCATGTATTACTTCATACTCCATTCTAATATCTTTCATAACAACAGTTAATTCTCGATATGAGCGAGGTAGAATATTTGATGATGATAACAAAAACTTTCCTATCAATCTACAACAAAAAATATAAGTTGTTAATATAAACAATATTAGTGGTACATTATTCACCCTTTGTTAACTATAAAGACATATATGACATACCTTAACATACGTGACATTGTTATGTTGGATAAACCATTCATAACCTTCAAGTTCAACAACAACAATACAACAGAGAGAAGAGTTGTTTGGGAGTCTTTGTATAGGGGCTTGTATGCCTTCTGAATTAGAGGTACATCGAGGCTATCATCATCATCATGATCAGATATGCTTGGACTAGATGTGTCATGGATCAATGTATTTATACCATCCTCTTCAATTGTGTTTTTTGGCACATGATCATCATCTTCCATGGGATCATTATCTTCACCTTGGATATTTGCACCTCCATGTTCCTCCACTTCGAAAACCATATTCTTTGGATTGTTGTGGTTCATATCATGTACTTCTCTGGGAAGATCAACCTATATAAAACTGATTAACATAAATAAACCATGATCATCAACTCATCATCAAGTGATTTCATATGTATATAAATTGTTAAAATGATATAATGAACAACTTACTAGTGGATGATAGTCATGCACCCCTTCAATGTGACCATTCTCCCTACAATGTCTCTTAACTGTTTTGATTAGCAGTCTTCTATGGCTTAAGCCCTTACAAATATTGCAAGGACAATAACATTTTCCATCACCTATTCTTTTCAAGTTAGACCACAATCTAGCGATTGTCTCCCTGTTTTGTTCTTCACTTATATTATCTGACATGATCGTTCTTTACAGGAAGCAAAAATTGGGCTATGAAAACTTCGGTCTACAACTTTCAAAAACTAAGCAAAATCGTCAAAAATACAGAAATCTTCTTAGACCTAGCTAAATACTTTAATATTTTAAAAATACATTCTTTGACTTTATTCCTAAGATTATTTGTAAAACTTTGACCAACCGCTTGAAGGTCTTATTTCAAGAGACCTTACAACATTAAGCCACTAAAACCAATTTCAAAACATATAAGCTAAAAGTCTAGTTAAAATATACATTAGAATTTTTTTAAAAAATATTTCATACCCAAGCGCACGGCTATAACTCGTGCAATGGCCTTCTTGCTTAGCTATAGAAGCTCTCTAGCAATCAAATTATACAAACTACAAGGCCTAACAAAAATTTCAAAACATATAAGCTACAAGTCTAGTTAAAATATACATTAGATTAGATTCAACAATAGCAAGCAATGTTATTCAGAATTAGATTCAATGAACCTTAGTAGTGTAAATAGCCATCTCCTCTAAACTGGACTCCAGACACGAGGGGGCATTCACATATTCTTCCCCTAAAGGTATCCTGAAGAACAAAAGCCACTATTCTTGAGTTTGTGAATTTTACCTTGAGATGAACGAAGCTTAAAAGGAATGAAAATTGTTTTCATACATTTAAATCAGGATGTAATATTTATTCATAAGTATATACCTTGCAAGCACTTAAAATTGTTGTTATATGTGTTGCGGGAAAAGAAGAAGTTTATACTTATGTGTATAGACGCACTTCCTGTATGCAATCCAAAGCTTGAATGTTATCAAGTGTGTCCAATGATGGGGAGAGACCTCCATGCAAGCAGAAGATCTGCAATGAAACAAAAAAAGAGAAAATTTTCTTATAGTAAGAACAAGTTTGTTCTGCTGCACGGGGTACCAAAAAAATAGTGTATAATATCTTTTTCTTTACCTGGCTTTCAATTCAGCATGAGAGCCTTTAATAGAAAAGTCAAGTTGATAACATATTTAACAAGAGCTACAAGGAAGCATAGTTCCCGCGTAAGTCTAAGAAAATGTGTGAGGATTGACATAGATTTGCGTAAGTCCAAGAAGATGTGTGAGCATTGACATAGATTTTGTGAACATTTTCTATGTAATGAAGATTTTACTAAAAATGGAATGAACCTAGGGGTTGATTGGCAAACTGATTATTTGTATCAAATGGTGTAAAATTCAAACTAAAACCATTTCAACTGGCCACGCCACTCATGGACTGTTCCTCCATATGTTATAATACTTTCATCATATATCACAAATATGAAATAGAATACGTAGCACATTGAAATAAAGCATTAAAAGATAGTGTCTAAATGTAATTAAATATATGGAACTGGTTATAAGAATCTGTACAAATCAATCAGAATGAGTTGAAATCAGTGCATCTTACTTCAGCATTTCATGTAACACAACCAAATCCAAAAGAAATCTCGCAGACAAACTACCTGAGATTTATAACCTTTATCTTCCAATATCCAATGGCTCCTTATAGGCGTTAATACAAAGAAGCCAACTATCAAAAATTGTGGCAGTGATAAACATTTTGAAAAATAAAATTGTATTAGGTATAAATAAAAAACAGTGAAGAATGGTGTAGACTTGTAGCCAGAAGATAACACAGTGAAAATTGATGAGCTCTTTGTTATCACCCACCTCTTTGTTCATACCTTGTTATATTGGTAATTTATGTGTTTCATTATTATTACTGCTTATATGTTGCCTTTATTATGAAAAGTCAATTTAACCAATTAGAATATGAGTGCAGGTGAGTCCATGTACAAAAAGAGTAGTTCTAGATCAGTTATCTAGTTACTTCAAAGAATGACTTGCAGGCTATCTATCAACTACTAGTAAAGATGAAAGAGTGGTAAGAATTTGTTCCCTTCATGTTGGGGATAACTATATCCTTATACTTTTTCAACCAACATATGTTTCAAAGTGATTTTTTACAACATATTTGCACTGCATCAGATTGCAAACCCAAGTACGGACCCCAAAAGGCAGGTGGCAACACGGTTGGTATGAATAGAGAAAAAAATGCTTAACATGTGCCTAGAAGCAATTAATGAAATTATTGATCGATTAACCGATCTTGCTGCAGCTCCATGTCCTAGTCCATACAGCCCCACATTGAAATGAAAATTTCATTTGGGGTCTGAGTTGGAAGATTGTCTCTTGATTGAGGCCATTTTGTAAGTATTTGATGTTTAAATCTGTCGTATGCCATTCTGTAAGTATTTGATGTTTAAATCTACTGTATGCCTGATGTCATGTAGCTTTTTACATAATGTAGGTCTTCTTGGAATGAAAATTTCTCAATTATTATTTTCAGAATTTGTTATTGGTATAATCTCATAGGTCTGATATATCTCATTAGATATCAATTCTGCAAAATATATACTTTAACTGACATGTAGATTCATGTTTTAAGCGAAGTTGTGCGATGGATATTACTGTATGATTGCATCTTAAATGTCGGCAATTAGAGGGCTTCTTGTATAGGTCTAATTTTTAACTTGCACACCGAAGTTCATGGCAATATATTGAGATGTGATGGCACTTTTCTACTGCCTGAAATTAGTAGCACGTGAAAGTAATAATGAATAGTGATGACACACTAAAATATTGAAGTGCGAAGTATCAGAATCAACAATATTCATGACTGAGGGAAGAGAGCAATAGTTTGTCATATTAAAAATAGTGACAAAATTTGTTTATTCAAGTCAGTGCTGGGTTGAAGTGTTTGTAACATTGTACAATTTGAATAATATCTTAATAATGCCATGTTATCTTATTTATGGATTTTCCATATTGCTTTAAAGGCTATGAGACACGTTTTTGTTTTCAAGTATAAAAATAAAAATGAACAATTTTATTCAAACTGCAAGTTTCTTACATATATTTTTTGGAAAAGACATTTTCTTTCTCCCTTTGACTGAGACAATGATGTTGGGAATCTATAAATCTGTAAAGTAACTACTAATTACTCAAAATAATTAGATCCCATTTCTCCAAGGGCCAACACCATGACATCCCTTTCTACTGTCCATAGCATTATTTGTCCTTTTGCAAATATACAAACTAGGATCCACCTCTCTTAGGCTTTTACAAGCTCAATATTAATGGAGTGTCCAAAAGTAATTCAAGGCAGGCAAGAATAATGAACACCATAGGAGGTCGCTTTGAATGAGTTGTGGTAACCTTTTGCCAAGTGATCCACACTAAAATGATTGTAGAAGCCTCTTAATATAGGTTGACAGAAATGTGAGGCTAAAGAATGAAAGGCCTTCCTATTGAAGGAGATTCCCTCTCCATTCTTTGAGGCTAGAAATTTCCATAATAAAGAGGATGAGGAAATGAAAGTTTTTGATTTTATGCGTAAAATATGTTTTCAAGGGGCCCTGAAACCTTTTAGAAAGCTAGACATTGAACACAAAAAAAATAGCAAAAGAGTAGGCAAAAGAAATATGATATTAAGCGACTAAGAAATGGAAACACTAAAAAACATGGAGAACGTCTCTGCCGATGCGCGTCTCTAGAAAATAATGGGTTTATTTGTCTTACACCTTGCCGATATGTGTCTCTGCCTGACCCTCTGAATGCCTCAAGTTCACCTTACACCTTGCTGAAGTGATCTCCTGTGCATATGCCTTTCCTTTCAGAAGAACCCTGTGTTGCACAATTTCATTCAAATGAGGGTTTTTGGATTTTTCTTTTCTCTTATATCTTGCTGGCATCACAATTGCAATGGCATCAGGCTAAAAATGAAAAAAAAAAGCCAAAACCACATTACCTTTTCTTGCCGTTGCAAATTGACCCCTAATATATTAGTGAGGGGATGGCGACAGAGAGAGAGTAGGCAGTGGGAGATAGAGTGGGAGAGGGAGAGTGAGAAAGAGGAGGATGGGAGTGCATGTGTGTGAAATAGAGAGAGTAGGGGATGGGGGAGAGGGGAGAGAGAGTAGCCTAAGAGAGAGTAGGGGATGGGAGAGAGAGAGTAGGTGGTGAGAGAGGGAGTGGGAGAGGGAGAGAGAGAGAGGGGGGGATGGAAATGTGTGTGTGTGTGTGTTAGAGAGAGAGAGAGAGAGAGTGAAAATGTGAGAGTAGGGGGTGGAAGAGAGAGAGTAGAGAGGGAAAGAGCAAGAGAGAGAGTAGGTGGTGGGAGAGGGAGTGGGAGAGGGAGAGTGAGTGAGAGATAGAGTAGGGGATTTGAGAGGAGAAAGAGAGTGGGGGAGGGTGTGTGTGTGTGTGAAAGAGAGAGAGAGAGAGTAGGGGATGGGAGAGGGGAGAGAGAGATAGAGAGAGTAGGGGATGGAAAAGTGAGAGAGTAGGTGGTGGGAGAGGGAGTGGGAAAGGGAGAGAGGAGGGGGATGGGAGTGTGTGTAAGAGACAGAGTAGGGGATGGAAGAGAGTGTGAGATTGTGAGAGAGAGTAGGGGATGAGAGAGAGAGAGAGAGAGAGAGTGAGTGAGAGAGAGAGAGAGAGAGAGAGAGAGAGAGAGAGAGAGAGAGAGAGAGTAGGGGATGGGAGAGAGAGAGAGAGATAGTAGGTGGTGGGAGAGGGGGGGATGGGAGTTTGTGTGAGAGATCTAGAGAGTAGGGGATGGGAGAGGAGAGAGAGAGGGGGGATGGGAGTGTGTGGGTGTGTGAAACAGAGAGAGTAGGGGATGGGAGAGAGAGAGTAGGTGGTGGGAGAGGGAGTGGGAGAGGGAGAGAGAGAGGGGGGAATGGGAATGTGTGTAAGAGAGAGAAGTAGGGGATGGGAGAGAGAGGAAGTGTGAGAGAGAGTAGGGGTGGTAGAGAGAGAGAGAGAGTATAGGATGGGTGAGAGAGATTGAGAGTGGGGGATGGGAGAGAGAGAGAGAGAGAGAGAGAGAGAGAGAGAGAGAGTAGGTAGTAAGAGATGAAGTGGGAGAGGGAGAGTGAGAGAGAGAGAGGAGGATGGGAACGTGTGTGTGAAAGGGAGAGAGTAGGAGATGGGAGAGGGGGGAGAGAGAGTAGCTCAAGAGAGACTAGGGGATGGGAGAGAGAGTAGGTAGTGGGAGAGGGAGTGGGAGAGGGAGAGAGAGGGGGGGATGGAAATGTGTGTAAGAGAGAGAGTAGGGTATGGGAGAGAGCGTGAAAATGTGAGAGAGAGAGAGAGTAGGGGGTGGTAGAGAGAGTAGAGAGGGAGAGAGGGAGTGAGGGAGGGAGAGAGAGAGAGTAGGTAGTGGGACAGGGAGTGGGAGAGGTAGAGCAAGTGAGAGATAGAGTAGGAGATGTGAGAGGAGAGAGATGGGGGATGGGTGTGTGTGTGTGTGTGTGTGAAAGAGAGTAGGGGATGAGAGATAGAGTAGGCGGTGGGAGAGAGGGGGGATGGGAGTGTGTGTAAGAGAAAGGTATGGGAGAGAGTGTGAGAGTGTGAGAGAGAGAGAGAGTAGGGGTGCTAGAGTGAGAGTATGGGATGGGTGAGAGAGAGTGAGAGTAGGAGATGGGAGAGAGAGATAGTAGCCAGTGGGAGAGGGATTAGGAGAGGGAGAGAGAGGGGAGGATGGGAGTCTATGTGAGAGATCTAGAGAGTAGGGGATGGGAGAGGAGAGAGAGAGGGGGTGATGGGTGTGTGTGTGTGTGTGTGAAAGAGAGAGAGTAGGGTATGCAAGAGGGGAGAGAGAGCTAGAGAGAGAGTAGGGGATGGGAGAGAGAGAGAGTAGGTAGTGGGAGAGGGAGTGGGAGAGGGAGAGAGAGAGAGGGGGGGGATGGGAGTGTGTGTAAGAGAGAGAGAGTAGGGGATGGGAGAGAGTGTGAGAGAGTGAGAGAGAGAGAGTAGGGGTGGCAAAGAGAGAGAGTGAGAGTGAGAGAGAGAGATAGTAGGTGGTGGGAGAGGGATTGGAAGAGGGAGAGAGAGAGGAGGAATGGGAGTTTGCCTGAGATATCTAGAGAGTAGGGGATGGGAGAGGAGAGAGAGAGGGGGGATGGGAGTGTGTGTCTATGAAAGAGAGAGATTAGGGGATGGGAGACAGTGTGAGAGAGAGTAGGGGTGGAAAAGAGAGAGTACAAGATGGGAGAGAAAGAGAGTGAGAGTAGGGGATGGGAGAGAGTGTGAGAGAGAGTAGGGGGTGTAAGAGAGAGAGAGAGTGAGAGAGAGAGAGAGAGAGTAGGCAATGGGAGAGGGAGTGGGAGAGGGAGAGAGAGGGGGTATGGGAGTGTGTGTGATATATCTAGAGAGTAGGTAATGGGAGAGGAGAGAGAGAGTAAGAGAAAGAGTAGGGGATGGGAGACCTGAGAGAGAGTGAGAGATAGAGTAGAGAATGCAAGAGAGAGTGAGAGAGAGAGAGTAGGTAGTAGAAGAGGGAGAGTGAGAGAGAGTAGGGGATGGGAGAGAGAGAGTAGGCAGTGGGAGAGGGAGAGAGAGGGGGGAAGAGAGTGAGAGAGAGAGAGTAGGGGATGGGAGAGGAGAGAGGGTGAGAGAGAGTAGGGGATGGGAGAGAGAGAGTAGGTAGTGGGAGAGGGAGGGAGGGAGAGAGAGAGTATCTTGAGAGAGAAAGAAGGGGGGGATGGGAGAGGAGAGAGGGTGTGAGAGTAGGAGGTGAGAGAAGGAGAGTGAGAGAGAGTAGGGGATGGAAGAGGAGAGAGTGAGAGAGAGAGAGAGTAGGGGATGGGAGAGGAGAGAGACAGTGAGAGAGAGTAGGGGATGGGAGAGGATAGAGAGTGAGAGAGTAGGGGATGTGAGAGAGAGAGAGAGAGAGAGAGAGAGAGAGAGAGAGAGAGAGAGAGAGAGAGAGAGTAGGCAATGGGAGAGGGAGTAGGATAGGGAGATTGAGGGAGAGAGTAGGGGATGGGAGAGGAGAGAGAAAGAAGGGAGAGAGGGAGAGAGAGAGAGAGTAGGGGATGGGGGATGGTGGGATAGGGAGAGATGTATTTTCACATAGTGTGTATGTGCTATAGTGTGTATGCACTATGTGAAATCAACAGAAAATGGTCACAAAGCAAGTTTGGGTCCCTTTTGATCCATATTCTTATTTTTGTCTATTGTGCATTCTATTGTTCTGATAGAAAGCATGGGTTTTAAGCTGTTGGAAGTTAGAAAACACTATTTGAAAAAAATTTAAAGCTAGAAAACACCAAATTCAATCATTGGATAAGTTATTTGAAGGCTTTTTGAATATTCTTTCTACAGAAAAGGGTAGTCCAGTCCTTTTTAAATATTGTTTGTTGATATGTAGAGAAAATTTTGATTATAAGTTGACATGTTGTTTAATATATAGTGAATTCATTGAAATTTGTATGTTTGAAGATATTGTTATTTGGAAATGGTTATAAATCTGACAAGTTGTTTGATATATATTGTGTATTTATTGAAACAATTGTAATTTTTATACGTATTTGAATGATTTATAATTTACAAATTGTAAGTAATTTAGATGTTTGAATAATTTGACATGTAGAAATCATCATCATGCCAAGGAAGAAACCAAAAACTCAAACAAATGAAGAGAGGGAGAGGGATTTGGCAATTAAAAGAGATCAAATGAAACTACTACATGAACAAAGAAAATTGTAAAGAAATAATTAAGAATTGACTTTGAAAGAGGAACAAGAACCATTGATACAAAAAAACAAAGAGGAAGAATTGGAAAGACAAAGAGAATGAATGAGACTATTATGCTCAAGAAGACAATTGAATTGTGAAGCTACACCATCTTCCAATGTTGGAGTCATATCATCCTCTCATTTTAAATAGATAGTAATTTGTAAATCTGGTGATGTACACACTCCATCATGTCATATTGAAGGAACAACATCAACATATCAAGTAGGTGATATTCCATCTTTTGCATCTTATTGCCAAGGCACATCATCTTCAGTTCAAGGTACACAAAGCACTCAATCTTATGTTGATGTTCAAAATGTTGAGGGAATGGCAGAGATTATAACACCTTCTAGAATTCATTTTAGAAGACCAAAATATTAGATTGATATTGATACTAACATTTTGAAATCAATGCCTGACAAGATTAGCAAGCATACTTGTCAAAGAAAAGTTAATTGTATGTGGAGATTATTCTTTGAAGAATTAAATATTACAGGTCAATGCCAATTATTTGTTGAAATGATAAAGAATTTTAAATTTAGGCCTATCATGAAGATTCTTGGGCTAAGAACGATGGATGATTCAAATGAAAAAAGAATTGTAAAGAGTTTAATGAGTGCTTATAAAAAAGTGGGTTCTAAATCACACACCAAAGATAGTAATATCACAAGACAAGTACTTACATCGACAATAGTAAGTACTCAAATGAAGAAAGCTTGACTCATGAGAAAGATAAGAAAAATATTAAAAATTGGTAGAGGTATTGTAAGCAGAGCCATGCTAAGGCATGAGAGATTGGAAGATCCAACAAAAAATGAGTTATGGACATTTTGCAATAGACTACCACAAAATGATAAAGAAATTAGTGAAGCTTTGAAATCATTGATCAAAGATTTTTGGAAAAATAACACACTTGTTTCCCCTAATCAAAGAGATGTTGTAAGAAGGAAGATTGGTAGCCAAAATTGCAACCCACATGTGAAAAATGTTTTGGGTTCAACTTAGACACATTTTTTTGCAAAATTTATTGGTATGTATCCTAAAATTTGAATAAGTCAAAGATTTTTTGAGATGGGTAAACTTTTTTATGTGAAGATAGATCACACATGCACAACTTGTTGTTGTAGGATACATATTGAATTTTCTAACCATTTTGATGTTTTTAGGCATATATGTGTGTTTTTGAATTTTGAGCTTGTTTTGCAGGATTGTGACATGAATGAGCCATCAAGATCTTCAAGGGAATTCATATATAATAGTTTATGTGAAATAGGGGATGGCCAACAAATTTACAAGACATCATGCTTGGATGGTACATGCTTATTCTGTGGTTCTTTGCAACTTTTATCAACTTGTGAACATATGGATAGTACACATGCAATTGGAAATGAAATAGTAGATTACACAAAATATAAGATACTGCAATATTGATAGATGCAAAATCTATCATCCAGTGGTGTAATGCTACTATCTATCCAGGTAAGGAAGGTGAGTCTATAGTTCACAAATTTTTTTGGTTGATAGATAATACTAACATTGTACCATATGAGAATTCTTACACACTAACAAGATCTAGTGAGTTGCACTCTTTTAGAAGCTCTGATGCAGGTTCATGGAGTATCCACAAACAAAAAATGGCATGCTATTCTCCATCATGTGCAGAGGTGTTGGTGTTTTAAAAAGAAACTAAAAACTATTGAACAACAAAATTTTCAATACCAAGATGACATTACTCACACAATCTAAAGACTAGCCAATTCTTATTAACAATTGTATGTGCAAAGCATTTGGGCCCAATTTCAACAAAACCAAGGGTGGTTTTCTAATCTTCTGGCTCTACAAAACTAGGGAGGGTATACCCAGGGATGATTCAAGACTAGAAAAATTGTATGAGGATTATTTTAGTTTCATTCTGATTCTCATCTCAAATCCTCAAATACATACACAATTCTTGATAATTTGATAAACACATCCCATATAATAGATATGGCCAAAAAATTCTTCTATAGATCTGCAGGTGTTCTCAACAATACTGGCTAACTGAAGCTAAAACATTCCATGCAAATAAGTACTAGCCAACTTTGAAGATCTACAGGAAATAAAAGTAAAATTGATTTAATTCTGCATTCTTGATAACCATTTGTGACACATTTCTCTTTCAATTGGATCATATTTGATTAGTGCCTAATCCATTGGGGTTCAGAGTCTACTACAAATTTCTAGATCTAATATTTTGCCTTACAACAAATTTCATGAGCAATTCTTATTAGAATTCATCATTCAAAATCCTTTCCACTACTACAACCTTATCAAATTCATCAAAGCTTTTACTTAATCCATTGAACTAATAGTAGTGATGAACAGATATACAACCTAACTAAATTGTATTCAATTGCACAAGCCTTTACTCATACAACATCAAGATAACCAAGTAATCAAAAGGAGACAAAGTTTAGAAAGAATTGATATGGGGACAACTCATAATTTGTATTTATTTTCCTTGAAAATTATATACAATTTATAGTAAACTCAGAATGACCTTAAGAAAGAAACATAGATCATTCTATACTCATGTATTCTCAAGATCTGATAAAGAAAATACACCACGAATTTTTGCTCAAAATAATGGACCAAAAATAGAGTAAGTATCACCTAGAAGAACAAAATTCAAAGCCTCACATTACCTTTAAAACTCACTTATATAGGCGTGAATTGCAACAAGCAAAGGGAAAATGTGACTGATAGGTGTCCCTTACAAGAAGAAGATGCATACATCTGCCAGAAAAGAAAAATGATTAATAGGAAGTTATGCAAATCATATATTCTCTTGTGGACTTTTGTCCATCACCTCCTTTTGCTGATTTAGCTCCAACTGTTATTCTGTTGTATATGTAACTACTAAGCTTGTCCCTAAAAAAATCTATTCTGATGATTGCAAATTGACTTGAACCTATGGGTTTTACCATTATTATGATACTAGGAGAGACACCCTTACTTCCCACTCTTCACTGATTAACACAACTCCTTAAGATAATGGGATTAACCCTTAAGAAACAACACTTGAGCATGGAAACAATGTGGCTATGAAATATAAGAAAATGATCAATTTCTGCTTAGCCAACCATGTCTGCATCCAAAACTAGCTTTCAACCAAAATTTGTCACCTACTGACACAAAAAGACATGCACTAACAAAAAGTGAAAGGGACTATTTGCATGTAGCCCATGGGTATAAAATCTTCTTCACCTTCTCTAAAAACTCTGCACAGGGTCTTACATACTTCTTCTGCCATGGCATTGAAGTGTGCCATCTTGAAAATTTTCTTAGAGAAAGGTGTTACTACTGAAAAGATTTTTATTTGATCAAGTCTACTCTTTGCTCCCCTCATTACCTTAGTAGCTTGATCACAACCCATAAAAAATATGTGGGATTACTAGTCTTCCTCAATCAAAATTCCACATACTGACATATGAGACAAACAACTTCCTCTCTGCAAACCAACTTTCAAACAAACTTAAACTAATTTGAGAGGAAGAAACACTAGGGATCCAATTACTCTTGTCAAGTAATCCCTTTGCTATCCACAGTCTAAGAGTTATTGAATTCTTTGGAGCCATTTCTGCTATACCATGCAAGACTGCAACACTTTAGAGACTACAATAAAATACGGCCTTGGAATTCTCTTATCTATAGTTCTTTTATGTTGTTTGGCACTCATGCCAAAATCTACACAATCATCTTAGTAAATGATCCTATTTAGAAAAGACTTCAAATCTTTATTCGCATAAGGTGCAACTAAGAAAATCTTATAAGTTACACTCTATTTTCTCTTTTCACACATGAAACTTTTCATATCTCAGTAATATGTAGAGTGCCACTACCTTCAGTATTTAAACCTAAACCATCAATCTTTGAAATCATATAATTAAGGAATAAAAACTAGGCTGACTCAATGTTCCTTTTAGCATGTTGGCAGTCAAATCAATAAACTGCCTCCATCTGTATCTTTCCTTCAAAGCTAGTGTTTCAAACTGGGCCCACGGATGACCAAGGACACGTGTCATTGACTCGCTAACTCACTATACTTATCTTTTGATCACCTTTCCATAGAAAGCTAGCGATAACCACTGTTCTTGCTTTGATTGTATGGCAGATATTTGAAATGACTTTTAAGAAAACAATGGTGGGTCCCTCACTCATTAACTTGCTATACTTATCCATCACACATCTCTTCATAGCGAGTTAACAACCATGATCAATCCATACTTGATCTTGTGGATAGCAATTTACTACAACAATGGTGGGTCATTGCTCACTAACTCGCTATACCTAACTTTC